>JAZKJV010006298.1:215000-723412 GCA_037367405.1 Ottelia alismoides
ACTGTCGGGCTATTTTGAGTTTTTGAGAGTCCAGGTAATCCTTCTTGTAACTTTTATTTTATTATTATAAAATTTCTGCGGTGACTCCCAACTCAGAAGATCACCCTCTTCTTTATCAAAAAAAACAATAAATATTTCTATAATGACAGACCTAGTAATTAAGATACAAATTCTATCATGTTTTTGGTCGCACCAAGCTGAGTATTGTCTCCACCTTCGTATCGTTTATAAATATTCGCGTTCCTATGACATGGCGTAGAATACGCACGTCTTGCAATTAGAGGTCATAAGCACTAACTTCAAATGTAGTCCATGTTGTTATTCTCCTTTGGAGTAAAACGTATTATCAATAATGAAGAACACCATGGAAGTGTCCAAGAAGGGTATTAGAACCATGTTAATCAGACCCATGAATGTCGGCGAAGCATTTGTCAAGCTAAAGGGCACTACCAAGAACTATGAATTTCTATATCTCATGTAGAATGCAAACTTAAGGGTATATGCATTTACGATCCGTAATTAAGGATAGCCATATATCAACCCCCACCCCCAATGTAATTGTTTAAATAGATAACCAATGAGTGGCTAAGGTAATGATTCTCAATTGCTGCTAGGTTAAGTTGTTTATAGTCAATGTACAAGTAGGGTGGAGCATTAGGCCGGGTCAGTTCGGGCCTGACCCCGATCTAGCCCGCAAAAGCCTGGACCCAGCCCGAACTCGATGTACATGAGGGCCAGGTCCAGACTCTCATTTTTCCGATTTTTCAAGCACGGGCCGGGTCCAGCCTGAACCCAAGTTGGCCCTTGAAAGCCCAACCCCGCCTGTTGTACATGAGTGCACGGTATATGCATGGACAGACCACGTTGGGAATGCCTCCGTCCCCAAGCTAAATCTCCAATGTCCCCTCTCATCCCTCTCTCCCAGTCCCCTCCGCTACACCATGGCCTGACACGACTACATCCTACAATCCTCACGAAATTCATAGATGTCTGCTCACTGTCATTCACAATTTAATTAATAAGATTAATAGTTACAACACAGTATAAATTGTGATAAAGTTAAAGTATGGAAATAAATGAAGATAATTAATTATTATTATTGATGCCATGTCCACTGTCCAGCATATCTGCAACCTCTCAACGAAGCTCGCATGTATTGTACATGGAAGAAGAAGAAGAAAACAAGAAGTACATGTACAACCATGAAGGACATTGGGATTGCATTGATATCCTTACACTTGCACAGGTATTCCTTGCCAATGCGAGCTAACACTTACACGACAACCCCTCCTCGAGGCCCCCTCCCCGGTGAGTCGAAGCCACAAATCATATCCTCTCCCTGCTACCCTCTCTCTAATCCCTGATGACCTTTCCCCGACCGTCTCTCACCGACGGTTCATTCCTCGACCATCCTCGGCATCTCTTGTACTGATGGCATATACCTGTGGCCCTCCACTTAATTCCCTATATGGAAATCTTCTTGTTTGATATGTGATTATTTAAATCGTTCCCAAAATTAGGATAAATTTTGGTCTTTATGTTATTTAGATGATTAACGATACAAGTAACGGTCGACACGATTCACATCATAAATGCTCTCGGCAAGCTTGAACATTTTTTGTTTAATCAAGGTGTACTTTGAGAGCTTATAATCTCACGCATTCCGCAATTTTTATTCAAATTATATGCAAGTGAAATTCTGGACTACATTATCCACAGCTTACAGCCTCAGTCATTATTTTTGTTCATCCTCCCTTTTGTAATAAAGGAAAAGTAATTAGGAGATTATAAAATTCTAAGTGGAATGAGAAAAAAAAGAGAAGAACACACAATGTAGATAGTAAGTTTTCATGATTACGTACACTCAGCAGTTGAATTTTTGATTTTTTTTTGTTTTCACCACTATGTTCTTATCCAGCTTTTTGGGTTCGATACTTAACGGGAAATCAAATTCTATTAAGAAATTTGTTTCTCTCTAGATAATAAAATTAGAGAGTTCAGCCAATGTTCAGCCTTTTTTAGGCAAATAGGAACGGGCTGAACCCGGTCCGAACCCGGGCCCAAACCCTTGGGCCTTGGGCTGGACCCGGGCCTCCGATTTGCTCAAAAAATCAGGCCCTAACCCGGCCCAAGGCCCGAAAAAACTTGTTGGGCTCGGGCCGAACTTTTCCGGGTTGGGTCGGGTTGAGCCCAATGCTCCACCCTATACATAAGCTATCTTTACGTGTAAAGACTAATATTGGGACTACGGGGATGTACTCTGAGTCATACAAATCCATTGTCCAATAGCTCTTAAAAGTGAAACTTTAGTTCCTCCAATTCTACATGTGGCACCTGTAGAGAATAATCAAAATTATTACTTGTCATTGGGGAAAGCTCAAATTCCACTTCCCTTATTGGAGGGAAGTCATGAGATATCCTATGGGATAAACTTCAAAATTTCACAATAGCGTCCGCCTCAACTACAACATTGCATAAACTTTAGTACAATACAACATGTGCAATGTAATCCTTGTAATCATGAAATTAAGATGATGCGCTTAGAATAATCCATCATCATAGTACAGCCATCATAAGTAACCTCATGGAGCTCGGGAATTTGTAAGATCACTTAATTATAAATGTAGTCCAAATATGCATGAGTCTCATCGAGCCAATCCATCATGATAATGTTAAAGTCCTTCATCTAAAGAGAAAAGATATGATTCCAACATATATACGTTGTAAAATTGATTGTGATAACTTGTCCCTTGGGCCAATGGGACTGATGAGCTGGGAGTCACAGGCCTATAGTCCAAATTGCCTAGGATTTTCGATGCTTAGCAAACCACGTCATGCATATTATATTAACATTCAGAATTTAAAATAATAGGAATAAATATATGAGATGAAATGTAAACCATAACTATTCTCATTAATTACATATTCATCAGGTCTGTGTCCACAATGAGATATACAAGTATGTTATAGAAGGTATACAGAAAGCTCACAAAAGTTTCCCATTACAATGTTTATCAAAGAAAATATAAGTTTATATCGAAATAAAGAAAGAAGTTAAAAGTTATGTGCACATTATCTGGGTGTCTATGGAAGCTCTGAAGTATCATGACCACTATTGTTGCAACAGTTCCTCGCTACAAATATTAGGTTCATGGGAATGTACTGTTATGAGCAATTTCTACATATGAGCATGGGTCGGTCCCGGAAGGGCCTCAACCCTTTTAAATATTCGGGCCTTGGGATGGGCCCAAGGCCTGTTTTTTTTTCATTCAGTCCAAGCCCAAGCCTGGTCTAATTTTTATAGATCGAGCTCAGGCTAGGCTAAATACATGTATATAATATTATTTTGGATAAAATAATATATGTTATTTACACTATAAATATTGTACAAAATACTATATTTAAATCCAAAAAAAAGAATAAAGAAAAGAAAAAGGATGGGATACCAAAGATTTTTTATGACCCTAAATCCCGAAACCTAGCATCATGATGACTGGGTCGAAGGAATAAAGCAGGGAGAGATAAGGGCAAAAAATAACAAAGAAACCCTAATTGATATTCATCGATAAATAGGTTTTGGGACACATTTTATTCTTTATGATTTATACCTCAAATCAATAAACTTTGGACATGAAACATGTAAATAAAAATACAAAGAAAATTACAAATTTTATTTCATCCAAAAAATGTACAGTGTGCCATAGACACTCATAATAAAAAGCCACAAGAAAAACTTTCCAGACTTGTATCTTCTCGCTATATACTCAAAATTCACCAAATCAGCTTTATTGTTCCTAAAATTATATTATCTATTTAAAAAAGATAGTTGCATTCAATTTGTAGTTAAGGTACAAAAGTTAGGTTTTGGACCCTCATTATGAAATTTACATGTATAAAATAATCAATTTATTTATTCTTTATATTTTTCACTCTTTTATATTTTTATAATTTTATAAGTAATACTTAAAATACATATTCATAATTAAAATAAAATAAAATAATTAACATTACATTAAAATAAATAAGTATATTACCATATATAGATGAATCATGCATATTACCTATATAATAAATATCCACATTTATTTAAGTGCACAAATAACTCTAGAAAAATATAAAAAAATATTTATGTGTATTTAAGTAAGTTGAAATTTATAAATTATTAATATAAAATAATAAAATTTAAAATAGGAAAGAAAAATAAAATATACTCTATATAGGTAAATATACCTATAATTGTACAAATAAAAAGTGACATATAATAAATTAGCTTGAAAAAATAAATAAAAATCACCATATAATACTACATAAAATAATAAATATTTTTCATGTTTTAATAAAAAATAATAAAATCATTTAATATTTAAAATCAAATTAATAAGGGTTTTATACATTGTGTTGCCATCTACCATGCATATGTGGACCAATGGGAGATCGGTCCTAGTTGACCTTGGTCAACTCCCCGGCTTCCCTAGGTCTACGTGTATCAGATGTTAAAACCTTGTTTCCCTCAATTTTTCCTATTTGATTCTTTCATTCTTTTGATTTAATTCCTTCATGACTTTTGAACCTCGGTCGTTGCTCTTTCACACCACCTTGATTCTTCGATCGACGGGTCATCGAATCGAGCGTTCCTCACAAGTCAAAACTCCCCGGTACAAATACACCTCATCGAAATCCATTTTGATTTTGATCTATCTTTGACCATTTTCCACCTTCTTTTTATGCCTTGAGGTCGTTGCTCGGTGACAAGGAGTTAATCTCGCCATCTTCAGACGTGGAGGAGCAGAGTTTGACGTAGCATCCCATTCATCGGAGCTTCTCTTTGATGTCGGGGCCTCGGGATCGAGTAGCGACCTGTTGAGTTATAGAGGTTAGTTTTTCTTGAATTTTTAACCTTAGCTTTTATTTCCAATCTTTAGTTTTAAGCTTAATTGCATGTTGTAGCATAAAATAGCGATTCGTCATTTGCCGGAGCTCTGGTTACGACCACCGTTCCATAGTTTTTCAACCGTGCATCGATTCGCCTTTCATCCCCATTTTGTTCCCCTTTCATTTCTCTATGCCCCCAGTCACTCCATTCCTTCTGGTCGGTCTTCGATCAGGAATTCGAGGTCCTAATCCACCACCTCAGTCGGACCTTACTGCCCCATTGCATTCTGCCTTCATTTTGCCCAATAATGGGTCGAGGCAGTTTGCCCTCAACCCCTTTTTCTTCCTGTGCAGATATCTGGAGCTCTTAGACCTATTGGAGGCGATTTTGAAGACAATAGAGGTTCCCAGGTCACCTGAGTTACTTCGACCTCCTAGAACCCCCCGGTGGTCCTTGGAGTTTTTTGAGGCCTTCAACAGAAGTGTACCGGCGAGAGGAATGACTTGAACACTTGAGAGGCATCGAAGATGCTCGGAGGAGGGGGGAAATGAAGATCGAAGCTCTCACCTGAAGTTGCTCTTCCTTGTTCTTCATGAAGAGCAGCAACCATCAGAATATCTCTTCCTTCGATTTTGATCATAGCCATCCGATCGCGAGCAACGGCCATCATATGCCCTTGAGGTTCTGATCTAATCCGCTAATCTGTGAATCGACATCATGCAACGAGGCGACGACACGTGGATAAGTGGAAAACAAGAGATGTCAGAATGTCGGCGAGGGGTATTTTGCACTACAACCCGTCAATTTTTGTATTTTAATTTTAGTCTAGAAATGGTCATCTACATATATATAACTTTTGTAAAATTTATAGTAAGACTCCTATGTTTCTGATATATGCTCTTTGGTCCTTCGCCACATAACCTCATGTGGTTGTGCACGTGAGGGGCAGGAATTTTGTAGGGGGACCCTTGAACTTTTTGTATTTCATTTTAGTCCTATAATTTTTTAATGTAATGTTATAACATTTGGATAAATTGTATTAAGGACGTTATGCTTTTTGAAATTACAAAAATACCACATCTAGTGTGTTTTATATTAAATATGTGAAGTATTTTGCATTTTAGTCCTTGGATTTTTTTAAGGCATATAGAAAATAAGGAATACTTTTAAGAAATTACAAAAAGGTCCCTTACAACATTGCATTTTCTTTTTGTTATTTTATTTTTGATTAAATGTCTTTTATGCTCTAAAAATCTAATAAAAATTAGGTTAGATACCTTTAATTGTGTTCTACTGTATATATGTTTATTGGAGAATTTTTATTCATTTTTCTATTTATTAAAAATAAAAACACAACATTTATTCCTTGTTTGCAATTAAAAATACAAAAAAAATCATTTCTAAAAATTCAAAAAAATAGATTTATTACCCTTTTTTTAACTGATGACCAAAATAACTAAAATAATATAAAAAAATCACTAAAAAATAAAAAGCTCCAAGATCCTTATAAAAATTATTAAAAATTATCCAAAAATATTTATTTATGATTCTTAATGTTATTTATATTATATACTCCATATTAAAATAGTTTTGGGAAATTTGCCTTTTATCTATTTTTTATTCCAAAACAATTTGGCATGTTATTATAAGTCACTATTTCGGTATTTTTAATCAATTAAAAATACAAACAAAATAGAAAAATTATAAGAAAAAATACAAAAAAGAGAAATATTAAATAAGACAAAAATGTTTTATTTTATCTATTTTGAGTTTTGCTATATAAATATAATTGTATACACTCTATATAGATATATTTACTTCTATTATTATTATTATTAAAATACCAAAAATATCTTAAAGGCCTCTAAAAATGAAAAGTACTATACCTTAGGGTATTTTCCTGATTTTACATGCATATATATATCATATAAAATATCTATATTACACATATTAGTATATATATATAATCTTATTAAAAAGAGAAGAAACTAAAACTCATAAAATACAAAAATAAAATATGAAAATTATAAAATTAAACTAAAAAATATATAATAAAAAATACATAAAAAATTATAGAATTAAAAACCCACAAAAATAAAATAAAAAGACAAGAAAGGAGAATTTTGGATTTCATTGCCTAATCTATCTTGTGTGCTACCTATGTTCGACTATTTACATACACCTATACACACACTTTGTATAGCTATAATAAATTTTAATGGATTTTTACCCAAGAACCCTATAAACTTTGTAAATGGCATCTAATCATAATTCCCCCCTCGACCTCGTACACTTCCTCTGTCTTAACCCCACAAACCATGCCGTTACTTTTACTTTTATTTGAGTAATATAACATTAGTTAATTAACCATAGGAGCATTCCACAGTGGATCTTCCTCCTCTGGCTCCTTGGATTCATGAGGGTGTCGACGAACACATGGAGGGCATCGTTGGAGCGATTGGATTTCATGAGGGCTGAACTGATCGTCATTCGGGCGGGAGAGATTCGAGCGATGGATCTGCTCGAGCTGAATCGATCATCGTCGGACGGGAGTGATTCGAGTTGTGGGTCGACACAGTTGGGGGGATCGAGGTTGCAACATTATGTGTTGTCGATCGAGTGCGTGACGGGATGCTCGAGGGAGGAGGAATGGAGTGGAGACATGATGTAGATTGGGGACATGGAGGAACTCAGAATGTGAGAGGGTAGAGGGGGCGCGGTAAGGGCGTCATTCAAGAACGATAGGAGCGTCATGCAAAAGACGTTGCGGGATGTACACGAAGGGGGAGACGTCAGTGGTGGTGCAGGACCATAAGGTAAGGAAGAGGCAGTAGAGGGGTTGGGTGGATGAACAAGGGGGGAGGAGGAGGCGGTTGAGGGGTTGGGGAGAGGAGGAGGTCGAAGAGGCTGCGGCGAGAGAAATAGAGGATGGATAGGGGGTGTAGAGGAAGAGGTCAGGCTGTTGCGAACGAAATAGAAGAGGGAGAGGGAGATAGGGAGGGGCTGGGGAGAGGGGGGTCGGGGTCTGGGGAGGCCGTAGGAGTAGCTGCGACTGCGACTGCAGGTGGTGCATAGGGAGAGGGGGCTAGAGGAGTAGCTACGGTTGTGAGTGGAGAAGGATCTACTATTGCATATGGAGGAGCAAGGTGAGGGGAGGAGTAAGTGGAGGGGGCAGAGGCGGAGGACCAAGGGGAGAAGGAGGAGGTGGCACAGGGGAGGGTTGGGAGGTCGAGGGCGGTGCAGGGGAGGGCTGGGTGGTCAAGGGAAGCGTGGGGGAGGTTGGCGGTGGTGTAGTGGAGGTCTGGGAGGTCGAGGACGACACGGGGGAGGAGGGGAGGGTTAGCAAGTTTACAGGGGTGATGGGGGAATTACGATGTTTCAAAGGTTGTAGAGGTCATTTACAATGTTTACAAGGTTCCTGGGGTAAAAATCCTAAATTTTATCTCCACATTTGCATTGCATTGCATATTTGTTCCATTATAGGTTAATTGTGACTTGATCAGATTTTCATGAGAGGTCTCCATAATGACGGTGTTCTCGCTTTGTGTAGAACATCATACCCTTGCAAAAAAACTCTTCAACAAATGGTGTGTTGACGGGGAGCAACGACACACAGATTGCTTTTTGTTCTTCTTGTCTATTTTTCATTTATTTATTCCTCATTTTATTTGATCTTATCTTGTATAGTTCTGACCATCTTCTTTGTTTGAACTTGTTGCGAGGGACCGTTGATCGAGGAGGTACTCCTAGGAGATCTACACACTCACGTAACACGGAGTTGGCTTTTCAACACAAGCTAACATGAGAGAGAAGCATGAGAAGACTTGGAGAATTTTTTAAGGCAGTGTTATTTTGTTTTTGTACTTATATTCTATTATGTGATTTAAAGTGAGAGAGAGACATTAGAATCTGTAATAATTTGAACTCTCCGAATACTGCGACACTCCGAGGTCCATTGCTCAAGTGAAATTCACTTGGGGGCCTCGTCAAATTTTTCACGATTTTCCACCTTTTCTTTTTCTTTATTTCCCATGTTTTGAGTTTTTTTATTTTTATTTTTATTTATTTTGTGTGATTGAGCCTTAGCATAGGATTGCTTATTCGATAGATTAAGTCCACAACCCTAATTATTGCATGCACATATATGTCTTCACTTGGACTTAGTCAAATTACCTGTTAATTATTTGGATTTGGAATTGAGCGTCGAGAGAGGCTCTATAGAACTCTAGCAGAATCCGTTGTGGCGGATGCCAAAGAGTCTCCAACACCAGACATTTGTGTTTCATTTCTGAGTACTTAGCATATGTTCCCCACGATAATAGCAACTCTTGTACTAGGTTGATTTCACCGACTTGCATTTGCATATAGCATAGGCTTTAATTCTGTCTAGCATTATGCACGAAGAGAGCTGGGAAGTAAGGTGAGCATTTATGACTGAGCATGCGTCGTTGATTTTTCACTTGTATTGCTTTTCCGAGCTCTTCCTCTGATTTTGATCATCATAGGATACCAAAGGAATTGGAATCTCGTTAGGCATCATGCATGGAAAATATCCAAAAAAAAGTGATAATGAAAATAAAATTAGGACTGTAAATTTTATTTGACCTTAAAATCAAATGTAATTTGATTCATTGTCTTGGGAAGAGAAACTCCCTCGTTGTGCACAGGTTGTATTCTGACTGAGTGAGGCACGTACATTTAAGGACTAGAGCCACCATCCCTAGACTTGTGCCCTAAGAGCTTAGGTAGGCTCTTGGACCATGTTACTTGCTGCAAGCACTTGCCTGCGACCATAGATGAAGTGATCCCGGTGATCTAGTAGGTGCGATATGCCGACTAGAACACAACCACTCTAGGAGACTACATCTGTGAGTTTGAATAACTATTTGAAATTCACTTAACTCTAAAATTTAAAGGATAATTGATTGATCTCTCACAATGTTCATTATGTCGAGTTGGTGGATTTGGAGTTTGCTTCGTGTTTTATTGCCAACCTTGAATCTGAGTGTGTTTGTCTTTATTTCAAGTTAGCAGTCTCCGAGTCTTTTTCTTCCTTTCTTCTTTTCTTCTTTTCAATTCTTGAATTCTTTTTCTTGTTCAACATCATCTGCATTGTGGTCACGGGTTACCCTTATCTCCAGCCAGATCTTGCATCTTCTTTTCACCCACATCACCGACGTGTCAACATCCTCGATCTGGCTCAAGATGACTCTCTTCTTGAGCCACAATTTTGCCTCATCCGATTTGACCTCAACCCTCGTATGATTGGAGTATTATCTGAAATTTTGTCTCATATGTGTACCCACCCTCCTCATCCCATCATGTATCACCTTCATCTATCCTTAGGCATGTTATGCTAGATGATGAGGTCTGCATGCATGAAACTGTTGATATTATTGAGTTGGTTAGATTTTAGGCTGTGATGAGTGTGCTTCCTTTGGAAGATTATGGATTGTGATATGCTATTATTGAGTTTTATTCAGTTGCACGCCTGGTTGAGGATGTAATCTCTGAGGAAATACGGATTGAGGATGATGATACCAATAGTGTGTGTTTCCATTTTCCAATACCCACCCTTGAGTCGGTTCTGCACATCTTATTTCAAGAGCCTATTATACCCTCTTTGTCGGTACTTTAGGAGACAGAGTCGGAAATTGCTTTGTGTCATCCATCCTACCAATCGATCTATTTTCCTCCCCTTGATGTCTATATCCCCATAGAGCACATAGCATATTTAGATCTATACCCTGAGCCATTCCAATGGATGTTGTTTGGTGAGGACCTACATTATCATATGCCAAATCTTGTTAGCCCCTCCCAACAACCTTACATCCTCTTGATCGATGAGTGTGATGATTTTTTCAAGGATGAGAGTTTGGATACCAGCATGACCGTGCTTTCCATTGATCAGCCTGCATTACGCTCCGAGGATTTTCTACAAGTGAATACAACACTTTCTTGGTACTCAGTCTCAACCATTGACTGTGCAGCTATGACGAATCCGGAAATGCAGCGTTTAAGAAGTTGTTTTTATCGTGTTGTGCGTTGTAGGCGGCAATCGGAAACGATCAAGAAAATACCACAAATGATTTATTCAATTTTTAATATCGTGGTTTTTGTTTATTTTACTTGGGCAAGTCCCAAGGTCGATCACAAGGAGGCAAAGGAACAACCTAGAATTAAGTCTATCAAAGTTCGTGTTCGGTTTTCGAGGCGGTCTTTTTTTGGAATTTTAAATGCAATAAAGGATGCAAAATGCAAATTTGGCCTTATTTTAGGGACTAAAATGTAAATTACGTTCAAATAATGTCCGAAAAATACGAAACTTGGCCACAATGTAAACTACAATGAAATGGATGTACTGTAATTTTTTTGGAATTTTTGGATGCAATATAAATTTTTTATGGATTTTCAAATGCAAACAAAATGATTTTTAATATTTAATTTTAATAAATAACAAACCTACTTATTTTCAAGAATCAAAATTATCTGAGATCTATCACTAGGTGACGGATCTCAGAAAAATCCTAAACCTCGAAAATGTGGGGTTTAATACCTACTAAAAATTAAATACTAAAAGATGCAAAATGATTTTTACAGGACAAAATATGCATGCAAATGCAAATCTTTTTGAGCACAATGTTAAGAATAATTAACTCTACAAGATGTGGTTTTTCGAGAATTTTTAGAGCAACGATTAATTACTTATCAATTTCAGAGCAGAAAATGAGTAAAATACGCAAATTTTCACAAAACAATTATTTATTAATTAACCATCAATCACAAAATTACCCACAACATGTCAAAGCGTAGAGGATCAATTAACCAACATCATGCAATTTTTGGATTAAGAAAATAATGTTGATAAGATGTTCAAAACACAATGGGAATGCAGGGGTACATATGCAAATAATTAAATAAAATATAAAAGCTGCAGGGGGGACTTAAGAGCAATTACCAATAAAACCAGGGTCTTTCTGCAATTTTTCCAAGGGAGCACGTGCGTCGCACGTGCCCCTTGGATGGCGGGGGCTGCTGTGCGAATAGGGGATCTCCGAGGGGGCTTCCAGCAATTTCACCCTCAGTCACGTGCAGGGCACGTGACCTGAGGTTGCGTGAGCCTGACGTTCCCCCACCTTCACGCGCGCTGCGCGTGGCGGGGGTCTCGGGCTTTGGGCCCGGCCGGTGAAGGTCGATGGGCTGGCGGAGGGGTGCGGTGGGCCAAGCGCCTAGAGGTGCTTCTGGTCGTCGGATTCGCAGCCGCTGGAGGTTGATGAAGGCGACGAAGAGACGGCGATGGCGGAGTCGAGGAAGATGGAGGTTGATGGCGTAGCGTTGGCGATGGCGTGTCGGTGAAGCGTCGTTGGCGAGATGGTCGAGGGTGCTCAGCCGGAGGAGGAGCACCGGCGCTGCACCAGCGTTGTGTACGGCGTGGTCGATGAGGCGGTGGATGCTGGAGAAGGCGTGTGACGCCGGAGCGGAGCCGGAGTTGCTGTGGCGGCGAAGGTGCACTGAGGATGGTGGTGTTCGGCAAAGAAGAAGTCGAGGCGGACGGCGTTGTTGTCGAGGCGGAGACGGTGGTGGCGCGAAGACGAAGCGGTGGTCGATGACGGTGTAGCGAGCGGAGTTGGCGGAGAAGGTGTCGTTGGCTCGACGCAAGAGGCGGAGCAGGAGCAGCTGGCACGGGGGCGCGGTGCTACGACGAGCCACGAAGGCTCGGATCTCGTCGGAGAAGACGAGGGCACCGGGCTGTCACCACCGGTGTCCTCGACTCGTGCAGTCGGCGGATCCGTGGAGGAGGGCCGGCGAGGTTCCTTTTATAGGCTGTGGGGGGGGGGGGGTGCCGGAGATAATAGGATATCGGGGCGATGGGGAATCGGCGCGAGATTTGGCCGCGAGATGCGCGGCGGTGATGGGCGATACGCGGCGGAGAGAATCGCGGGTGGCTGAAAAGGGAAAGTGGGTGCGAGGTAGACGACGTGCAGGCGCCGTCCGATCGCGCGTGATCGGATGGCGCCTGTCGTGCCACGCGGCGGCATAAGGCGAGAGGGGGGTGGGGCGAGCGCACGTGCAGTGCGCGTGCGGATGCCGCACGAGCGCTGCACGTGAGCTATTTATTATTTTTTTAATTTTTTTAATTAAAAATGATATAATAATGCCAAAAATGACTGACACGTGGCGGCACCAGGTGCTGCCACGTGTCAGCACCACAAAATTCCGAAAATAAAACATTTTTAAAATCAATAAAAAATAGTAAATGACCTCGGATCAAAAAAGTTTCTTCACGAAAATTGCTCGTCTTGATGAGATCTACAACTTTCATGAAGACGTCAAAACCAAAATCAATCATTTGCACAAAGTGAATTTTTTGGGGTATTCTATGTACATAGAATACCTTAGTTTTTTGGGGTTTTGTAATTTTTTTGTCATTTTTAAAACAGATAAAAATCCGGAAAAATTACGGTAAAATAAAAGATAAATAAAGACACATTAATCTAATTTTTTTGGATTTTTATTGATTAAGAAAATATATACATAAAATACAAGGTCAAAAACCGCGAAAATATACAATGTACAAAAGAGGCCCAAAACCCAACTTTCACATATGAGCTCCGATTCACTTGAACTTGGTCTTGTTTTGAAGGTAATTGAATGCACATTAGTTAAAAAGTGAGTAGGATTAAATTGGACACTGGATGGAGAAGATATGTGGCTTTTAGTCCGAAAATCCTGAAATTAGGGTTTGGGTTTTTGGTCCACTTATTTGGGTTAGTTATTTTTTTGTATTTTTCCTTTATTTTTGTTAGTGATATGTACACAGTGGAAGTGGTTTTGAGTTATTCAGAGTTAGCATGAATGAGTTAAAAATCCGGGAAGTTAGGCTTATTTACAGGTCATTTTGGCTTGGATTTTTGGCTTCTTATTTTATGCAGATTTTTGTGCTAAAATGCCATTCTTATGAAAACATGCATGAATGCTAATTATGTAAAATAGATGCAAAAATGATGTTGATTTTTAGGGATTTGAGCTTAATAAATGAGATTTAGAGTGATGAATACAAGATTCATCATCCCCCTATACTTAAACCATGCTCGTCCCTGAGCATAAAAAGAAATGCCATGAGGTGAAATGAGATTGGGTTCCATACCAAGACCATGAGTTGAAGGTGAAAGTAAGCCTAAACTCAACCTTTGGATTATTTGTGTGTCGGAACTTCTGTGAGACTTAGGATTTTAAAATCAACAGCCCTCAAGTTCTACACATCATTGCTACAGTTTCAGCTCAGAAGTCATCTTAGATCAATCATCTTCCCAAAGTATACTCTTTGAACATTGAATAACCGACTCTTGTGTGTGAAATATTTTAGCTCTTCCCACCCAGAATGCCGGACTACCGCGCAAGCCTCCTCTCCAATAACTCGTCCTCGGGGAGTCAGGTATTTCCTTCTAAGGTCTGTCGCGCTGTGTTCACAATCAAATTGGGGGGAGAAGATAGAAGAATGAGAAAAGAACTGGAGGGTGGCCAGTGTAGTCACCTCTCCCTGTGAAGATGGCCAGTGTAGCCGAGTCTTCACCAAGATCTGCAGGTTTCTGGAAGCTTGGACCTTTTTGGTCAGATTTTTTGGTAATTGCTTCTTTGTATTTGGAATTTTTGGTGGTTCTGCTTGGATCTTGCTGTGCCCCTACGGATATAGAATCTTTTGTTTCCGTACATTTTTTGGGGTCTTAGAAAAAATTGTGCCCAGCCGTCCATCCCTTTTCCAAAGCTTTATTTCAACCCGTACTCCGGTCTTTAGATTTCCACGCTACCAGAAAAGAAATTCACACAGCCTTCCAACATCCCGTCTGAGTTGAGCTAAGTGCATAATGCGAGAGTACAAATTATTTCCCTATTCCAGAGTTGTACCCAGAATGAAGAGACCAGGTTAGACACTAAGAGTCAAACGCTGTACATTGTCATGTGGAACTCAAAGAATTAAGTCAAAGACCTGAAGACTCTAAAATCCTATTTCTCGGTGAAGTTCCTCTGAAGATTAGGTGGATTAAGGTCAAGTCCAGACCACTCTCGGTTTCGGCTCACAACTCGGTTCAGAACCCAAAGACTTTTCACATATGCAAATGCGATGCTTGATGAGATGCGAGTGTGTGAAATGCAGACACAATTTTTTTTTATTTGTGATTCTTTTCTCTCTTTTTTTTTGAATGAATGAATGAATAAGAAGCCATTTTTCAAAAATTTTGGGCAAGGTCAGTGTTAGTGGAAAAAACACACATTTTTTTTAAGAAGAACCCACCCCGTAAATACATATAGACTTACGCGAAAGTACGAGGTATGGCTAAAATATATACACAGTATATATACAGACCCCCCTATACTTAGCGAGTGATGTGTCCTCAAAGCACAAGAAGCGTAAAGAAGACATAGCTCGGGCTAAGCGTAAGAGAGTGAAAAAGAAAAAGATTTACAAAATCGCCCCCCTATACTTAGACTTTGAATAGACTAAGTATAGAAGAAGAGCGGAAAAGAAAAGAAAAGAAATGAAGCGGTGAGGGTATGTGAACGAGGAGAGTATATACAGGTGGACGTTGGTTCCCCCTATACTTAGGCTTTGGTCAGCCTAAGTATAAAAGAAGGGAGGAGGCGAGTCGATCTGGAGGTGGAGTGTGATGGTATATATAGATGGCATCGGTCCCCCTTATACTTAGGCCTTGGCCTAAGTAGAGGAAGAAGTTGTACAAGGAGACCGATGTGGTCGGGAGGGAGGGTGGGTAGCCGATGATTAAGGCGGTTTACGGCTGATCTTCTTGTGAGCCTGTGGTGGGAGATCGTAATGATGAGTCGGAGATGAGGCATATGATTCCCAACTATTATCAGTGTCATCCTCAGAAATATCATGATGGATAGTAGATGAAATATTTGAGTCAGATGAAAAGTAACCATCATCAGAGTTATCCTCAGAGGAATAGTATTTGAAAGTGGACATACTCCAGATGTTCATGTCTTTTTGTTTCTTCAATTGTTTCCTCAAAATTCGTTCCTTTTTAAGATCAATCAGTTTGTCCTCCGATGAATATTCAGATGCTCCAGTCTCAGTCAGCTCATAAGAAATAATTCCAGTGTACTTGTGAAAGGTAGGAGCATCAGCTTTGGATGAGTAATAATTAGGAACGGGAGTTGTCCAACGAGAATCAAATTTTGGATCCTTGCGAAGATATGGCTTTAGAGATGCCGAACAGACTTCACTCATGTAGACTACCTTTTCCGGACCTGATGAGGGATCATCAACCGATTCCTCTTCCGAAAGATCAAAGGTGACTTTCTTTTTCTTGTTTCGTGAAGATGTCGGTTCACTTGAGTACCCAGATGAATAGCCATTAAAATTCTTCTCCTTGGTCGGTGTTCGGTCTACGTGTTCGTTCTTTGTTTCCTGAATGTTGGTGCACTCTTGATTTGGGAGGATGTGGTCAAGATAATCAGAGTAGGTCGCTCCAGGGTGCGACCATGCAAATGTCTCAAGATCGTAGCAGAAGGATTTGTCTATTTTGAAATCTGCGGGAGTTGAGATATCGTGCAGAGTCTCTGAACCAATAGTCTCATTAACAAACGCAATCTCAGGTGTAGCAGCGGGGTAGGGCTCTTCTACCGTTTCATGGTTGCGGTTGTTGGGGACTTTGTGGGTTACCTCAGAAAATCGTACTTCCTCAAAGACTGTATCAGATCGTAGTGATCCTAATGCCGTAAAATTTATTTCCCGAGTCTCACAATCGATACTCGCCTTGGCCAATGCCAAGAATGGTTTTCCGAGAATGATTGGAGACTGGGTGAATTCTCCTTGATGCTCAATATCAATGATCGTGAATTCTACCTTGAGTGGAGCACCTTGGAATTTCATGATGACAGAAATGGTTCCTCTCGGCCTTTTTATCGATCGGTCTGCCAATTGAACAATCTCTCGTATCTTCCGAATTGGCCCGAGTTTGAGTTCGTGAAATACAGAGGTCGGGAGGATATTGATCGGTGAATTGTCATCAATACGAGCATGTGTGAAAATTGTGTCTTTGATTTCGCAGTCAAATCTAGGTAACCGCTTTACTATGCGGCTCTTGGTTTTTCTCCTTAACACCAAGGAGGAGGCCATTGACAAGATATGTCTTTCAGTTTTTGTTCTAATCCTTCCTGACTTTTTTATGATTAATCTGTCCATTAGAAATTTCTTAAGGTCAGGGAAGTGTTCAATGGCCTTTATGATGGGAAGTTCAAAAATCAAGTATTTTTCTAGTGCTCCTGTAAAGCAGGATCCAAATTCCTCAGATCTTCTTCAGATTCAATTTTTATGAGATTTTCTGGATTTTCAAATTTTTTTGTATTTTCTGTGTGGTGTGGCGATGTGGTGTCTTCCTTAGATGAGAAGGGGCCTTGACATTCAGAGTTAAGGTTAGGGGCGTAAGCATTTCTAGGGGAATAATGATGAGCGGAAGTATTGATGTTTGAATTATCCCTAGGTCTTTGAATATCCTCAAAATTTTCATCATGGGATCCAATCATTTCCTCATTTAGTTTTACACCCGATCCACCATAGAATGAGATTACTCGGTCGGCAAATTTTTGAAATCTATCCTCCATCAATTCAAATATTGTTTTTATCCTCGAAACATTATCCTCACAATTTTGTTCATGATCAATCATGGGAGCACTCGGATTTTGTTCAATAATTCCGTCTTCCATTTTTCTGTACATGCGGAGAGGAGAATTTCTTGGAATATCCATTATATGACCATTTCTTAAAAATTTTTCCTCAAAATTTATGGAAGGAGGCTGCTCATATGGTACAGGCATGTGTATTTGATCTGAGTAGAGTTCGGTCTGTTGATCATGTTTGGTCAGATCTTGATATTGTGGAGTCAGCATACAGGGTCTATATGTGTCTAGGAGGTACGTCCAATCCTCTGTATGGGTTTCATGTCTGACGAGGGTTCTGTCGTGGTCAATCCAACGCTGATGATCATTAAGTGCATGTCCTTCCATCTGGGTTTGGTTTCTCTGCCAGTCATGGGATTTAAAGGGATTTCGATTTTGAAAGGGTTCTTTGGCGAGAGATTGAGAATGAGGTGATTCAGTCCAAGATGGTAAGTTGTCATTTCTGGTTGGATGTTTTGAGTAAGGATTCAATGAGGTGGCCGAACTCATTTGCGGTTGAAAGTTTCCCACAAATGTTGGGGGATTATTGAAAGAAGAGGATGCAATTGATTTGGGCCAAACCGAGACAGATTTGTTTTCATAGTGATGTTCGGTCATAGTTGAGAATAATGATGGGTTGGTCTGAAATTTGGAAAAATTTCCATGATGAAATTAAAATCAAGAGATGGGAGAGATGATTGTATGGGACAGAAAATTTTATCAAATGTGCGGCTATTGATCTTTGATATCGGTTCACGCACACCAATACAAACACAAATCAATCCCCGGGTTCACCAACTCACACAATGAAGCCGTAAGATTTCGGCTATTATCTTTTCAATTTTAGTTGGTGATAATTCAATCTTGGCAAAAGTTTTAGCGAGCTGAGATTTTGGATTTAGGCTCTATCCTTAAGTGTCGTCTCTCGCTCACTCAGAAAAATAAAATCATCCAAGGTCGGGGTTGCTCTCCCGCAAAAATTCTTGATTTTATGGGTTATTTGAGATTAGATATATTTAGCAGTCCTGATTTTAATGAGGTGATCACTGAAAAATTAGATGAGCACAAATACACGTCTACCGTTCAGTCCCAATTTCCTTTAAAGTTATGTTATAAAACAAGAGAGAGGAATTCGAGAAAAGCCGATGCACGCGGAAAACTTATGATGAATGCTCAGTTAGAAGACTTACAGCGAATCCTCGCAATCTCCATGTGGGATGCTAGACAGAATTTAAAAATTATTCTAAATAAAATGCAGGCCGAAAGCAGAAAGTTCTATTAGCGGGAAGAATTGATTTAAGTTTGGCTAAGTTGAACGATCTATGTGCGTCTCAATTAAAGTGTAGTGTGGCTTAAGATCCTACGAGCACAACCAAAAATATAAATGCTCTGAGAGCCGTATGTGCAGGTCTATCCTAATCGCCACTCAAGTCGGGCCCCACCCTCTCCGGAGAGTGAAACAGGCCACGACACACCACATAATAAAGTCAGAGGTCTTTCTACACACGCGAGAGTCCAAACGGACACCGCTGTAAAATTGCAAAAAATTTAAAAATTGCAAGAATTAAAAACCTAGACTCTACGCTCTCTCGCGACTCGACTCGATCTTAAATTAATTGTGTTTTTTGCAAGAGTCAGTGAAGTTGCGTCGGTTATTGGAAACCGCTCCACGTACAAGGTACCTCGCAAAAAAATAAGAGAGAAAATGTAAAAGAGTGACTCAAGAATGTATAAAAAATAAAGGCTGAAAATAAATTGCAGAGAAAAAATGGAATTTACAATGAAAAATTCGGGGGTCAGACTACCCGAATGCGGAAAACCGAACAAAAATTTTCAAGACAAAAAAATCTAAGCCGTTTGCCTCCCCGGCAACGGCGCCATCTGACGAATCCGGAAATGCAGCATTTAAGAAGTTGTTTTTATCGTGTTGTGCATTGTAGGCGGCAATCGGAAACGATCAAGAAAATACCACAAATGATTTATTCAATTTTTAATATCGTGGTTTTTGTTTATTTTACTTGGGCAAGTCCCAAGGTCGATCACAAGGAGGCAAAGGAGCAACCTAGAATTAAGTCTATCAAAGTTCGTGTTCGGTTTTCGAGGCGGTCTTTTTTTGGAATTTTAAATGCAATAAAGGATGCAAAATGCAAATTTGGCCTTATTTTAGGGACTAAAATGTAAATTACGTTCAAATAATGTCCGAAAAATACGAAACTTGGCCACAATGTAAACTACAATGAAATGGATGTACTGTAATTTTTTTGGAATTTTTGGATGCAATATGAATTTTTTATGGATTTTCAAATGCAAACAAAATGATTTTTAATATTTAATTTTAATAAATATCAAACCTACTTATTTTCAAGAATCAAAATTATCTGAGATCTATCACTAGGTGACGGATCTCAGAAAAATCCTAAACCTCGAAAATGTGGGGTTTAATACCTACTAAAAATTAAATACTAAAAGATGCACAATGATTTTTACAGGACAAAATATGCATGCAAATGCAAATCTTTTTGGGCACAATGTTAAGAATAATTAACTCTACAAGATGTGGTTTTTCGAGAATTTTTAGAGCAACGGTTAATTACTTATCAATTTCAGAGCAGAAAATGAGTAAAATACGCAAATTTTCACAAAACAATTATTTATTAATTAACCATCAATCACAAAATTACCCACAACATGTCAAAGCGTAGAGAATCAATTAACCAACATCATGCAATTTTTGGATTAAGAAAATAATGTAGATAAGATGTTCAAAACACAATAGGAATGCAGGGGTACAGATGCAAATAATTAAATAAAATATAAAAGCTGCAGGGGGGACTTAAGAGCAATTACCAATAAAACCAAGATCTTTCTACAATTTTTCCAAGGGAGCACGTGCGTCGCACGTGCCCCTTGGATGGCGGGGGCTGCTGTGCGAATAGGGGATCTCCGGGGGGGCTTCCAGCAATTTCACCCTCAGTCACGTGCGGGGCACGTGACCTGAGGTTGCGTGAGCCTGACGTTCCCCCGCCTTCACGCGTGCTGCGCGTGGCGGGGGTCTCGGGCTTTGGGCCCGGCCGGTGAAGGTCGATGGGCTGGCGGAGGGGTGCGGTGGGCCAAGCGCCTGGAGGTGCTTCTGATCGTCGGAGTCGCAGCCGCTGGAGGTTGATGAAGGCGACGAAGAGACGGCGATGGCGGAGTCGAGGAAGATGGAGGTTGATGGCGTAGCGTTGGCGATGGCGTGTCGGTGAAGCGTCGTTGGCGAGATGGTCGAGGGTGCTCAGCCGGAGGAGGAGCACCGGCGCTGCGCCGGCGTTGTGTACGGCGTGGTCGATGAGGCGGTGGATGCTGGAGAAGGCGTGGTGACGCCGGAGCGGAGCCGGAGTTGCTGTGGCGGCGAAGGTGCACTGAGGATGGTGGTGTTCAGCGAAGAATTAGTCGAGGCGGACGGCGTTGTTGTCGAGGCGGAGACGGTGGTGGCGCGAAGACGAAGCGGTGGTCGATGACGGTGTAGCGAGCGGAGTTGGCAGAGAAGGTGTCGTTGGCTCGACGCAAGAGGCGGAGCAGGAGCAGCTGGCACGGGGGCGCGGTGCTGCGACGAGCCACGAAGGCTCGGATCTCGTCGGAGAAGACGAGGGCACCGGGCTGTCACCACCGGTGTCCTCGGCTCGTGCAGTCGGCGGATCCGTGGAGGAGGGCCGGCGAGGTTCCTTTTATAGGCTGCGGGGGGGGGGGGGTGCCGGAGATGGAAGGAGATCGGGGCGATGGGGAATCGGCGCGAGATTTGGCCGCGAGATGCGCGGCGGTGATGGGCGATACGCGGCGGAGAGAATCGCGGGTGGCTGAAAAGGGAAAGTGGGTGCGAGGTAGACGACGCGCAGGCGCCGTCCGATCGCGCGTGATCGGATGGCGTCTGTTGTGCCACGTGGCGGCATCAGGCGAGAGGGGGTGGGGCGAGCGCACGTGCAGTGCGCGTGCGGATGCCGCACGTGCACTGCACGTGAGCTATTTATTATTTTTTTATTTTTTTTTTATTTTTTTAATTAAAAACGATATAATAATGCCAAAAATGACTGACACGTGGCGGCACCAGGTGCTGCCACGTGTCAGCACCACAAAATTCCGAAAATAAAACATTTGTAAAATCAATAAAAAATAGTAAATGACCTCGGATCAAAAATATTTCTTCACAAAAATTTCTCGTCTTGATGAGATCTACAACTTTCATGAAGACGTCAAAACCAAAATCGATCATTTGCACAAAGTGAATTTATTGGGGTATTCTATGTACATAGAATACCTTAGTTTTTTGGGGTTTTGTAATTTTTTTGTCATTTTTAAAACAGATAAAAATCCGGAAAAATTACGGTAAAATCAAAGATAAATAAAGACACATTAATCTATTTTTTTGGATTTTTATTGATTAAGAAAATATATACATAAAATACAAGGTCAAAAACCGCGAAAATATACAATGTACAAAAGAGGCCCAAAACCCAACTTTCACATATGAGCTCCGATTCACTTGAACTTGGTCTTTTTTGAAGGTAATTGAATGCACATTAGTTCAAAAGTGAGTAGGATTAAATCGGACACTGGATGGAGAAGATATGTGGCTTTTAGTCCGAAAATCCTGAAATTAGGGTTTGGGTTTTTGGTCCACTTATTTGGGTTAGTTATTTTTTTGTATTTTTCCTTTATTTTTGTTAGTGATATGTACACAGTGGAAGTGGTTTTGAGTTATTCAGAGTTAGCATGAATGAGTTAAAAATCCGGGAAGTTAGGCTTATTTACAGGTCATTTGGCTTGGATTTTTGGCTTCTTATTTTATGCAGATTTTTGTGCTAAAATGCCATTCTTATGAAAACATGCATGAATGCTAATTATGTAAAATAGATGCAAGAATGCTGTTGATTTTTAGGGATTTGAGCTTAATAAATGAGATTTAGAGTGATGAATACGAGATTCATCAAGCTGGTCTGTCGAATGCAGAGACCGAGTCATCTGATTTCTGTGACTCCTTTGAGTTCGCTCTCCTTGACGACCCCCGTGAGGATGAGCCATCCTTTTTGGCATTCGATGATTTCTCTTATCTGTATGTCCATCAAATGCCCAGTTGCTTATAGAGTCTCCTGATCTTTACTCTTCCTATATTTATGAAACTGTAATTGACATGGAGGAGTCCATCACTTATCCGTCCTTCTTCATGTTTGATTTTATCGGCTTTGCCCACTCACTCCATTCCTCCAAGATGATGTTTCTGCTGAACCACTAGATCTTGGTTTATTTGTCGTCTCTTCTCCTGATGGTATACACCTACTTAATTGCATATAAAGGTTTTCTTTTTGATTTCGTCATCGGTCTCCCTATGAGACGATGGCAAGAGTACGACCTTCGTCTGACAGATATTGTCCTAAACCTTAACACAACGTTATCCAAACCTTTGCACCCGGATAGGGGTGTAAAACCTAGTGCTAGTTGAGAGGCACCTCAACAATCCACGCCTCTTATTAATACATGTTTCATCTTTCATTCCTTCTTTCCTTTGTTTGTCCCACATTCCAGATCTACCATCTGATATTTGTGTCTATACTTAGTACGTACTTTGTCCTAAGTATAGGGGGTGTAGACCGAGTTATTCTCTTTTTGTTCTGTTTCGTCACTCCTGTTGTTGCATATACATAGGGATCTCTTACCCTAAGTATAGGGGGAGTGATGCGTACATTTCTGCAATGTATTTTTTTCTTTTTATAGGTTTCTTGATCCCTTCTCTTGTCTCCTCTCTTGTTCATATTCCTGGCTATACTTATGGATTTTTCACCCTAAGTATAGGGGAAAACAGACTGAGTGTTGATCTATTCATCCCACCCTTGACCCTCCCCTACTTTATATACAGTCCGCTATACGTAGGATTATTTAATCCTAAGTATAGGAGGGATGGTCAACTTCTCATTCTTTATTCTTTCGTCTTTATAGTGCAGGCCTTTCTATACTCAATACGAGTTATGTCTTCTTCTTTTCTCTCTAATCTATTTGAACATAGATCAAGCTAAGTATAGGGGGTCGTATGCACGTTGTATATACTTTAGCCATAACTCGTAATTTCGTATTTTTGAATAATATGCCTAATATACGATGCATAAAATTCTTCAAAGTTCTTTGTATCCACTTATTAATAAATTGGGTTTAAAATATTTTGTAAAATGATTTGAAAAACGGTTGGAAAATATTGTGAAAATCTTTTGAAACCTTTTGGAAAACATTTCGTAAAATATTTTCAAACCTTTGTAAAAACCTTTTATTTGTAAAAATTTCTTTTATTTCTTTGAATAAAATTTTTGAAAATTGTTTCGCAAATGATTTGGAAAATGATTGCAAAATGATTTTGAAAAATCTATACATAGTATTTGAAAATTGTTTGCAAATGATTTTCAAATTTTACAAATGTTTGCAAAAATTATTTGTAAAGTTATTTACAAAAAAAGTTTTCAAAATGTTTGCGAAAATGTTTTCAAATATTTTGAAAGCCTTGTGTAATTAATAGCTCAAATAAAAACCCTTATAAAAGTGTATAAAAATCTCGTAAATAATTACTAACAATAAATTTGTACAAAGTTCCTTGTATAAAAATACACCCTCAATCTTGTAAATATTGATGTTCTCCTGTGCAAATACATGCTCATAGTACTTTTTTATAATATATGTAAATAGTTATTTTATAATAAAACCATTAAAAATAATTTAAGATAAATAAGTGTATAAAATATATATAGATGAATTGTGTTTACTTATACCCATATAATAAATAAATCTATTAATTTAAATGTACAAATAACATCAGAAAAGTACATGAAAACTATATTTAAGTGTATCTAAATAAGTGATAAATATATAAATTAAGGGTATAAAATAATAAAATATAAAATACAAATGGAATACACATAATATATGTAAATATACCTATAACTATACATGTAAATAATAACTTGTAATAAACAACCTCGTAAAATAAATAAAAATGGGAATAAAATACTACGTAAAATAATAAATATTTTTTATTTTGTAAGCCAAAATCAATAAATTTATTTATTAATTATTATTCATTTTATAAGGCATTTTTGCCCTGCATTATTCTGGTTGGTCCACGTGGACCAACCAGATCCATTCTTTTGTTGACCCAGGTCAACTAGCCCTTTGGCATCTCTGATGTTTGTTAGAACCTGGAGCACTCAACTTTTCCCCATTTCCAAGGGTGATCTAATGATCAAATCACCTTGAACAAGAATCGTGGATGGGATCTCCGTGATTCACGCATAATGTTTAGATCCCATCAGTCTTCTTCGAATCGATCTCCATTCGATCCGCAAGTTGGCCTAGGCAATTGCCTGTAAATAAAACCTTCCTCCTCCAAACTCGATTTTGATCCTTCTTCGAGCCCTAAACCCTCTCGTGTGTGTGTGTGTGTGTGTGTGTGTGTGTTTCCGATGATAGAGAGAGCATCCCCCGAGGTCGAGGTTGCGCTAGGAGGAGAGGAGGAGATCTAAGGTGTCATTCCAGTGAGGTCTCTGCTCCTTGGTGCAAACCAGGTTCGAGCTGCGCGTTTTCTTTGTTTTTAGATAGGTTAGTCAGTGTCATTTTATTCCTGCATTTAGTTCCGTAATTAGATCATAGGTTTAGCTTAAATCTCAAATTTTGGATCGTCGGAGCTGACTGCTCCGGCCATGTTTCACTATCAATCACTCTCATTCCGACCCACTTAGCATGCTCATTTCGTTCCCCATCGCTTGTTGCATCTTTTCCCTGCTTTGACCTAACCTGGTCCTTCGTGGATCAACGAATCAGAGTTCCTCCTCTGCCTCTCGCTAGAGGTCATCCATATCACTCACTCCCTTGTACAACAGCTTCATTTTGGTTCGGGAAGACTCGCCACGAGCCTCTGAGTTTTCCCCTGCATGTATGCGACGTCAGAGACCCCCAGGTGTCCCATTCTTCACCGAGCTTCAAGCCTCTCCCCAACGAGGCCCGGACTTTCTTGATGGTGTCATTCGATGTGAGACGCTTCCAAGAAGCTCAAGCGACCGCCAACGAGCCCCCAGGTGGCCGGGACGAGGAGATACGAGCGATCAAAGGAGGGACAGGGAAGTGTTCTTCCTTGTTCTTCCTCATAATGCCAGAACCGTCAGATCTTCAGTGAGGCCCAGATCTATCTAGGTCGTTTACATCAGACAAAGCGATGAGCACCCCCAGTCGTTGATTGAGTTAAGTGGTTCCTACATGTCACCACTATAGTTGTTCGTGGTGTGCAGTATTGGGTAAATTTTGCACATACCCCCACATTTTTAAATTAATATTTAGTACTAAAATTTCGGTCTAAAGTGTAAATAATAATGGTTATTTTGCATGGATCCCCTTACCTTTTCATGTATTTACATTAGCATCCATGTGAGCTCACCTCATGTGGCCCCCACGTGAGATGGATATTTTGCAACCACGCCCCTGTGAGTTTTTAATTTGTATTAAGTCCGAAATTTTGTATATTCAGTGTTAATTTTTGTGGAAATTATAAAAAGGACCTTGCACTTTTTGTATATTGTAAATATGCCCATGCCATGAGCTTTTAATTTAAATATTTGTGGATAATTTGCACATTTACCCCTAGATTTTGTATTAAGGTCCTGGAATTCATGTAAACTTGTTTATATTTGCAAAATGGTCCCTGCTAGTATTCAATTTCCGTGTATGTTTGTTCGATTTTTATAAATGTCATCTTTGCTCCAAAAAATATGCAAAATAGTACTATGTACATGGATGTATGCTCTTTCATGCCATATAATTTATTTTGCATTTTATGCACTTTACCTACTTATTAGAAATCAAAAGAATACATTTTATCCCTGTTTGCTATAAAAATACCTAAAAATATAAAACCCTTTTGAAAAATTCCAAAAGAAATTATATTTTATCTATTATAGTATTTATATCTTCTGGCCAAAAATCCCTAGAGATAGAAAAGGAAAAAATAAAAAATTAAAAAGCTCCAAAATCTTATAAAAATATAAAAATTCTTCAAAAATTTCCAAAAATTTTAGTTTCTACTTTATAATTTTCTATATATATGCATATTACATATAAAATAGGTTTTAGGAATTTTTGACATTATTTAGTATTTTTAAATTCAAAAATAATCCATCTATTTCACTAAACACAATTTTTGACTATTTTGAACTTTAAAAATACCTAAAATTAGCAAAAATATATGAAAATCACAAAAATAGTGTAAAATACAAATTTTGATGATTTTTAGCTCTGTTTATAATTATAATATCCTACCCTATATTATATATCTATATATATAGTTTATATCATTATTATTCTAACTACCTTATAAATACTTTGAAACCAAAAATATATATAAAAATATAAATGGATTATATATCTTAATATTTTTATAGCTTTTATGTGTTTATTATATAATACATATATTATATCATATGTACATTATCTTATATATATTCCTATATCTATATAATATTTTATAATAATAAAGTTAAAAAGAAATTAAATAATAGAAATTTAAAAATTAAAAAATCTATAAAAGCAAAATCCATTAAAAGTTTTAAAATAAAAAAACCACAAAAAGATTAAAAGGACATTTGAGTACATAAATCATTTTGATTAGGAATAATCATTAGGCTACCATGTTTTCTCCTGATGATTCGACCTCAGCATGCTTACACGATATACACATTTGTTTGTAGAGTAAACTAAATTGTACTTCACATTTTTATCACTCATTGATCATTTATATATTGTGGGTACTTGTTGTCTGATTCGCCTTTAGTGAGCGATCACCACAGGGATAGTGTTCTCACCTTGTGAGGATACTTAGACCCTCGCAAAAAGTGTTGTCGGTAGTGTATTGTCTTGTGCCTGTATTTCAATGACATACTACTGTTTGTCTCACTTGCTAGGATTATTAATGAGACTAAAGCATTCTTAAGTAGCAAGTTTGAGATGAAGGATATGGGTGTTGTTGATGTGATCTTGGGTCTCAAACTGATAAGGTCGATGATGGGATTATAGTTTCTCAGTCTCATTGTGTTGAGAAGGTACTTGAGAAATTTGGATATCAAGATTGTAAAGCTGTAAGCACTCCTTTTGATCCATCCAAAACATTGCTTAAGAATAAGAGTGGAGTACCTGTGGCTCAACTAAGGTATTCACAAGTCATATGAAGCTTAATATATCTTGAAATATGCAGTAGACTTGATATTTCATTCTTGGTTGCAAAGATGAGTAGATACACTAGTTATCCTGATCGTACTCACTGGGAGTCTCTGGATCGAGTACTGAAGGAGTTGAAGGAAACTATTTTCCTTAGTTTACATTATGGTAGACATATCTAGAAGGATATAATGATGCAAGCTGGATAGGAAAAATAGAGGAGTCTGGGAATAATGGTGTTACTAGGTATGTCTTTACCCTTGGAGGTGGTGCACTCTACTAGAGGTCTGTAAAGCAGACCATTCTAGCTCGGTCTACCTTTGAGACCGAGTTGTGTGCTTTGGACACCATTGGAATTGAGGTTGAATGGCTAAGGGAACTTCTTTCTGAAATTCTCATGGTAGGTCAGCCAGTTCCTGCGGTCTCGGTACATTATGATAACATAACCACAATTGTTAAGATCAAGTGCTCAAATCTTAATCGGAAAACAAGGAGACACATTAAAATGAGACTTAAGATGCTAATGGATTTGGTGTCTCGAGGGGTGTTGGTTGTGGATTTTTTAGGATCCTAAGACAACACAACAGGTCCGTTGACTAAGAGACTGATGAACGCCAAATTCGCCTCTTTAATTATAGAGAATTGTCGTTGTATAGGAGGTAAATTTGATTCAGCAAAAATCACAAACTTTGAATGTCGTGGAATTTTTATACTTGCCAAGTCTACCAAGGTCGAACGCAGGACTACGAGCTACTTTAATCTATCTATTGAATTTTGTTCAATTAATATGTATGTGTGAATAAATCCTCATTTTCATGTCTTCATGCAGGTGTGCGCACTAAAAGGCAGAACAATGCAATTATATGATGCATGTACTTTTTAATTGATTTTTCAATGCAATTGTAAGATATGCAATGCATAACGTATGAATCATTGCAAATGATATGCATGTGAAATATTAATTACAAAAATGCCCTACAAGTCATGAGCACATATTATGAATTGAAATCTGAGTCAATTTGAGCCTAAAATTACATACAAACACCTATCTAATGGCAAGGCAATTAAGCACGAGATACTAAATAACACTAGAAATGTATCACATCTAAATTAGTGTCAGATGAGAAAATTAAACATGCCCTGAGATAGATGATGAAATAAGGAACAAAATGACACTGAAATAATGCAATTTGGACCTACGATGCTCAAGTTATGAAGGAAACAGTGCAAAGGCATAAATGTAATAAAAATACGGAGAATAAAAGGATAATTAATCACAAATAGTTCCATGGAGGGACCTATTTGCAATTTGCAAAAATCGACAGGGGTCCACTGTAATTTTCACCATCTACGCATAGGGACATATCGGTAATTCATGAAACATGTGAGGGGCCTCCCTGAAATTTACCCAGGTGGGCACATGATGCACGTGCTTGGGGACCAAAATACAAATTCTAAAACATCCAGGGTTTTCTCTGCAATTTGCCTAAGCCCTCGCATGCTAGGCACATGAGGATTCAGGCTCGGGGCACGTCGCTGCAACTTCATGCACACGTGGCAGGCATCTGTGGCTCGATGTGAGGCTCGGAGGTTCCGAGCTTGCTGGTTCGTCGTGAGGCTCGGAAATTCCACATGTCATCATCTGGACCATCCGATCCAGATGATCAGACGGTAACTGTATCATCTTCATCTGTCGTGAGTCGCCAGAAGAGGCGGGGATCCGATGGCCTGCTGGGAGCTCTTCCGTTTGCCAGATGTTCACCTAAGGGTATGAGAAGATGCATGTTGTCCTGGAGAAGAGGTTGGAGGTGCGGCGAGGCTCCGAGAATGATCAAAGAGGCAGGTTGACGAAGCCTCACCAGAGAAGAATTGCTCGATGGGGGCTCTAGTGCAAACTCTGACCAATGAAGATCATGCAAGGTTAGTATAGCCGAATCTTGGTTTTTGTGGATGTGCGTGAGTGAGTGAGGTGGGATGGAGGCCATCGGGCGACGGGAGGCGGTGGCCATAAGCTTCTTCTCTGGTGGAGCAAGGAAGAAGGTGGGTCGGAGTGGGGGAGGTTCTGGAGAAGGGAAGGGGGCGGCATGGATGATTGATGGATGGCAGAGCTCAGGGGATGGTTGGTGGATGGTGAGGGTGAATATGAACATCAGGAAAATTAGAAGAAAATAAGTAAAAAGCATGAGAATGGTACCTCGTCAGAGAGGGGAATATGGTAGAGGAAGAGGCTTGTGCTGAGGGCCAGGTGGTCCTCAGGTCGTCGCACTACGTGCTCAGCCTAGGGCACGTAGCTTAGTGGTGGTGAGATCACCACGACATGGTCAGAGTCCATGGGTCGACACATGGGCTGAGAAGGTCATCGTCACCTCACGATTATCACCCTCCGCTATCACCGGAGGGGCGACAAAGGATGGGCCTTAGCCCGTGAATTGGTGGACGACCATTGGTGGCGGAGGGGGGGGGGTATTTATAAGTGGAAGGTGGCATTACAGGAGGTACAAGCGAGTCTTTGTAACGGTGATTTGATGGGAGTGGAGTGATGAAGGTGGTTTTGATGAGATGCGCGAGGATGGCGGGGGAACGGGTGTCGTGGTGAGCCGTTGAGGGAGTGGAAAGGGTTAGTGATGATGGCGTAAAAATGGAAAGGGGAAGGGGGTTTGCAAGGTGTAAAGAATGGGGGGGCTTCTGACTGGAGGAGGATGATGAGCCCTGGCCATTGGATCTAGCGATCAAACGGCTATGATGAGGGTGTATACGGAAGGCTGGGATTTGATCGATTAGATCGATCGCGTGGCTAGTAAATGGGTGGAGGTGAGTGGTGCTGATGAGAAGGGAGGGTTTGATCGAATAGTAGATAAGAATGGGGCGACGTGGAGCGAAGTTGGCTGTAGGATCGGAAGGAAATCGAGCGGCTGATAGTGAGGCGCGATGGGGTGGCTAGGATTTTATCTAGAATCAGATCCAACAGCTGAGGTAGAGCAAGCGATGAGCAGATGGAATGAAGGTGGGGGAATGGAGATCCAGTAACCATGAGTGTGATGGGTGGCGGAGAGAGAACGAGAGACGCCACGTGGCCCAATCAGAAAATTAGAAAATGTAAAAACAAAGATATCTAAAAGAATTAGTTAGAGGCAAAATTAGGAAAAAGTCAAAACATGAAAGTTGCAGATCTCGATGAAATCTACAAGTTTCACGTAGGACAAAAGGCCAAAAGAGGTTATTTCTACAAAAGTGTATTTTGGGGGTATTTTTAAAGGGATAAAAACACCGATTTTTGGATTTTGATTTATTTGTATTTTTATCTCTTTTATAGGTTAGGATAATTATATACAATATTAATCCTAATTTTTAGGGATTTTTAATGAGAAATAAAAACAAGGAATATGTTTGTAATTAAATACAATAAATAGTTAGAATATAGGAAATTGTACATAGAATTTATAAAACAATATAATACAAGATAAAATGAATGAATTATCAGTGATTTTTACGGGATTAATTAAGCCAGGAGATTAAGAATTGGATTTTAGCATGATGAATACGAGATTACCCTATTCCTAAACTATGCTCGTCCTCGAGCATCTAAAGAATAAATGAGTTGGATTAATTCCTGACAGTGCAAGTGGATGTTTCAAGGCTCAATTTTTCGAAAACCCTCAATTTAAGTGATACTAAATTTCTGGGATCAACCAAGCTTTAGCCAAAAGGAATCCAACTTCTCTAATTATCATACTCTCTTTTTGTACATATAATATAAGGATATGAAATTTAGTGTATTGCATTTCATGAGAGTCGATTCAAGGCATCACTCGATGTTCCAGTCCAAGAGACTCTCCTCTAGACCTAATCCTCAACACTAGGGAATAAGTCTAGTTTTGCTTTACTCAACCATCTCATTAGTTTGTCAGACTTGAAAATGTAGATGGACGGTCAGAAGATGGAGGGCATAGGATAGTGTTTATTTTTCTCTCCCTCACATTGGAATAAGGGGGCTCTCGAGTGCCTTATTACTCAACACTTGTATATTTTTGTTGTTGTTCAATGTGTCCGTCAAGTGAATTCAGAGTCGTCTGCACTTGTTTTTCTGGGAGTACACTGGGGTGTGTCTCTTTTGAGTATCTAAGATACCTTCGACACCCAGACTTGTATCACTATACGATGCAGAGCCCTTTTATGGTGCTAGCCCGACTCCTTGGTCCTAATTAGTGCTTGGTCCAAGTGGACACTTTGAAAAATGTTTGGGAGCGCTCGCCATTGGTGGAAGCTCTTTTGAAAATTGACTTTGAGGAATAGAGTTTTTCTTTGAATATTTCTTTTTTTTTCTTTTATTTTTGGCTAGCTCAACTGTTTTTACCAAAAGACGATGCACACTGATCAACAATTATTTAGGTTTCATCACACCCTGGCATATAGGTAAATATCAAAGCTAGCATGCGAACTTGTTCACATACTGGCTAGGGTTTGCTGATACCCAAGTTTCTTGAAGCCTTCATTAACTTTATCCCATCCTTGAGCATCGTTAGATCAGGTCTAACCTCAAATCTCCGGTCCTAGTTCCTCAAGTGATAACTCAACTCATCTTATCAATCATGCAGTTGTGAAAGTGAAGTGTTGATCATATTCTTTTTGAAGGTAGATATGAAGAGTGCAATATAGCACTCAAATCTTTCAAACTAGGGAAGTGTGGATAATTAATCTTAAAATCCTAATGACTAAGTCATGTTAACTCAGACTCTCAAGATCACAGAAATCAAGTGTCCTCAAATCCTCAAGCCTTGAGTGAATGTGAGTGTGTTAGGAATACACCAACTCCTCGTTTAGTGAATTTTTGTGATTTTTATCTTTTGTAATTTTTTATGGATTTTAATTTTTCATTTTTTAATTCTTTTGAAAGACAATGGTTGGCCTAAGCTCATATGAATAGTTGCGTCCACTCTCAGCCAGTATGGGTGTAAGTACGGACCATTAGACGGACCTGTGTTACTTGAGGACGGAGCCATATACAGTATCCTCTAAACCACCTACTCTGCTAAGGGAGGCCAAAGTTCCCTCACTGAGTGTAGCTACTCAATTTTAAGCCTAGTAGTCAGAGTCTTTACCAAGGAAAAATGTTTTAATTTTTCAAGTTTTTATAGAGTTTTTGAAAAAAGGTTAATTTAATTTACAAAAAAGTTAATATTTACAAAAAGCTAATCCCTTAATTTTAAAAAGATTTTTACAAAAAATTTCAGTTCACAAGTCAACTTAAACCAAGTCCAAAAAGAATTTTTAGAAATTTTAGAAACACGAGATATGGCTAAAGTATATATACAGTAATGTACGATATACCTACCTATACTTAACATTTGCTATGTCCTCATAGCACAAGTATTATGAAGCCATGGCTCAGATTAAATATAGGGTGATATAGCGGAAATGAGAAGGAGGGTCCCCATATACTTAGGTCAAAAATGACCTAAGTATAAGAAGACAAAGCAAGGGAGGAATGATGAGTTGGTTGCCCCCTATACTTAGGCCGGAATTAACCTAAGTAAAAGACCTGGAAATAGAGCTGGGGGTCCGATGATGTTTAGGGTTAGGAGGGGTTTAATACAAAGTATACATGGAGAGGGGAGGGGTGTGAAATATACAGATAAGGTGGGGGTGAGGTGAGTGTATATGTGCGAGTGTGTGAAGGGGGTGTAGATCATCTAGTGATCTACTCTCTTTTTTCTTTTTTTACACAAGACCTCGAACGAGGACTATAAAGAAAATGCAGATGATGCAATTTTCTTTTACAATATGAAAATGCATGTGGAGTTGACTAGTCTTCCTTGAACTCTTCATCTTTTCTTCTGCATTCTTCTCAACGGGAGCTTCCAACTCCACGCCTCCATGGAGATTAAGCGTCCTCAATCTTCATGGGCCCCTACCACAAAAGAAAATTGTTAGAAAAATATCACGGAAAATAGTCAACAAAAATTATGTATAAATGCATGATGAGAAGACCTGCAATTTTGAAAATATTCAACACCCAATAATATATCAAAAATCAATAAATAAAGGTGAGCTGTGTCCCTAGCAACAACATCATTTGATGAACGTCAAATTCGCCTCTTTAATTATAGAGAATTGGCATAGTATAGGAGGCAAATTTGGTTTAGCAAAAACCACAAACTTTTAATGTTGTGGAATTTTTATACTTGGCAAGTCTACCAAGGTCGAACATAGGGACACGAGCTACTTTAATCTATCTATCAGATTTTGGTCAATTAAGATGTATGTATGAATAAATCCTCATTTTCAGGTCTTCATGCAGGTGTGCACACTAAAAGGCAGAACGATGCAATTATATGATGCATGTAATTTTTAATTGATTTTTCAATGCAATTGTAAGATATGCAATTCATATTGTATGAATCAGTGCAAATGATATGCATGTGAAATATTAATTACAAAAATGCCCTACAAGCCATGAGTAGAGATTATGATTTGAAATTCGAGTTAATTTGATCCTAAAATTACGTACAAACACATATTTATTGGCAAGGCAATTGAGCACGAGACACTATATAACATTAGAAATGCATCACATTTAAATTAGTGTCAGAGGAGCATTAAACATGTCATGATATAGATGATGAAATAAGGAACATAATAACACTGAAATCATGCACTTTGGACCTACGATGCTTAAGTTATGAAGGAAACATGGCAAGGGCATAAATGCAATAAACATGCAAAGAATAAAAGGATAATTAATCACAAATAGGTCATTGGAGGAACCTATTTGCAATTTGCAAAAACCGATAGGGGTCCACTGTAATTTTCACCATCTACGCATAGGGGCATATCTGTAATTCTTGAAACTTGCGAGGGCCTCCCTAAAATTTACCCAAGTGCGTTGTACACATATAAGGCATGCTCTTGGGGACCAAAATATAAATTCCAAGACATCTAGGGTCTTCTCTGCAATTTTCCCAAGGCATCGCATGCTGGCAACGTAAGGATCCAGGCTCAGGGCGTGTAGCTACAATATCGGGCACACGTGGCTGTGATGAATACCCATTCATCACTCTTTATTCTTCTATTTTAGCTACAAAAACCTTTGCAAATACATGTAGATATGTGTAAATACAAATAAATACCAAAGGCATGCATTGTGTAAAAACCTATAATTAGCATGTTTTTGTGCACAAAATAAAAGAATAAAGAGCAAAAAGAAAAAGAGGGAAATATTTAGCATAAATATTGAGCAACCTAACCCAAGGGAGGGCTCAGCATGGGCCTGACCGCATAAAAGCCACAAGTAGAGGGAGATAGGAGCTCATTTGTGTATATCTGTAAATAAATAAAACTATTTATTTTCCTCACCCAAAAAGATACTTGTACATATTGTATATTCTATTAAAAATAAAATAAAAAGATAAAAAAATCAAAAAGCCAAAAATACCCTTCCTTCACCTTGTGTATAAACCACACCTTTGTAATTATTTAACCCTATAAATAAATTCATTTATTTTCCAAAATTTTTGTAAATATTCTATGGATTATTTTGTGAATATATTAAATAAAAAGAAACAAAACAAAAATCAAATAAAAATCACAAAATTGAAAATACAAAAATACATTGTATTTATACCATGTATATAAAGGTATTCATTTATTTATTTCACCCTTGTATATATGTGATAAAAATAAACTAAAAATATTCTTTTATTCCATATTTCATGTTGTAAATAAATAAAATACAAAATGGGCATAAAAACACAAAAAAATAACAAATAAAAAATCAAAAATAAAATTCCATATAGTGTACATATACCTATATATAGAGCTAACCTATTTTTATTTCCAAAAATTAAATAAAAATCACCAAAAAATAGAAAAAAATAAAAGAAAAATATTTCATGTTTTAAGTTTTTCCTAATTCGACCTATTTCTACCCTAAAATAAATGGTCAAAAATCCAGCACACGTGGCCGCCTCTGATTGGGCCACGGGGGAATGTTGACCCCGGTCAACTCCCCCGCGCCTCCTTCCTTTTCTGGCCGTCGCGCGCCACGCCTCTTTCCCCGATTTTTCCCACGCGACTCCAGCTGTCTCCCACTCAACCCCCGCGCCCGGACTCTTCGCCGATCATCCCTCTCCCTCGCCGGATCCTTCGCCATCAAAATCACGCCTTCCTTAGCCGTCCACCTCCAACCCTAGACACCCCTGTCACTCTATATAGCCATCACCTCCGCCGCCCTCGCGCCGCATCTTTGGCATTTCCCTTCCTTCCCCGTGACCTCCATCGGCAAGGCGAGAGTGACAGCGAGCTTTTGCCCGTGTTGCAGTGAGGCGAGGAGGCGAATCCTCTGATCCGGCGTAACCTCGCCGTCCTTGCTCCGCCGCCGCGTCGAGCACCGAGCTTCAGGCTTTGACGACCTTCGAAGCTACGACCCGGAGATAGCCCATCTCCAGCATAGTCTCCAGCATCCATCAGGTAGCCGTAGTTCTTTTTAATTTAGCTTAATTTCCGATTACGCCCAAATCATCGCTCCGACGTACATCTTCGATTCCGGCCACTCCGATCACCTATCTTCCATTCCGACACCGCCATCAGCTTCGCACTACCCTCACGCACCTTCTTCACCCATTCGCACAACCCAGATCGCACAGGATCTGGGAGTCGAGCTCCACCGCCGTCGCCTCGCCGGAGCTCCTTCGCCACGCCGCACCATCCACCTTCACGTCACCTAACCGGGTCGAGGCACTTTGCCCTCGACCCGCGAAGCTCCTTGAATACTTTGCAGGTCCAAAAGGAGGCGTCTGAGGCCCCCCCCGACATCTTCCCAGGAGCTTCTTCTTCGTTGACCTCGCCGGAGCTTTCCAGGGCTCGGCCGAGGCCTTGGCCATCACCATCAGCTGCGGGCAGTCACCAGGAAGCTTCTCCGACCTTCAGGCGCAGCTGAGGAGGGGTGTAGCGCACACAGGAGACCGGCGAAGTTCGCCGGTGACGAGTTCCTCCTCCACCTTCCAGAGCCGTCCGATGAAGCCCTCGCTCCAGATCCAATCCTGAGCGTCCATTCCTCGAGGAGCAGCAGCCGTCGATTCATTTGAGGAGTTCATCCGGACCCTTGATCGCAGAGGAGAGAGGCCAAGAGCCCAGCACCGTTAGATTAGCCACGTGGACCTCTCTCCGCCGTCGATCGAGCCCAAGCGCCGAAGGAGTAAGGGCGCGTTTGATCTCCACCGTCCGATCATCCACGCGTCACCATCGGGCCGTCGATATTAATAAAGGGGTAAATTTCATAGAGCCCCCTCTGTTTGTCTTATTTCAGTTTAGTCCTGTAATTTTAAATTCTAGTTGTTTATTTTCTGGGTCATTTGCATTCTGGACCTCGCACTTTATTTTAATTGCAATAATACCCCTGCCAGTAGAGACCCACGTGCGTCAGCACGTGTATTTTGGGATTTTTGCATTATATGCCCTGTTGTTCTGGATGTTATTCAATGAATGAAAAGTTTTGTTTAATTGCAAATATACCCCTGTGAACACTGATTTGACGCATGTGCGAATTATTTTGGGAATTTTGCAACCATACCCCTGGGCTTTTGATACGAGTTATCAAATAGCCCTCGGACTTGGTTTTTCTTACATTTAGGTCCCTGTGTGCCCCAGACACGTGCTTGGCGCGTGACTTCTTGGGTAAATTGCACCAGGACCCCAGAACTTTTGGGTATTTGCACTTAGGTCCCTGTGCACAGTGCCCCCTTGTTCTTTTTGAATAAAATATCAAACGACCTCCAAATCCAATGAAATTTTGACACATGGCTCCTGTCATGGTGTAGGAATTTCTATGATTTTTGGGGACATTTTTGATTTCATTTATTATTTTTAAAAATTCAAAAACCACTAATTTTTGCTACTGTTTGACTTTAAAAATACCAAAAAAATATAAAATCACCTTTAAAAATTCCAAAAAAATTAGGCATTGTTGTTTACTGGTTGCTTGATTTTCTAGCCAAGTTTGGCTATTTTTCATCACATAAAAACACTAAAAATTGAAAAACCCCTAAAAATTCATAAAAATTGTAGTAAATAAATTAAAAATCCAAAAATAATAATTAGGGTGCCTAGATTTTCCTTATTCTTTCTAGAATATAGGAAAAATACCTTTAGGGCTTTTTGAGATCCAAAATTATTTTATTTTGTGGTCTTAAGCCTTGCTGGACAGTACCCTATTTTTCTTGCATTGTTTGATTTTTAATAACTATTTTGTCCATTAGAAAAATTCCAAAAATTCACCAAAAACAGTAAAAAACATAAAAAACATAAAAACCATTTTTCCATAATTTTTGCATCATTTGTGTGTCTTGTATAAATTGTTGAAGTCCCCTTGCATTTGCATTCCTTCATTTTCTCATCTTTTAAAAATCTAAAAAAAAATTCCAAAACAAATAAAAACTAAAAAAAAGACTCTTTGGGATACTTGACTACATCGTAGGCCGCAAGGCCAATCTGTGCTCCTTGTGTTCGACCCTGGGAGCTATACCAGGTTAATCTTATAGCAGACCGCTCTTTCTTGTGCTTGCTTGATCTATTTTGTGAGTGGTTTATTTTCTTGATTTACACATTTCGAGTGACTGAGGACAACGACATTGTGATTTATTTTCCACTTCAGTTGCTCCTTGATTTTTGTGCGATCAGAATGGCGCCGTTGCCGGGGAGCACGGCTTTGTAGTCAATTATTCATTCTGCTATTTTTGTCTCTCTCTATATTATTGTTGTTTTCTGACCATTCTCTCTCTTTGATTTTTTTTGTGCGAGGTACTGCTTGGAATTTGAAGCATATTTTTTTTTTTTGAGGACCCGCACGGGAAGAAGAGCAGGAGGAGAGAGAGAGGAGAAGAGATTTTATTTCTGAGAGAGAGAGAGAACACAATTTTTGTAATAATTTAGGACACTTGAACTTTGGACTCTTGTGGACACTTGTAACCTTAGCGGGTCTGTTTCGCTGAGCACCGGTGTGCTCGGGGGACCCATCGGATTTTCGCGGCTTTTATTGTGGTTTTCATAGCTAGCTGCCTTTTCCGGTGTTTCTCGCGGTTTTAGCCCCTAGATTTAGGAATTTTGTTGATTGTGACGTAGACTTTTAAGGCCCAACATCTAATAGAATATCTGTTCCTATAGAACGTAACTGGACCTTAATAAAATTCATTGAAAAAGTTAGTGAAATTGGATTTGAGACCACGTGCCGTGAGGAGTCACATACAGCGCTGGCAGGACCCATTGTGGTGGGCACCGAGTGACTCCCAAGATCGGACTCCGGACTCAATTCGATTAGCTAACTATTGTTCTTCACGATCAATAGAAATTGCTTGTCTAAGGCCGGTTTTTCCCGCTGCACCATTTAGGTAGTTTATTTCTGTCTTTAAATTCTGCGCGGATCACTTGCATGTAGAGTGCTGGAGACAAGGTACGCATTTCTTTCTCTGCATGCATCATTGATTTCTCCGTGCATCGGCTTTTTCGTCTTCTCCCTCTGTTTTATTGGATTAATCATCAGGAGAATCGGAAAAACCGTTAGGCCGTTTGTATTTATTTTTGAAAAATAAATTAAAAAGAAAAACAAAAAAATTGGGACTGGATAACATTATTGACCCTAAAAGACACTCACAATAAAAAATTTGTCTTGGGGAGAGCAACCCCCTCATTGTTTGGTTTGATTGTGCGAGAGAGTGACCCGAACACTAGGTAAAGCCCTCCGGTGCTCATCTCGACTGATTACCGACTCTTCTGTGCGGGACAGTCGGTTGAGAGAGTATCGGGTATCCTAACAGGTCACGATTAATCGCTCTGATATCTTGTTTGTTCACCAAATAAAATTGACAAGATAAATTGACCGATCTTTCACGGTCTTCACATTGTGTTGTGTTGGTGAACCGGGGGTTTGCTTGCAATCATATTTTCTCCAGATCTCATCCGCCCAACTCGCCAAGATCAAGATGATGGGTAGACGATCTCTTAGGCAGCCTCTGGCTGCACCGCTTTCAGGCGAATCTACTTTATCATCTAGGTTGGCCCGTGAGAGTCGAGACCAGCTCTCCGGGCCCGAGTTCGAATCCACCCTGTTCCCCCTCGATCCCCTTTCTTCTGTTCCTGAGAGACATGAGCCCGAAGAGAGACGAATTCATTTGACAGAACCTGAGTTGGGCTCTTCTGATTTTGCAGACATCCCAATGGCTGGAGCCGGTAGTTCAGATGATCGTCAGCCCGAACATTTTGTCTTAGACCAGGGAGCGATCAACTCCACCCTGATCGCGTCGTTAGAGACAGTTCAGAACCAGTTACGCGATCAGGGGGCTTTCATGATCGAGATGAGGAGGGAGTTGGAGAGACTCCGAAGAGAGCGAGACGAGCCGAGCGAGCCGGAGGACATCCCTGATGCTGATGCAGAGGCAGCAGCCGCAGCAGCAGCCGCCGCAGCAGCGGCAGCCGCCGCCGCAGCGAGACCGATGCGGGAGCTTCACAACCCAGGATCTACACTGATGCACCAGTGGGTAGTGATTCCTGCTATCGTGGGGGATTTCAAGTTCCCTCCGAACACCCTGCAGATGCTTCCTCACTTTCATGGACTCGCAACTGAGGAACCACACCTCCATCTCCAGGAGTTTCTGATGATCTGCAGCACTGTCCACGACCGTCGTGTGGACCAAGATACGATTCGAATGATGGCCTTCCCTTTTTCACTGGCAGATAGAGCAGCCGCCTGGCTGAAACATCTAGGGAAGTTTGTATATACTTGGGATCAACTCCGCACCGAGTACTTGAACAAGTACTATCCACTCGGGCGGACGAATGCAGCGAGGGCCCTGATTAACAACTTCTCCATGCAACCAAACGAGCAATTTCATGAGGCATGGGAGAGGTTCAGAGAGCTTCTGGATAGATGCCCCCACCATGACATTTCGAAGCCGAACCTAGTTCAGAGCTTCTTCAGTGGGCTAACGCCAGAGCTTCAGGGTCTGGTGAATGCTTCTTGCGGCGGGTCCTACTTTGCCAAGGACCACAACCAAGTCTGGGCCATCTATGAGGAGATGTCCGAGAATTACATGGTGATGTCCCAGACTCGGTTGTACACTCAGAGAGTTCAGCCGCCAGGACCCGTGCAGTATCAGCGGATAGCACGGGTAGATGCAGGTCCTTCCAGCTCGTCCACAGTTGCAGCCGCACAGGCAGAGTCGGCCGCTGCGGACATGGGGATTATCAGTGAGAAGTTGGACCGCATGGAAATCATTGAGAAGAAGCAGTGCCAGGGCATAACTCAGATGGAGGAAATGGCACAGACTCTGAGCGACATGAAGACCCAGCTCTTGTGTCTTCAGGAGGCACAGACGGCTCCTCAGCCCCGTCTTCTGTCGCGAGGCGATTCCGGTGGCAGCCGCAGCTCGTCACAGCGCTCCAGCTCCTTGCAGCAGCCTAGACAAGTTCACCTTGTACAGGCGGAGCCGTACCAGCAGCAGCAGCCCTCTTACCAGGCACCACCATCTCCAGACTTACAAATGGTGGTATATCAGCCGGATCAGCCTCTGGATGTACTCCCACCCACCCCATACGATGCAGAGCCGTTGATGGACGTCAACGGAATTTGGTATGACCGTCCTCAACCTGGAATCCGACGAGACCATCCCGGATCCAGGTGGGGGAATGGGGGTAACCAACCCCAGCAGCAGCCAGCCGGTCATGGAGGGCAGTACTCCCAGCAGAGGGATCACCAGCAGCACCCAGCATCCCAGCCATCATCGTTCGTATCTCGTCCCTATCAGCAGCAGGGACAGAGTTGGAGACGTGAGCAGCAGGCTCACCCGCAGCAGCATCATTCCTCTTACCCCTCTCAGCCCCAGCAGCACCAGGTCCACCAGCCTCATTATCAGAGAGGCAACCCGTCGGGCTCCCATGAGAGCCCCGCCATGGATGATATAGCCCGCCTCTTCACAGAGCAGCAGGCTACATTTAGACGGGAGATGGACGAGTTCCGCCAGGAGATGCGGGACTTGATGAGAGGGAAGGCCGCCATCCCTGCACAGATCGAGCCTAATCCGAATAATTTGAAGAGGAAATCTGAGCAGGTAGTTCACACTGAGCCTACCACTTCTAGTGACTCATTTGATGTTATCTCGTCGGATTTATTTGATGCTGATTTTGTCACACTTAGGAGCGGTAGAAGACCAGCAGAAGGCGCCTCATCTGAGCGACAACACGAGGATCCATCTAGAGCGCCAGATGAGGAAGAGGAGAGCGGTACTGAAGCCGCACACCATGATGAGGGTGGTACTGATGCCACCCGAGATGCTGATTCACCCGGCGGTACTGAGGCCGCCATTTCACCACATCGAGGAGGTGGTACTGATGCCACCAGCAGAGCCAAGCCAGCCAGCGGTACTGAGGCCGCAAGACATCTGCATGTAGAGCCAGCTAGAGGTGGTACTGAGGCCACCAACATCTATTCTGAGAGAAATGTTGTCTTTCCTCATGTGAATGTATCTCGGAACTCTGAATTGAATAAAGGAAAAGGTTTAGTTTACTCTGATCCCACTGTTGTGAATGATGTTCTTGAGGATCCAGTCATCGAACCGTCTAGACCTATTCCTAGTCCTTCATCTGAGAAGGACCCTGTGATCCCCTTTCCTAGAGCCCTTGAGCTGGGGAAGGGGAAGAAAAGAGAAAAAGACCCAAAAAAGAGAGAGCAGGAGGAGTTCAGCCAGAGCATGATAGATCGATTTCACATCCAGCTGACCCTCAATGAGGCTTTGCAGCACATCCCTCTTCTTCAGCGGTCCTTGAGAGACAGGACCACAGTCAGGAGGACGAAGAGGAACAAGACCGCAGAAATTCATGTGCTAACAAAAGCCACGTGTTACGCGATCCAGAACCATCTGCCGACTAAGAGGCCAGATTTAGGGGCGCCGTATGTCAGATGTCATATCAGTGAGCAGAGGTTCGACCGTACTCTCTTAGATAGCGGATCGTCGATCAACCTTCTTCCGGCAGCCCTTCTCCACCACTTAGAGTTGGGCACTCTTGTACAGAGCAGGACATACCTTCAGTTTGCTGATCGGTCTGTCAAGAGGCCAAAGGGGTTGTTACGAGACGTTGTCGTCACGATTCAGGGTTTGCAATTCCCCGTGGACTTTGTCGTACTGGACATGGAGACCCCTGACTCGTTGACCGATTCCCCCATCATCCTCGGTCGCCCGTTCTTGGCCACAGCCAAGGCAGTGACTGACCATGACAGTGGGAAGGTGTACTTTCGCGTCCAGGGCGAGAGTATACAAATAGAGACGGTTAAGGACCACAGAGCCAGATCCAGATCCCGCTCACATGGCAGTACGGATTCAGAGCAGCTGACAGACGCAGAGCCAGACATCCACCAGGACTGTGATTTTGTGATCACAGATGATGAGGCAGCTTGGGCAGATCCTGCAGCACAGACCATCCTCTCATATTCAGATACAGCTGATGCAGAGATGATAGCAGAGGATAGTCTGGAGAGCACAGCCCTGGTCCAGGATACGATTGAGTCAGCAGAGTCGGATCTCGATCGCGACACGGTTTCCAATGATGGTGGTACTGAGGCCACCCTGCTCTATGGTGGTGCTAATGCCACCTTGTTCTCCAGTGGTACTGATGCCACTGAGTCTGATATAGATCCCTCGGATTCAGAATCTGAGTGGGCAGATTGTAATGATCAGATGCCAGATCTGGATCCACCTGAGCCTATAGATGAGGAGGAGGTAGAGGCAGAACAGATCAGAGACAATGTAGAGGACCCGCCTTCTCCAGATCCAGTTTGTGAGAGTTCATTATCATTTTCCCAGGCAAATTTGGCAGAATTGTCCGCATACACACATCTTCTTCAGAAGCCAGATTTGCCAGCACCCAGCTGTCCAGAACTAAAGCCGCTCCCTACTTCGCTAAAGTATAGGTTCCTTGCGGGAGAGTCTGAGATGTACCCAGTCATCATCTCTGCAGATCTGACTGGAGAACAAGAATCCCGTCTGATGGAGGTTCTTGAAAAGAACCGCAAGGCAATTGGATGGAGCGTAGCAGATCTCCATGGGATTAGTCCCTCATTGTGCTCCCACCATATCTATCTCGAGGAAGGGGCGAAGCCGTCGCGTGAGTTCCAGCGGCGACTGAACCCCAACCTACGAGAAGTTGTCATGAAGGAAATATCAAAATGGTGGAGTGCAGATTTTATTTATCCCATTTCCGACTCCAAGTGGGTTAGCCCCTTGCATGTGGTGCCCAAGAAGACGGGCATCACGACTGTGATCAGTGAGTCGGGAGAGGAGATTGCTACACGAGTACCCACCTCTTGGCGGGTCTGTGTTGACTACAGGAGACTCAACCAGGCCACCAAGAAGGACCATTTCCCCCTGCCTTTTATTGACCAGATCATAGAGAGACTGGCAGGGAAGAGCCATTACTGCTTCCTGGATGGGTACTCGGGCTACAATCAAGTGGCCATCGCTCCTGAGGATCAGGAGAAGACCACCTTTACCTGTCCCTTCGGTACCTACGCTTTTCGACGCATGCCATTCGGGCTATGTAACGCCCCTGCGACTTTTCAGAGATGCATGCTGTCGATCTTCTCGGACATGGTAGGGGAGTGCTTGGAGGTCTTCATGGACGACTTCTCGGTTTACGGCGACGATTTCGATTCCTGTCTTGACTGCCTAGACCGAGTACTCCAGCGATGTATTGCCACCCGCTTAGTTCTGTCTTGGGAGAAGAGTCACTTCATGGTGACTCAAGGGACGGTGCTTGGCCACATCATCTCCAACAGAGGCATGGAGGTTGATCCGGCCAAGGTCGATGTCATTAGGAAACTCACACCGCCGTCCAATCTGAAGCAGTTACGGTCATTTCTGGGGCACGTTGTTTTTACAGGAGATTCATTCATGATTTCAGCAAGATTGCCCGACCGTTGACTGACCTCTTAACGAAAGACACCGAGTTCCTTGTCGATGACAAGTGTCTTTCGTCCTTTGCGACTCTCCAGCAGTGCGTAATTGAGGCTCCTGTCCTTCAGCCACCCGATTGGTCTCTCCCATTCGAGATCATGACGGACGCCTCCGATTTTGCCGTAGGGGCCGTGCTAGGACAGAGGAGGGATGGAGTGCCATTTGCGATACACTATGCTAGCCGCACATTGGATTCCGCCCAGCGGAATTATACAGTCACAGAGAAGGAGATGCTAGCAGTAGTGTTTGCCCTAGATAAATTCAGATCATATATCATTGGATCAAGAGTGACCTTGTACACAGATCATACCGCCATCAGGTACCTCATGTCAAAGAAGGATGCCAAAGCCAGACTGACTAGATGGATCCTTCTACTCCAGGAGTTCGACATTGAGATCAAGGATAAGGCCTGGAGTCAAGAATGTGGTGGCGGATCATTTATCCCGATTAGAGCAGCCTGAGGATTCTGAGCAGATTGATCCCATTTGTGATACCTTCCCAGACGAGGCGATCCTTGCTATCGCCTCACTCCCGTGGTATGCCGATATTGTGAACTTTCTCGTTGCTGGGAAAGTCCCACAAGATTGGCCCAAGCAGAAGATTGAGACCTTCCTTGCGAAGGCCAAGTACTACCACTGGGAGAATCCCATCCTTTACCACGAAGGAGGGGATAGCATCTGGCGTCGGTGTATTCCTCAGGAGGAACACCATAGCGTCCTCACTTACTGCCACAAGCTTGAGGCAGGAGGACATCATTCTGGGAGGAGAACGGCACAGAAAGTGCTCCAATCCGGTTTGTGGTGGCCTACACTCTTCAAGGACTCTGATGAGTTCGTGAAGAGGTGTACTGACTGTCAGAGGATGGGCACTTGTGGACAACGTGATATGATGCCGATGCAGCCCATTCACTTCTGTGAGGTTTTTGACGCATGGGGCATCGATTTCATGGGTCCATTCCCTAAGAGTCAGGGATTTGAGTACATTCTGTTGGCCGTAGATTATGTTAGTCGTTGGTGAGGCTATCCCCGCCCGAGCCGCAGATGCAAAGACAGTTTGCAAATTTTTGAAGAGGAACATCATTATGCGGTTTGGGGTTCCACGAGTTCTTATTTCTGATGGGGGATCTCATTTTATCAACGACCAGGTGAAGGCACTTGCTAGAGAGTTCGGCATAGACCATCGTGTTGCTACACCATACCATCCACAGACGAATGGGCTAGCCGAAGTATCGAATAGGGAGATCAAGAATATTTTGCAGAAAGTCGTCCGCCCTGACCGAAAGAATTGGTCACAGCTTCTGGACTCGGTCTTGTGGGCATATCGGACGTCTTTCAAGACTCCATTGGGTACATCTCCCTTTCGCCTCGTGTATGGCAAGCCTTGTCACCTACCAGTTGAGCTGAGGCACAAGTCACTCTGGGCAGTTACAGACATATTGATGGATCCAAATGGTATAGGAGACCAAAGGAGGGCAGAGTTAGCCGCCCTGGAAGAGCTTAGAGATACAGCTTTCTCAAACAGCCTACATTATAAGGAGAAAGTCAAGGAGTGGCATGATTCTCATATCAGCCACAAGCATTTTGAGATTGGACAGAAAGTATGTTGTTTGATGCGAGGCTTAGATTATTTCCAGGGAAGCTACAGAGCAAATGGAAATGACCTTACTTGGTCAGAAAGGTACACGAAACCGGTAGCATTGATATATCTGAGTTATCTTCTGAGAGTACCTTTCGAGTGAACGGCCAGCGGCTCAAACCATTTCTAGATCATGAGCCGCGGGACGTTATTTTTGCTGCAATTCATTTTGCGTGAGATGTGGTCTTTTGACTCACATCTTGTACATCTCACGCCTGATTTTCACTGTTCCTCCGCCTGTATAGATCCAGTTGTCCATATCATTCTATTCTTTAGTCCCACATCCCATCTCTCATCTTGTGATTATGCTATACTTAGGGTGTACTTTACCCTAAGTATAGGGGGGATGTAGGACCTGCGAGTATTCTTTTCATTCTTTCTGCTCTTGTTTTTGCTGCCTATACTTAGGGCTATTTTACCCTAAGTATAGGGGGGCAGATTCTGTATATTCTTCACTCGGCTTTCCCTTCATGTACAGCTTTCTATACTTAGGATTAGTTAATCCTAAGTATAGGGGGAAACCACCGAGTTCCTCTTATTCTATTCATTTATTCGTCGTTGTAGTATACCATTCCTTTTCACTTCCCTTTTACTAAGCACGAGTTATGTCTTTTTCATCGCTCTTGATCACTCTGAGGACATCGTTCGAGCTAAGTATAGGGGGGTGTGTATATATTTCATATATACTTTAGCCATAACTCGTACTTTGTGTGAGCTGTTAATAAATAAAATGGCTAAAAATCACAAAAATTTAAAAATTTTTCCATGTACATAAACCTCTTTTATTCTTGCACATACATAGCTAGTGTACAAAGTATTTTTGTAAAAATGATTTCAAAAATCTTTTGTGTAAAGCTTGTGTAAATATTTTTGTATCAAAATTATGTATATAGTACAAAATTTTTTTTCAAAATGTTTTGAAAATCAAAAGTTTGCAAAAATCTTGTGTAAATGTGTGTAAATATCTTTTTGCAAAAACCTGCACTTCATGCATCATTCATTCATGATTTCAAAACATTTTTCAAAATTTTTGCATGATTGTAAAATATTTGTAAATAGCATCTTGTGTACATATATGTATATAATTTTTCCTGGATAAGAGTTGACATTTAAACCAAGCCTGGAATTAAATTGAGAAATGGAGCTTGAAAAGATCTTAATTCACTTAACTTTAAGAGGAACCTTGTAGGACTTAGGGTTAAGGCTTTTCAGGTCCATAAGGACTTAATTCTTTGAGTCCACTAGGCTATGAGCATATGTCATCTTGATGAGCCCAAGTAGAGCACTTAACAACACACGCATGACTCTCAGAGACAATGGCTTAACTTGCACCTGCACTTTACACATGGCTCTCCATGGATGAGGTGGTAAGGAGGCAGTTTCCTTTGGCTTGGGGTAGCATATGAGGGTAGTACTTCTAGGCGGAACCTCTCTTCTTCTTATAGTGAAGGAAGTGCACCTCAACTTGGTCTAGTGGTGTTGAAAGCTAAAGACAGAAGCTGTGGGTTGCAATAAAGCTTCAAAAGAGGGATAGTCTACTGGCTCAAGGAGAAATTTCTTATATATGCTGCACCATGTAGATATGTTGTACAGAAGTTGTTGAAAAAAAAAAAAAAAAAAAAAAAATGCAAAAATGCAAAAAGAACTCCAAAAAAGTGGTGGGTCGGATTGAAAATTTAATAACCCCACCGGAGTGTAAAGATCTCATGAAGCTTGCAGCGGGAGACTTAGCTACACTGGCTAGGCTTCCAAAACTCTATACTTCTACCCCTCTTCTTGAGCCGGTTGCACTTGAACTTAGAAGGGAATACCCCGCTTCTCGAGGAAAGAGTTGCTAGACTGAGGCATTAGAGTTACCAGGTTGAGGGAAGTTGTTTCTTTGTCACTTCTGAGATGGGGAGCCACATATCACTTACACCGCAAGGAAAGATTCATGGTCATTAGAGTTTGTGTATGTAGACTTGTTCTGATCTGGTTGATTGAGGAGTCTTGCCCATAGATTGGTGGAACTTGAAGGCTGTTGAGTTTTAAGCTTAAGTCCAAATAAGGTTCCGACACATCAATAATCCAAAGATCTGATCGAGCTCCATATTTCAAGTTAATAAAGGCAAAATTTAATAAGTCAACCTTGATCCATGTACATCCTCTTTTTCTTTTTCTTTTTCTTTCTTTTTCACTTCTTTTTCAAATAAGTGTTTGCTAAGGGACTAGCAAAGTTAAGCATAGGGGGGTGATGAATACCCATTCATCACTCTTTATTCTTCTATTTTAGCTACAAAAACCTTTGCAAATACATGTAGATATGTGTAAATACAAATAAATACCAAAGGCATGCATTGTGTAAAAACCTATAATTAGCATGTTTTTGTGCACAAAATAAAAGAATAAAGAGCAAAAAGAAAAAGAGGGAAATATTTAGCATAAATATTGAGCAACCTAACCCAAGGGAGGGCTCAGCATGGGCCTGACCGCATAAAAGCCACAAGTAGAGGGAGATAGGAGCTCATTTGTGTATATCTGTAAATAAATAAAACTATTTATTTTCCTCACCCAAAAAGATACTTGTACATATTGTATATTCTATTAAAAATAAAATAAAAAGATAAAAAAAATCAAAAAGCCAAAAATACCCTTCCTTCACCTTGTGTATAAACCACACCTTTGTAATTATTTAACCCTATAAATAAATTCATTTATTTTCCAAAATTTTTGTAAATATTCTATGGATTATTTTGTGAATATATTAAATAAAAAGAAACAAAACAAAAATCAAATAAAAATCACAAAATTGAAAATACAAAAATACATTGTATTTATACCATGTATATAAAGGTATTCATTTATTTATTTCACCCTTGTATATATGTGATAAAAATAAACTAAAAATATTCTTTTATTCCATATTTCATGTTGTAAATAAATAAAATACAAAATGGGCATAAAAACACAAAAAAATAACAAATAAAAAATCAAAAATAAAATTCCATATAGTGTACATATACCTATATATAGAGCTAACCTATTTTTATTTCCAAAAATTAAATAAAAATCACCAAAAAATAGAAAAAAATAAAAGAAAAATATTTCATGTTTTAAGTTTTTCCTAATTCGACCTATTTCTACCCTAAAATAAATGGTCAAAAATCCAGCACACGTGGCCGCCTCTGATTGGGCCACGGGGGAATGTTGACCCCGGTCAACTCCCCCGCGCCTCCTTCCTTTTCTGGCCGTCGCGCGCCACGCCTCTTTCCCCGATTTTTCCCACGCGACTCCAGCTGTCTCCCACTCAACCCCCGCGCCCGGACTCTTCGCCGATCATCCCTCTCCCTCGCCGGATCCTTCGCCATCAAAATCACGCCTTCCTTAGCCGTCCACCTCCAACCCTAGACACCCCTGTCACTCTATATAGCCATCACCTCCGCCGCCCTCGCGCCGCATCTTTGGCATTTCCCTTCCTTCCCCGTGACCTCCATCGGCAAGGCGAGAGTGACAGCGAGCTTTTGCCCGTGTTGCAGTGAGGCGAGGAGGCGAATCCTCTGATCCGGCGTAACCTCGCCGTCCTTGCTCCGCCGCCGCGTCGAGCACCGAGCTTCAGGCTTTGACGACCTTCGAAGCTACGACCCGGAGATAGCCCATCTCCAGCATAGTCTCCAGCATCCATCAGGTAGCCGTAGTTCTTTTTAATTTAGCTTAATTTCCGATTACGCCCAAATCATCGCTCCGACGTACATCTTCGATTCCGGCCACTCCGATCACCTATCTTCCATTCCGACACCGCCATCAGCTTCGCACTACCCTCACGCACCTTCTTCACCCATTCGCACAACCCAGATCGCACAGGATCTGGGAGTCGAGCTCCACCGCCGTCGCCTCGCCGGAGCTCCTTCGCCACGCCGCACCATCCACCTTCACGTCACCTAACCGGGTCGAGGCACTTTGCCCTCGACCCGCGAAGCTCCTTGAATACTTTGCAGGTCCAAAAGGAGGCGTCTGAGGCCCCCCCCGACATCTTCCCAGGAGCTTCTTCTTCGTTGACCTCGCCGGAGCTTTCCAGGGCTCGGCCGAGGCCTTGGCCATCACCATCAGCTGCGGGCAGTCACCAGGAAGCTTCTCCGACCTTCAGGCGCAGCTGAGGAGGGGTGTAGCGCACACAGGAGACCGGCGAAGTTCGCCGGTGACGAGTTCCTCCTCCACCTTCCAGAGCCGTCCGATGAAGCCCTCGCTCCAGATCCAATCCTGAGCGTCCATTCCTCGAGGAGCAGCAGCCGTCGATTCATTTGAGGAGTTCATCCGGACCCTTGATCGCAGAGGAGAGAGGCCAAGAGCCCAGCACCGTTAGATTAGCCACGTGGACCTCTCTCCGCCGTCGATCGAGCCCAAGCGCCGAAGGAGTAAGGGCGCGTTTGATCTCCACCGTCCGATCATCCACGCGTCACCATCGGGCCGTCGATATTAATAAAGGGGTAAATTTCATAGAGCCCCCTCTGTTTGTCTTATTTCAGTTTAGTCCTGTAATTTTAAATTCTAGTTGTTTATTTTCTGGGTCATTTGCATTCTGGACCTCGCACTTTATTTTAATTGCAATAATACCCCTGCCAGTAGAGACCCACGTGCGTCAGCACGTGTATTTTGGGATTTTTGCATTATATGCCCTGTTGTTCTGGATGTTATTCAATGAATGAAAAGTTTTGTTTAATTGCAAATATACCCCTGTGAACACTGATTTGACGCATGTGCGAATTATTTTGGGAATTTTGCAACCATACCCCTGGGCTTTTGATACGAGTTATCAAATAGCCCTCGGACTTGGTTTTTCTTACATTTAGGTCCCTGTGTGCCCCAGACACGTGCTTGGCGCGTGACTTCTTGGGTAAATTGCACCAGGACCCCAGAACTTTTGGGTATTTGCACTTAGGTCCCTGTGCACAGTGCCCCCTTGTTCTTTTTGAATAAAATATCAAACGACCTCCAAATCCAATGAAATTTTGACACATGGCTCCTGTCATGGTGTAGGAATTTCTATGATTTTTGGGGACATTTTTGATTTCATTTATTATTTTTAAAAATTCAAAAACCACTAATTTTTGCTACTGTTTGACTTTAAAAATACCAAAAAAATATAAAATCACCTTTAAAAATTCCAAAAAAATTAGGCATTGTTGTTTACTGGTTGCTTGATTTTCTAGCCAAGTTTGGCTATTTTTCATCACATAAAAACACTAAAAATTGAAAAACCCCTAAAAATTCATAAAAATTGTAGTAAATAAATTAAAAATCCAAAAATAATAATTAGGGTGCCTAGATTTTCCTTATTCTTTCTAGAATATAGGAAAAATACCTTTAGGGCTTTTTGAGATCCAAAATTATTTTATTTTGTGGTCTTAAGCCTTGCTGGACAGTACCCTATTTTTCTTGCATTGTTTGATTTTTAATAACTATTTTGTCCATTAGAAAAATTCCAAAAATTCACCAAAAACAGTAAAAAACATAAAAAACATAAAAACCATTTTTCCATAATTTTTGCATCATTTGTGTGTCTTGTATAAATTGTTGAAGTCCCCTTGCATTTGCATTCCTTCATTTTCTCATCTTTTAAAAATCTAAAAAAAAATTCCAAAACAAATAAAAACTAAAAAAAAGACTCTTTGGGATACTTGACTACATCGTAGGCCGCAAGGCCAATCTGTGCTCCTTGTGTTCGACCCTGGGAGCTATACCAGGTTAATCTTATAGCAGACCGCTCTTTCTTGTGCTTGCTTGATCTATTTTGTGAGTGGTTTATTTTCTTGATTTACACATTTCGAGTGACTGAGGACAACGACATTGTGATTTATTTTCCACTTCAGTTGCTCCTTGATTTTTGTGCGATCAGGCTGGCGTCAGTGGCTCGGTGTGAGGCTCGATGGATTCGAGCCTGTCGGTTCGTCGTAAGGCTCGGAAATGCCACGTGTCATCATCTGGACCGTCCGATCCAAATGATCAGACTGTAACTGTGTCGTCTTCATCCGATGTGGATCGCCGGAGAAGGAGAGGATCTGGTGGCCTGCTGGGAGCTTCTCCGTTTGCGAGACGTTCGCCTGAGGGTAGGAGAAGATGCCTGATGTCCTGGCGAAGAGGCTGGAGGTATGACGAGGCTCCGTGAATGATCAGAGCAACATGTCGACGAAGCCTTACTGGAGAAGAATTGCTCGATGATTGCTCCGGTGCAAACTCCGACCAATGAAGATCCTGCAAGGTTAGTATAGCAGAAGCTTGGTTTTTGTGGATGTGCGTGCGTGAGTGAGGTGGGATGGAGGTCATGTGGCGACAGGAGGCGGTGGCCATAAGCTTCTTCTCCGGTGGAGCAAGGATGGGTCAAAGTTGGGGTGGTTCTGGAGAAGGGAAGGGGGTCAGTGTGGATGATTGATGGATGGCGGAGCTCAGGGGATGGTTGGTGGTTGGTGAGGGTGAAGAAGAACGTCAGGAAAATTCGAAGAAAATAAGGAAATAAGCATGAGAAGGGTACCTCGTCGAAGAGGGGAATCCGGTGGAGGAAGAGGCTTGTGCTGAGGGCCAAATGGTCCTCGAGTCGTCGCACGACATGCTCAGCCTAGGGCACAGAGATCAACGGTGGTGGGATCATAGCGACATGGTCAGAGACCATGGGTTGACATCTGGGCTGAGAAGGTCGTCATCGCCTCGTGATTATTGCCCTCCTCTATCACCGGAGGGGTGACGGAGGCTAGGCCTTAGCCCGTGAATTGGTGGACGGCAATGATCGACGGCGGAGGGGGGAGGGGTATTTTTAAGTGGAAGGTTGGTGTCACAGGAGGTGCGAGCGAGTCTTTGTAATTGTGATTTGATGGGAGTGGAGTGATGAAGGTGGTGTTGATGAGATGCGCAAGGATGGTAGGGCAACGGGTGTCGTGGTGAGCTGTTGAGGGAGCGGAAAGGGGTAGTGATGATGGTGTTGGACATGCGATCCCATGGCAAGCCATTATGCAATAAATGTTATTGCGAATATCATTCCCTAATCTGAAATGAAGAATATATAATTTGTATAATAGGTCCCTTAGTACAATTAGGGTTATGTACCATGGCCATCTTGATGATCATACATCTGTTGATTCAAATATTGAATCATAGAGGCTGGTGCTTGGATGAACATCTAAAGAGGTAGATTGAGGACTCATCAAGCACCATCAAATGATTGTTAAGAGATGATCTCCAACCTGAGTTGGAGATGACAATCCTTTCTCAGTTAGGCTGATATCTGACCAACCTCTTGATGCAGGTCCTCTGCATAGGAATAGAGATTCAGAGGTGTCAGATTAGTTAGGTCAAAGAGTTGACTTAACGAGATCGAGATAACCAAAGTCCTATATCGTATACTGTCATGCTATAGGCACGCATCCTCTGACCGGAGACATGTTACTATATGACTGAGTATATACATTTGGCAGACCAATAGGTTGATGACCTAATCAAGGTTTATACACCGGCGCGCTGGTGTGCATGCAAGGGCATATGAGTAATATGATCTCTCAAAGGGATCATACAGGTTCATTACTGAACCGGAAGACATGAGCTCACTCATGAGATATTGGAAAGATCAAATTCCGTGCACGGTCATCTCGCTTTGGAAGCTTGACTGAATTTGTAGGTTTGATATATACTTTTCGAAAGTATATGATCAACACCTGGGTATGATATATGCTTTTGGAAAGTATATGATCGATACCAACTCCCAATGATCGAATGAGAAACTTAATGATAAAACTCTGAAGTAGACAGTGTAAAATTGATCTTATACTTCAGGTTTATTCTGAGTCTTCCAGTATGCAGGATGTATAGGTATTGGGAATACCTGAGGGTGATGTGATCATAAACGATTATATAACCATAATGCTTCCATTCCTAGGGAGTGATGAAACGGGTCTGGATTTTAGTGACTCCTCTCAGTAGAGAAGTAATCTGATCTTGATCTAAATGTTGGACATTGATCTGAATGTGATTCAGATACAATGAGAAGATTAGATTTGCAGTCTTCATTTAATCAAGCATCTATGGGAGGCTCGAGATCTGGATTTGAGATGTGATCTCAATATCCAAGTCACTATACGTGGAACAATACAATCGCCCTGTCCTTATCTCCAAGTATTCGCGGAGAAAGCGCATTATCCTTGAAAGAATTCATGATAATTTAATTGTTGATGTAAATATCCGAGCATTGAGAAAATGGATAATTAAATGTGATTTAATTATCATGAATAATATGAATTTGATTCATATATATATAGAGAGAGAGTTATCTAAGATAATTAAATGTGATTTGATTATCAAAGATATAAATAATGTGAATGCGATTCACATTGTTTGAGCACATGAGAATAGAGATCCAAGATGATTAAATGTGAATTAATTATCATGGATATGAATAATGTGGATAGTAGTATCCATATTAATCATATATATTATAAATGTGATTTATAATATATAAGAGAGAGCTATTTGTAATTTACATTTGTTAATTAAATTTTGATGTGAATTAGATTCACATTGGACATTAAATTGAAAATGTAATTTACATTTTATTTTGGGTTGTGAATATGATTCACAAATTTCAAATGGCAAGATTGCAATATTCATAAAATAATTATGATTTATTTTTGTAGAATATTTTACAATAATTGTTGTTGTAATTGGAGATATGAATAATAATGAAATCTTGGATTTCATTGGAGAATCTCACATTCCAAATTGAAGTGTGGACGGCTAGCCATTACAACTTGGAATTGGTAGCCGTCCATGGCTCCTTATGGAATGTGGAGATTCTCGTCTCCATTATCTCCAATTTTGTGATTTAATTTAGGACTGAATAATATTTGATTTATCAAATATATTTAATCTAAATTAAATTAGTTGGTGTGATTTTAACCAACAACAATCTTGACCATTAAAAGAAACACAATTAATGAGAGCCATTGGATTTGTGTTGTCCATGGATTGAGATCCATGGATCCCAAAATATTATAAATAGAAGGGCACCCCTTTTCTCTTCTCTACACACAAGAGAACATAAGTCCCTCTCTCTCTTTCTCTCTACACGTCAGCCCTCTCTCATCCTCTCTCATGGCCGTCCACCATGGATGCCCTAGAGAGAGTTTCCATCACCGCAGCATCGTCGTTATGCTGCCCGATCGTTTGCTCATGGATCTCCGTCTCCTTCGGTGCACCTCGCTCGTGAAGAAGATGTCGGATCTCGTGTGTCGAGATCCGGAGATCCGCCGCTTATATCATCAACATGGATTGCGAGAAGCACGTGATTCATCCCGCGCTCGCAAGCGTCTCCTCCGTCGGATCGGACTTGAGACAGGAGGTCTCTTCGTTTAGAGACTTGATCGCAACCACGCTTCAAGAGGTAATCCTACTACTTGTTTGTGTTTTAGACGAAACGATCCGAAAAGTGTTCTTGGATCATGTGGTTTCGTCAAATGAAAATTTTTTAAATTTTGTTGCATTGAACAACTAGTACGACTAGTCGTTCCTCATCGTATTCGATACGACGCTCACGCTTCCGTGATACGCTTGAGGATTATCCCATATCCTTCAAGTGGTATCAGAGCCTTAGGTCAAAGGTTTTGGATACGATCCATAAAACCGAAGGCGACTTGGGTTTGTTAGGGTTGCGAAAGTTTTATCGCATTTCATTTTTGCATCTCTGTTTAGTGATTATTTTTTACCCTATTTAAATTATTTAAACACGAAAATAAAACTTATATTTTGTTTCCCATTAAATAAGGAAACCATAGGATCTGGGTTTACGGAATTTGGATTCTGTTTGCTCGAGATATGGTTGTTTTAATAAACATGTATTCACAGTTGCAGGAACTGTGAATCTTAACATGATTAATGAGTTAATTGATGTTTTGATCTGCCTCGAAATGTGTGAAATATCACTTAGGTTCTGTCCTAAAGTAAATTAACAATCTTTGAAAATTGATTTTGTCTAATTTGTGTTTAAATTTATTGAGATATGTTAATTTTTGTAAGTAGGGGTCACTGCTGAAATTACAGTCCTAATCAAGAATCTTGTGATTGTCAGTTAGTGAAATCAATTGTTAATTTCATGAAATAATTATGGAAAATATTTGAGAAATATTGAATGATGATTATTTCCTTAATTGACTTGGCCTCAACCAATAAATTGATTAGATTTGATCTAGATCATAATTGGAAACACAATCATCAAACTCCTTACTTTAATAGGATTGGGAATTTGTCTAGCAAATTTCCTTATAATCAAAAATGTTTTGATTATTACTATATGGTATAATTTCGGTTGAAGAACCGATGATCATTTCAAGTACAAAGTGATTGACTCGGCATTATTTTTTCCCGAGGAGGATATGGTGTCTAGTCGGGGATCGCTGGGGTAGCGGGTCGCACCGTTGCGGTCCATCCCACTCCTGCCGGTATTGGCCATGACAGCGAGTAGGGAACGAATGATACTTGAGAGATCATGATGTATTTTTTTAATTATTAAAATTCGAATTAATACGTACTTTGAGATAATACCATATATATATTCAAGTAAAAACAATCAAATTTGTTGATTGAATTGAATTGATAATTAATTTAATATGATTGAAATAATTATGTCCAATTGAAACACTCTATTATGAATAGAGTTATTATTTCCCTTGGAAGAATTAATTATATGAATATGATTCATAATAATTGATTAAAATTTAAATATGAGGTGGGGGATCACATAAGTGACATCCATGGTCTCCCATCAAGGCGAAGGGTTCTGTCGCCAGATATTGTATGTGGGAGATGCATGTCCGAAGTGACAACTCCTGCATACGATCCATTTGGATCAGGCTCGTCGCTTCTCGAAAGAGTAAGGACGTATGCGTAGTGACCCCAATATCGTGTCCTCATATTATTGGGGCGATATTGGATTGCACATAGCGAGTTGTATTCCTGTTGACGGTTGGTTCAATTAATAACGGGTCAACATCACCTTAGGGGTGGTGGACCCGGGTGTTAAAGACCGAATTGGGAGATGCAAGTTGGACTTGCAAGGCAGAATGTGTTCTCGCTTCTTTTTATCCAAGTTACAGGTTCTCATATTATTGGGATGTAACAAAGATAAGGAAGGAGATCCCAGATCTTACTTGAGATATAATGGTAAGTATATCTCTTACATTGAAAGTGATTAAGAGAATGAACTTTCATTGTTGATATGGCAAGACAACTTTGATATAAAAATTCCTAAATCAAAGTAAATTATATATTTATATATGTTTATGCAAATTTCTTATTTCAGATAATCCTTCTTTAATCCCACTCAATGTCATACTCAATAATAACCAGTAGAATATCATGGATTGGACCCATGATCCAGATATTGTACTTGCAATTGGACACATAATGTATGTGGTTGCAATGTGCAAGTTTCCTCATAATAATGAGGAATGATAATTAAATAGACAATAGGACTAAAATACTAGGGTTTGTATGTCTCTATAAGTATTGATCTCATCGAATGTACTTTTGAAGTGACATGTCGATAATGATCGTAATTACCAAATAATCCTTATAAAATCTAAGAAGATGATCTGGCATACATATGTGCTCTCGACATATAATCATGAATGACATGGTTCTCTGCATTATGCAGAATGATGGTTCTATAGGAGATGATGTATTCAAATCTTTTGAGTACCTACCTGAACCTAAGTTTTAAGAGTTTAAATGGATGTAGATACGATGAGTGTCATCATTCTACTATCTATACTCTAGTCATTCATGAAGCTTCATAATATTCATATTGTATGAATTGAATGAAGCATGTATAAATGTTGAAATACTCTTATATTAAAAAATTTTATTTTTAACATAAGAGATCCTTGGTCTTGAGCAATGGTTGCTTATAGATAACGGAAGCACAGTGGAAGCATGGGTTGGACCCAAGTAAGAAGTATAGTCAAAGAGTTGACTGTAACTTCTGTGACTTCCATATGACATCCAAAGAGTTGGATGAATGTCAATACTGCAATAAGTTGATGTGTTGATAGTATGACTATCAAATCTATCTAGAATCCTTAGAGAAGGAATCAGATAGTACATCAGAATAATCTACATATAATCATTGAAATTGACTTACTTATTTGATAAGATAAAGTCTAATAATTGTATCTCAATCTTCTAATGACACTTGCAATTGGTTGCATCTGTATTAAAATATTAGAAATTTAATCTTAAGGTTTAATGGTCATCCATGTTGGAAGTGATGCAATTGTTGCAACAATTTCCATTGGATCAATAGACTTCATATTTTCAGTGGGAGCCCTTAGTCTTAGAGAATGTCTCTGTGACCTGGATATTAGAATACACTCATAGTTTATTTCTAAATGTTGGAAATAAACATGAATTCTGGAATAAACTTATCATAGAGAGTTATGATGGATATATTTCAGATAGTAATCTAACATCTAGTGGACTCTGCTAAATTTGAAAACTAATGAGTGGTTCATTAAGATTCCTAATACAGAAAATAAACCTTTAAAGATCAATAGGAGGATAGTAATCTAACATCTAGTGGACTCCGCTAAATTTGAAAATTAATGAATGGTTCATTAAGATTCCTAATACAGAAAATTAAACCTTTAAAGATCAATAGGAGGATAAAGATCATTTGACAATGATCTGGCATCATGTTTTGGACATATGTCTGTTGATGAGATCAATGGACAAGTAAGAGATGAAACGTTAGAATGCCTAAAATTTCAAAACTTGCATACTTATGAATATTGTATTCAAAGTAAAAATGTCCAATACACCTTTTTTTTGGAATGGTGTAAGATGTCAAGGTATTCAGGATCTCATACATATTAATGTATGTGAATCATCTATATCATAGTAAACATTATGGATATGTGATATCTATTGATGATTATGTATGATATGAGATTTCTTCTCTTTACCTAAGAAACCTTTGAAATGTTCAAAGATTTCACAATTTTGCTTTAGAACCAAAGTTTGAAGGAAGATGAAATGAATTTGATCTAACCAAGGTAGCTTGTACCTATTAGATGAATTCAAGGAATACCTTATGGAGATGTGAATATCATTCCTATCTCAATTCTCCTAATGAACCTTAACTCAATAGAGTTGTAGGGAGATACAATTGATCAGTGTGACATGATTTGATCAATGATTAATCTTAGCATAATTATCTCTTAGTTTCCAGGTATATATATGTGGTAGAGACTACATTATATATATCCTTAATAAGGTTCCATGTGATTAAGCTAGAATCTGGCACTGGAGAGTACTACTTCATTAGAAAAATAAAGGATGGTATTGGATACCTACTTTATGACCTTGAGATTCTTAAAGGATCTCATCTCTGAGAATGTGATTCTTAGAGGATGATTCTCTTGAGAATCAAGATGAAAATGAAGTAAAGGAACTCATTTAATCTTGAGAAGATAATGAGGCTCCTGAAATCGGAAACTGAATAGACAATTAAAGATGAAACATTAATACCTCTTCAAATAAGTTTGAGGATGGATTCCATGTGTCAGTTGAATCTGAAAATGACCTGACTTCATGTGATCATATCATGGAAAGATGGATGTTAGCAATAAAGTCTAAAGTAGACTTTATATACAAATGTTGTATATAGACCCTCGAGGATCCAACTATATGGGTAAGATCCATTATGGTGTAAATGGATCTTCAAGAGAAAGAGGGAACCTGATGAGAAGGTAGAGACCTTCACAGCATGGTTCGTAGCCATGAGCTACACACCGAAGAGAAGACATCGCTTGTGATGAGACTTGCTCTCCAGTGACCTTGCTTTAACCCATCAGAATATTGCTAACTATAGCTACACAACTTGACTATGACATCTTCATGATGTGAGTCAAGATTGCATTCCTCTATGAATACCTCTCTGAGGATATTCATGTGAAGTAGCCCCAGGGCTTCATGGTTGAGGAAAGCAAGGTGTGCAAGCTAAAGAACTCCATCTTTGGACTCAAATAAGCTTCTTGTAGTTGGAACATCAGATTTGATGAAATTATAAATGTTATGATTTCAGATAGAATCTTGATGAACCGTGCGAAGCTTAGTGGAGTGCCATTGTGTTCATCGTGCTAAATATAGATAATATCCTAATCATTTAGAACGATATAAGCATGATAATAAGTGTTTTATAATCTGGTTGTTCAATACCTCGAGATATGATCTCAAGGATACCTCTTAGATCTTAGTTCTGAAGTTGTTCAGAAGCAAAGAGAAGAGGGTATTGGGACAGTCACACAATAGTATACCTTGGACATTTCCATTTTCTGAAAAATTCCAAGAAATGCTTCTTTTCCTCAAAGATATGGTACTGAGATTACTGACCTATCTAAAGGGATAGCACCTCAAAGAGTTGAGGATGTGAATGCAAACTGCTTGCCCTTGTGCATCAGTTCCAAGAAGCCGGGTGTATGCTTCATGTGTACAAAAGCCAAATGTCTACCATGCATTGGGAGTAGTAAACTATTACTAATCCTACTATGGTGATAAAACACTTGATTGCAGTAATAACGATATCTTCATAAAAGGCAAAACTTTTGAGATAGTGATCTCAAAGTCTTAACTTCAAGAAATTAAGACTTTGTAGATAGTTATCTAAAAGGTCTTAACTACAGATATATTAGGAGATAGAGATATCCAGGAATAAGGGTATTCTGATAAGGATTATGGTAATACTGGATATAATAATTGTTGAGCAGTAGTATCGAGGACGCCATAACTGCTTTGACTGTATTGAGTATTGGTTGCATAAGATGCAACATTCACATTGGATGCGAACACTGTCACTAGGAGATATGCAAGTGCCGTAAAAGGACTTGGCATAGTCTCTTGGGAACAAAGTGATTGATCAGCTTACCTAGCTATTTTCTAAATAGCTTATGATTATCACATGAGTGTGGGTTTAAATGATTAGCCCATTAATGGCTCTTTGGGCTAGTGGGAGATTGTTGGACATGCGAGCCCACAGCGAGCCATTATGCAATAAATGTTATTGCGAATATCATTCCCTAATCTGAAATGAAGAATACGTAATTTGCATAATAGGTCCCTTAATACAATTAGGGTTATGTACCATGGCCATCTTGATGATCATATTGCTGGTGATTCAAATAATTAATCATAGAGGCTGGTGCTTGGATGAACATGTAAAAAATTAGATTGAGGATTCATCAAGCACCATCAAATGATTGGTAAGAGACGATCTCTAGCCTGAGTAGGAGATGGCAATCCTTTCTCAGTTAGGTTGATATCTGAACGATCTCTTGATGCAGGTCCTCTGCATAGGAATAGAGATTTGGAGGTGTCAGATTAGTTAGGTCAAAGAGTTGACTTAACGAGATCGAGATAACCAAAGTCCTATATCATATACTATCATGATATAGGCACGCATCCTATGACCGAAGACAGATGTGTTACTATATGTCTGAGTATGTGCATTTGGCAGACCAATAGGTTGATGACCTAATAAAGGTCTATACACCGGTGCACTGCTGTGCATGCAAGGGCATATGAGTAATACGATCTCTCAAAGGGATCATACTGGTTCATTACTTAACCGAAAGACATGAGCTCACTCATTAGATATTGGGAAGATCAAATTCTGTGCACGGTCGTCTCGCTTTGGAAGCTTGACTGAATTTGTAGGTTTGATATATACTTTTGGAAAGTATATGATCAACACTCGGGTATGATATATTCTTTTGGAAAGTATATGATCGATACCAACTCCCAATGATCGAATGAGAAACTTAATGATAAAACTCTGAAGTAGACAGTGTAAAATTGATCTTATACTTCAGGTTTATTCTGAGTCTTCCAGTATGCAGGATGTACAGGTATTTGGGAATACCTGAGGGTGATGTGATCATAAATGATTGTATAACCATGACGCTTCCATTCCTAGGGAGTGATGAAACGGGTCTGGATTTTAGTGACTCCTCTCAGTAGAGAAGTAATCTGATCTTGATCTAAATGTTGGACATTGATCTGAATGTGATTCAGATACAATGAGAAGATTAGATTTGCAGTCTTGATTTAATCAAGCATCTATGGGAGGCTCGAGATCTGGATTTGAGATGTGATCTCAATATCCAAGTCACTATACGTGGAACAATACAATCGCCCTGTCCTTATCTCCAAGTATTCGCGGAGAAAGTGCATTATCCTTGAAAGAATTCAGGATAATTTCATTGTTGATATAAATATCCGAGCATTGAGAAAATGGATAATTAAATGTGATTTAATTATCATGAATAATATGAATTTGATTCATATATATAGAGAGAGAGTTATCTAAGATAATTAAATGTGATTTGATTATCAAAGATATAAATAATGTGAATGCGATTCACATTGTTTGAGCACATGAGAATAGAGATCCAAGATGATTAAATGTGAATTAATTATCATGGATATGAATAATGTGGATAGTAGTATCCATATTAATCATATATATTATAAATGTGATTTATAATATATAAGAGAGAGCTATTTGTAATTTACATTTGTTAATTAAATTTTGATGTGAATTAGATTCACATTTGACATTAAATTGAAAATGTAATTTACATTTTATTTTGGGTTGTGAATATGATTCACAAATTTCAAATGGCAAGATTGCAATATTCACAAAATAATTATGATTTATTTTTGTAGAATATTTTACAATAATTGTTGTTGTAATTGGAGATATGAATAATAATGAAATCTTGGATTTCATTGGAGAATCTCACATTCCAAATTGGAGTGTGGACGGCTAGCCATTCCAACTTGGAATTGGTAGCCGTCCATGGCTCCTTATGGAATGTGGAGATTCTCGTCTCCATTATCTCCAATTTTGTGATTTAATTTAGGATTGAATAATATTTGATTTATCAAATATATTTAATCTAAATTAAATTAGTTGTTGTGATTTTAAGCAACAACAATCTTGACCATTAAAATAAACACAATCAATGAGAGCCATTGGATTTGTGTTGTCCATGGATTGAGATCCATAGATCCCAAAATATTATAAATAGAAGGGCACCCCTTTGCTCTTCTCTACACACAAGAGAACATAAGTCTCTCTCTCTCTCTCTACACGTTAGCCCTCTCTCATCCTCTCTCATGGCCGTCCACCATGGATGCCCTAGAGAGAGTCTCCATCACCGCAGCGTCGTCGTTATATTACCCGATCTTTTGCTCGTGGATCTCCGTCTCCTTCGGTGCACCTCGCTCGTGAAGAAGACGTCGGATCTCGTGTGTCGAGATCAGGAGATCCGCCGCTTGGATCATCAACATGGATTGCGAGAAGCACGCGATTCATCCCCGTGCTCGCAAGCGTCTCCTCCGTTGGATCGGACTTGAGACAGGAGGTCTCTTCGTTTAGAGACTCGATCGCAACCATGCTTCAAGAGGTAATCCTATTACTTGTTTGTGGTTTAGACGAAACAATCCGAGAAGTGCTCTTGGATCATGTGGTTTCGTCAAATGAAAATTTTTTAAATTCCGTTGCATTGAATAACTAGTGCGACTAGTCATTCCTCGTCGTATTCGATACGACGCTCACGCTTCTGTGATGCGCTTGAGGATTATCCCATATCTTTCAGATGGCGAGAAAATGTAAAGGGGGAAGGGGTTTAGCGAGGTGTAACGGATGGGGGGGCTTCTTACTGGAGGAGGAAGATGAGCCCTGGCCGTTGGATCTAGCGAGCCAACGACTATGATGAAGGCACGGATGGAAGGCTAGGATTTGATCGATTAGATCGATCGTGTGGCTAGGAAATGGGTGGAGGCGAGCGGTGCTAATGAGAAGGGAAGGTTTGATTAAACGGTGGAGAAGAATGGGGCAACATGGAGCGAAGTTGGTCATAGGATCAGAAGGAAATCGAGCGGCTGATAGTGAGGCACAGGGGGTGGGGGGCTAGGATTTCATCTAGAATCAGGTCCAGCGGTTGAGGTGGAGCGAGCGATGAGCGGTTGTAATGAAGGCGGGGGAATGGAGATCCAGCGGTCAGGAGAGTGACGGGTGGCGGATAGAGAACGGGCCACGTGGGCGGCCCAGAGGGCGCCATGTGGCCCAATTAGAAAATTAGAAAATGTAAAAACAAAGATAAATCTAAAAGAATTAGTTAGATGCAAAATTAGAAAAAAAAAGTCAAAACATGAAAGTTGTAGATCTCGATGAGATCTACAAGCTTCATGTTGGACAAAAAATGAAAAGAGGTCATTTGTACAAAAGTATATTTTGGATGTATTTTTAAAGGGATAAAAACACTGATTTTTGGGTTTTGATATTTTTATATTTTTTATCTCTTTTAAAGGTTAGGACAATTATATACAATATTAATCCTAATTTTTAGGGGTTTTTAATGAGAACTAAAAACAAGGAATATGTTTGTAATTAAATACAATAAATAGTTAGAATATAGGCAATTATACATAGAATTTATAAACAATATAATACAATATAAAATGAATGAATTATCGGTGATTTTTATGGAATTAATTAAGCTAGGAGATTAAGAATTGGATTTTAACATGATGAATACGAGATTCATCAGAAACTTGATAGATCTTTAGTCCTAAAGTCTATTCTTGGGATGGGACTGAGACCCATTGGGAGTTTTCTACAATAGCAACCCAACCTATCTGATTGGAGATCCCACAAAGTAGGTTCAATGTGGTAATAACGAGATGTTTGGAGAATTGATTGGCGCTCTTACTTTTAATGCTTATGCATGAGTGTCTTATCCATGGAAGCCTTAGTATCATTTAAGCTGCAAGTTTTAGGAATGGTGTAGGCTCTGAATGGGTTCAAGCCTTCGGGCAGGAAGTTAGCAGTGCATCCTTGGAGAATGCCACCTGTGTAAGTGTTACTGTAGGCTGCAGCTAAAGGACGATGGTCTTTCCTAAACATACTCATGAAATAAGATAAGGGTGCATGGACATTAAGAGCACCAACCCTGAAGATTGTACCAAGAACAACACTTTGTTGTTTCTACCATGTACTTTAACATTAAAGTACGAAGTTCAAGACGTAGTTTACTTCGTTAATGATAAGATGAGAGTAGTAAATTCATGTAGAGTTTCAAATCAGAAGGTACCTTTACTGAAAGTAAAGTCTGGTAGCCGAAAGATGTCTTTTGAATCTTTTTGAATATCTTTTTGAAATTGATGAATTTGTGGGAGATTATTGTCTTTATTACCATTGTAATTAGGTTTTAAATAAGTAATGCAATTACATTAGGTAAGAAATTGGATTCAATTTGGAAATCAATTGTGTTGGAGGAAAGTTAGGAATTCCCAAATTTGAAAAAAGGAGAGAATTTTTGGATGGGTTTTTAGTACCACATCTAGTAATTCCAAAAATCCAGTGGACTTATATATGAGTTAATAACACAAGCTATTGTAGCAATAGTAGAGAGGAGGAATGAAGGACCACACGTGCGCGCTCCACTCCATCTCCGGCTCCGTCTCCGGCTCTAGCATTGGCTCAGGTTCAGGCTCGGGCTCGGGAGAGTCAATTCGGATCTCGATACTTTTGTTGTGGGTTTCGTTAGCGAGTCGAATAAATTAATTCTATGAAGTAATAGTGATTCGATCGTAATAAGGGATTTTGGCTCGACTCCAACAGCTCTTTTCTAGCTGTTGTTTCAGAATCCGAAGAGGCACCCGTTGGAGGGCACTTTCGAATGATGAAAAGTTACGCCCTAGTTCTTCTTATACCCTCCCACTGGACGTTGTTTTCTTCACTCGCAAGAAAACTCTCACGATGCCTTTGCTCTCTATTTTTCTCCACCGCTTATGTGACTTACGTTTCTTCTTCTTGGCTGCAAGTTCTCCGAGGTGCTTTCGATGACGATCTTGTCGGTGTGCGAGGATGCAGATCGTGAGCCGTCGTATCCTGAGAGCGGATCGTTGGTGCCCTTCGCACCAATATTGTGGGGATGATATCCTCTCTAAGCACAGTCCATTTCATGGACTCTTCGGTGAACTCTTATCTAGTTTTATTTATTGTCTTGTTTGCTGTAATTTATTTATTGCAATGTCTTTCCTAGATCTCGCCCTAAATTGATTTATCTATATTCTATTAGTTCGTGTGTGCATACTGTAATTAGATTATGAATCTATTACGGTTTTATATCTATTTGTTAATATGTGAGACTGTAAATTTAATTCTTGTTAATTCTGATAATTACTCTTTAATGTATGTCGTGTTTATCCTATTATCAACAAATACAATGTATATATATGATGAATATTATTCATTGCGAATAATTTTTTACATCAGAAAATATAGGCAAATGTCATATCTGTCGATATATCATTAGCAATGGTTAATGTCACAACAAATATTTGCCGCTAATTATTGAAAAATAGCAACAATTTAAGTTTTGAAATCTGGCAATGTATAAGCATTTTTATATGGACTGTCACAAATGTTATGGTAATAGATATGATTTCCAACGCTAATTTCTAGTATTAAAAGTTAGGGATAATTACACCCATAACCCTGAATAATTTCTCAATAACATCCATAACCCTGTGTAATCGTGAATTACATGAGGAACCCCGAATAATACTCCGTCTCACACCCATAACTCTCCGTTAGTCTACTCCGTTGACTCAACCAAGCTGTTGAGTTAATCTAACTAATCTTCAATCCAAAGCCTGAGAATTAAAAAAAACCAAAAAAGAAATCCACCTCCCTTCATCCTCCAGGCCCCTCCCCCTTCATCCACCTCCCTCTCCCTCGGACCACCTCCCCCCTTCACCCCCACCGACCACCTCCCCCGTCACCTCCTACTTCGTCGCCCCTCCTTCTCCTCCTCAGATCCCCAGCACGACCGCGTGCTATGCCTTCGGGGCAGTCGGATTTTCGAGGGGAAGCGAGGCGGAGGCATGCCTGGGCAGCGAGGGGCTGGAGGGCGGGCTCGATCAGGTGGGAGAAGCTCGGTGCGGGTCGGGGGACGACGCTGGTCGAGGGACGGCTCGCTGCGGGGGTGCGGGTTGCGCGCGCGGAGTCGGTAGGGGCGCTCGGTGCGGGTCGCGCGTGCGGTGTCGGTGGGGACGCTGGTCGGGGGACGACACAGGTGGGGGCGCTCAGTGCGGGTCGCGTGCGCGTAGTCGGTGGGGGCGCTCGGTGCGGGTCGCGCGCGCGGACGCGGTGGGGACGCCCGCACGCTCTCTGTCCTCATCCGCCACGCCTCCTCCAAGATCGTCTCCGTCGACCACGAGTACAGCCGGTGTACCTCTAGACTCTACCCATCTTCCACGCCAACGGCTGGAGCTTCCCGTGGGGTGTAGCCGCGCTCGGTGGCACCAACGTCTGCCTCCGCCGCTTTGACGCACAGGACGTCTACGCCGCCATACGCCGGCACGGCGTGACTCACATGTGCGGTGCGCCAGTGGTGCTCAACATGCTCGCCAACGACGTCGAGGCTGCGTCGTCCTCGTTGCCAAATCCGGTGGAGATACTCACCGTTGGCGCTCCGCCGCCAGCCGTCGTCTTGTTCCGTACAGAGGCGCTGGGGTTTTCCGTCAGCCACGGGTACGGGCTTACGGAGATGGCGGGGTTGGTCGTATCGTGTGCGTGGAAGCACGAGTGGAACAAGTTCCCAACGAGCGAGAGGGCGAGGCTGAAGGCGAGGCAAGGCGTGAAGACGCTCGCGATGGACGACATCGACGTGGTCGATGCCGCGACAGGGGAGAGCGTGAAGAGGGACGTGTTGACCATGGGCGAGGTGGTTCTCCGAGGTGGGTGCGTCATGCTCGGATACCTCAAGGACCCAGAAGCCACCAAGAAGTGCATCGGACGCAGCGGGTGGTTCCTCACGGGCGACGTGGGAGTGATTGCGAAGGAGATGAGCTCGGTCGGCGGGGGGGAGGAGATGAGGTCGGTGGTGCAGGGGATTGGCGCAGGGGGAAGGGGCGAAGGAGATGAGCTCGGTTAGTGCAGGGGATCGGCAGGGTCGGTGCTGCATGGGATAGACGGGAGGGGGGTTTGAGTGGTGTTTACGATGGTATGTTTTTGCAAATAACAATGATCATCAGGGATAATTTTGTCTTTTTATAACGGAAACTGTCATCTATAACGGACATATGAAACGGAACATAACACGGGGTTATATCATGTAAGAGTTAAGCAATACTCGGGGTTCCTCATGTAATTCACGATTACACAGGGTTATGAATGTTATTGAGAAATTACTCAGGGTTATGGGTGTAATTATCCCTAAAAGTTATTTCTTAATGAATATATTCATCACTATATATTTAACAACAGACGATATGATGACGTGTTTAAAAAATAGTGTCATTATAGAGTTATTTTATTATAGTGTCATATTGTATTTATCTAAAATGATGAGTCTTTGCTTGTTTTGCAAATACAATGTTTGTGGAGATAATTACGTAAAATTGTATGTTTACATGGGTAATTTTCGAAAAATTACTTGCATATACTTAATGTCAAATATTTTGTATGCATTTCCTCTAAATTATGCAACTAATGAAACTTTAACAAAGATTGACAACTAAAAAAGAAAATATTAAATAAGTTAGAAAAGAAAATATTAAATAAGTTAGACAAATAATAACTCAATAGTTTCCTCCTAACATGTTAGTTATATTGGGCCAGGTCGACACTCTTGCCTAATATTGATGGCGGGTACGAATAGGTGTCATATTGTCCGGTTACCAATTTTTTTATTAAATTACACATTTCCTCGAAAGAGCCCAATGTGCACTCTGAGCACTTTTAAAAGAATCCGACCGTATTATTAGAAAAAAGAGTAGGATTTCCACATGAACACGTTGCTGGGTTGGACTGGGTTGGCACAACCCTGGTTACTATTCACAAGGGTACTTCCTCCTCACAGATTACTATTCATCCACCCCAACCCAACCCAACCCAACCCAGTCCAACCCAGCAACCAAACAGGCCCTATAAAAATTCCGCTATGGAGCAAAGGTTCCAGCCTTTCAGATCGATACAAGCCAATATTAAACGCGGATCGCATCTCCGAACTCCCCGTCCTTCAAATTATACCCGTTCTATAAAATCCCCCCTCAACTTACCTCCCGAACTCACCTCTCAAACGACCCAAATTCCCAAGGGGTCGGAAGACGGTCACTCTTCCTGCACTGCAACTCCTCTGATATGGTTCTCCCCTCTCTCGCAACCGCGTCTCTCCCACCCGCGGCGGCTCCATCTCTCTCGCGCTGGAGCTCTGCGACCTTTCCCGGCGTGAAAGTGGCCCGGAGGTGTTGCGCTATGAGGACGATCGAGGGCGTCAGCGACGAGATGAATTCGATTGCTTCGCAGTAACATGGACTGGGCTCCTGCGAGGAGGCGCGTCCGCGAGGCCTTCACAGATGCCCAGCAGCACCTTGATCACTTCCTCTTTAAGGTATGCCACTCGCTTTTTCTACCTATAAGTCCAATAATAATTTATCAAGTGAGACAATGGTCTACCTATAGGTCCAATAATAATTTATTTCGTGGTGATTTTATAATTCAGTAACTCTACATTAAAGTGCATTTGCTTGAGAGTAGCTGTGATTATTTGACTAGGTTTAATATTTGCAATTGATGTCCTTTTTGCAGATGGCTCCAACTGGGATCCAGATGGAGGAGGTCAGCACATCTTACTCGAAGTAACAAAGCCTCCAAGATGTCAGTTTTGTGCACTTCTGTTAATAATGGGTTTTAATAATTTTTTTTACTGTTTGCAGAGCTATGAGAAGAACTCAAAAGGTGTAGAAGTGTTCTGGAAGCGTTGGTCTCCAAGGGCTGGAATTCGAATAAAAGGAGCAGTTTTTTTCTGCCATGGTTATGGTGATACCTGCACTTTCTTCTTTGAAGGTATGCGCTATAGTTCGGTTTGATATGGGTTTTCTTCTAATTTCTAAGAAATTTGAACAACTTGGATAACTACAGGTATTGCTAAGAGAATAGCAGATGCTGGATATGTGGTGTATGCGATGGACTATCCGGGTTTTGGCCTTACAGATGGGCTACATGGATACATTCCTTGCTTTGATGGGCTTGTAGATCAAGTTATTGAACAATATTCTGCCATTCGAGGTGATATTTCAGCTCTTTTCCTCACAATTTTCTTTTTTCAGCATCTTCCAATATTTTCTATTTCTGTAGCATCAAGAATTTAACAAATGAGCCTAATTCATGTTGTGTTTTTTTAATCAAATTTTCTCTCATGAAAATTTGTGCTTTTAGGCTTGCATTTCTAGCTAGTACTCATTTACGGATTCTCAGTAGCCATGTAATTTTGTTTAACCAGCAATGGTGCCATTTCATTTTTCACAGCCCCAGAATTTACCTTTTTACGTGGAACTTATCTGCCTTGGGTTGGTTCCGATATTGTACTCATTTTGCAGGTATTACTACGTTGAGTCTAACTCAGTACTAAAAATTTAGTAGTATGAGTGTAATTACCATTGGTTATGACTGCAATTAACATGGGTTGTAACTCTATTTGGCCATGGATTAATAAAACTTCAGCACAATGCACATGTTATCTCTTCACGTAGCGGCACCTGAACCTTTAGAAGTAACTATCCTTCAGCTTTGAAAGAATTTCAGACAGCACTATATCAGTAGAAGATTTAGTTAGGTACTTAGTTCTAGATTTCTTTAGCTAAGTTAATCCCTAGAATTAGGAATTAATTGCATAATACAAATATTAATTACACTTACAACTCATCAAAAGATGTGATGTTTGTGGATTGTTTTTTTTGTAGGATCGAAGGAAATAGCTGCTCTCCCCCATTTTTTGTTGGGACAGTCTATGGGAGGGGCTGTTGCTCTCAAGGTTCATTTAAAGCAGCAACACGAGTGGGACGGGGTAATTCTTGTTGCTCCTATGTGCAAAGTAAGTCCTTTATTTTCTTTTCTCGAATATTTGATTAAAAATTAGTGATAAAACATGATACAACACGCTCTTGCTCTGATGCATTTCTAATCTTCTCATCAGTTACTCTGCATTGATTTTGAATTAATTTCTTTATTTTAGAAGCTTTCCTCCATTTCTTAATGTCAGTGCTTAACCCCCATCTTAATTGATTATCAGTGCTAAATGTTTCTTTGATGACAGATTGCTGAAGACGTCACACCACCAGCGCCGGCTCTAAAGGTCTTGAATATTATGTCATATCTTCTGCCAGAAGCTAAGCTATTCCCAGTAAAAGATATTGGAGATCTTGCTTTTAGAGATCCAAAAAAAAGAAAACAGGTGAATTATTTACGATTATTTCGATATTCTATTGGAACTGAAAAGTAAATGTGTGTTATGTACAATATCATTGCTTGCAATCATATAACTGCCAAGGCTTAGATTTCTTACATCCTAATTGATGAGAGAGGTTGTCAATTCTTATACCTCATTCCACTAGGTATCTGTAGAAGAATGTCAAGATCTAAGACAATCCTTGTTTTGTTCTTGTTTCCTTTTATTTTGTAGTTCGAGCTATACTTTTCTTTTTCAAAATTTTGGATATAATAACTAGTTCGTATGGTAAATAATTGTCATATGATAAACTCTTATGCAGTGGTAAATAAAGTTTTATAGTGGTCACCCTTTTATCTTTTAAAAAATAGTTCGTATGGTAAATTTCTTAATACATGCTACGTAGGCAAGGTAAACTTTAGGATATTTCTTTTAACTCCAGAGTAATGCGGCAACTTTGCTGTGCATCACTTGTTATAATTAAATTATTTGGTTCGTCTATATCACCATGCTATATTTATAGTTTTTAGTATGATTTTCAGGCAGACTTCAATGTGATTTCCTACTCTGACAAAATGAGGCTGAAAACTGTAACTGAACTTCTGAAGGCCACTCGTGATGTTGAAAACCAGCTTGAGAAGGTGAGCTTTGTCGTCGTCTAGTAGTGTTGCACAACCATGTGAACTCTTCTCCCTCAATCTTATATCTAGTTCGTAAAATCGACATGTGCGAAAATGTAAAATAAAGAATGTGGAATTAATGAAAAAGAACAAACAAGATTGTACATATAATCATACTACTTAAAAAGCGTGATAAATCCATGATTATGAGATTTAATGGAGACCTTAATATTGGTCTAATTAATAATGAATGGAATCATACTGATTCCCATGTTATTGAAATGTTGTGCTTCTTTTGTGTCAACGAGATGCGCTGCTGGTATGTGCATCATCGGTGCCTCCACCCCGTGCGGAGCTTTCTTTGTTAATAGCGTGATTTTAGGGGTGTGATGGAAACCACCGTGAATTGTGGCTGGCATTTAGCATCTTCATTCCCACTTTTTACGGCAAAATTCCTCCGGCCAGACACTATCTTACTGAATGATGCTCGTTAGAAGGAAGGTTGATGTCTGATCATCCTCCGTATATTTCTGTGACGAGTAACACACTACATGATGTTGTTGTCAATTTCTGTGTTTTATATCCAGAAAATGTCCAGTAGCACAACATATGATGTTGTTATTGATTTCTGTGTTTTATAGCCAGAAAATGCCTGATCTGCCAGATTTCCTTTTCAGGTTTGCTCTCGATTGTTGATTCTTCACGGTGCTGCGGACAAGGTGACGGATCCTTCTGTTAGCAAATTTCTTTATGAGAAATCTTCCAGCACAGACAAGACGCTTAAACTCTATGAAGGAGGCTATCATGCCATAATAGAAGGAGAACCGGATGATAGAATTGTAGCCGTCATATCTGATATAATTGATTGGCTGGATTCTCGTTCTGCATCGACTTCCATATGAATTTTGTTTGTTTAGTGCCATTTCATGGTTGCTTCCTTACTTTTTGAAAAGACTTATGGGATTGCATATCTGTAAGTGCTGAAATGTGATCCTTTTACTCAGAACTTCAGAGTATTGGGGTTGCATGTCAAGGATAATGCTGCAATTGATTGGTTGTGGATAGAAATGGGTTAAGTGTATGCATCATACGGAAGGTCACCTCACCTGTAAGAACTCCAAAATAGCAGAAGTGGGCTATTGGGTTCATCTCGTGCCCATGCAATTTATGAACCGTTTCAGTCGATAACCCGGCTTTATTTTGGATTATAATAAAAGGTGATTTTTTAGTTGGCAATGTCTAACTTTGTTCAATGTTTATTTAATGTTATTTGGTGAAGTAAGAAAATAACTTAAGAATGGATGAGAAGCATCGTAGTGCATCTTTATAAGAGCAAAGGAGACATTCAAAATTGTTCAAATTATTGGGAAATCGAGGGTTCCCTTAAATGTCCTGAAAAGGATGACTATCAGCGAAATGTTTCCCCCACGGGAACCAAGAAAATAATTGTAACACAATAATCAAGCAACCACGGAGAGATGAGAAATTTTACGTGGAAAAATCCTTCTCGGTGTGAGAGAGGGGAAAAACTCACGGGGCACGATAACCCGCAACAAAATTCACTAGGCCGAAAAAATGAGGCCACAATGTCTTCTCAGTTTTGTTGCCCAACGAAATTGAGGCTCAGTTACAAGAATAATCAGATAATGGTCACCTTGTACTTGGAGATCACGATACCGTTGCTTCTCCTCGTCACGTGATGCCCTTCCTCAAGAACGGACCTCCCTGACGGCTGCTCCTCGCACCTCCGGTGCAGACGCTCCTCGCGGATGCGACTTTTATTCGCACCCCTGCGGGCTAGCTCTCTGTGCCTTGCGCGAACTTGCTCCTGATACCTTGCGTGGACTACTTCTCTCCTTGCTTGGGGAGAGAGAACTAAGAGAGAAGAGAGGGAGAGATGCTTGAGTTGGGATGATCCTCGATGCCATATATGGGATCCTATTTATACTACTCTTACCTCCTCTTTCTCCTCCTAGTCCTATTTGAAATAGGAAACACAAGTCCTACTCCTATTGCAAATAGGACCCCAGGGGAATAATTGTTCAACAACCTCCATCCTCTTTTTTCTTTATTTTTTGGGAACGGATAAAATTAACAACTTCCCCCTCCGATCCCAATGGGGAGGTGTCTCCATGAAGATAATCACTGAGAGGTGACATTGCTCAACTCTCTATAGAGTTGCAGTTTGTCACGAGTCACAGCCTTCATCAGCATATCTGATGGATTTTCATCTGTGTGGACCTTTTTCAGAATGAGATGTTTCTTGTCAACAGCATCTCTCAGTCAATGATATCGCACGTCTATATGCTTTGTGTGAGCATGGTGCATCCTGCTATTGCTCAGATCAATGGCACTCTAGCTATCAACGAAGACAATCGGCTCACTGTCTTCGCATCCAAGTTCTCCAAGAAATCGTTGTAACCACAACACTTCTTTTTATGCTTCTAATGTTGCAATGTACTCGGCTTCAGTTGTTGAGAGTGCAACGCATTTTTGCAACTTGGATTGCCACGAAATCGCTACCCCTGCAAAAGTGAAAATGTACCCGGAAGTCGATTTCCTCTTATCCACATCCCCTGCCATGTCAATATATGTGTATCCACAGAGTTTGGGATCTGACCTTCCAAACATCAGGCACATACTTGAGATCCCTCTCAAGTATCTCAGAATCCACTTCACTGCTTCTCAGTGATCCTTCTCCGGATTCGACATGAATCTGCTCACTACGCCCATGGCATGAGCAATGATGGGGCCGGTGCAAACCATGGAATACATAAGGTTGTCAGCTGCTGACTGGTAAGGAATCTTGGTCATCTCAGCTTTCTCCTCAAAAGTAGACGGACATGTCTCTTTCATCAACTTGAAATGAGAGGCAAGGGGTGTGCTGACAGGCTTCGTATTTTCATGTTGAACCGCTCCAGAATGCGTTCAACATACTTCTCTTGTGACAACCACAACCTATGCTTCTTCCTTTCGTGAGTGATTTGCATCCCAAGCATGTTGCTTGCCCAAATCGTTCATCTCAAATTACCTGAAGAGTTCCCTTTTGAGCTTTGCAATCAATCCGAGGTCATGACAAACTATGAGCATGTCATCCATATAGATCAATATGATAATGAACCTACCATTGGGAAGACGTCGAACGTACACACATGGATATGTTGTAATCCTCTTGAAGTTCTGCTTCGTCATGAAGGCATCAAACTTCAAGTACCACTATCTAGGAGCTTGCTTCAAGCCATAGAGACTCTTTCTCAGTCTGCAAACCATGTGCTCTTTCCCTTTCTCATGGTATCCCCGTGGTTGCTCTATGTAGATCTCTTCCTTCAGGTCACCATGAAGAAAAGTCATCTTCACGTCCATCTACTCTAGCTCAAGGTCTAGGCTTGCAACAAGGCCTAGCACCACTCTCACATAATTCATCTTCACAACTGGTGAGAAGATCTCATCGTAGTTCACGTCCTCTTTCTGATTGAATCTCTTCACAACCAATCTTCCCTTGTACTTCAGTTGCTTGCCACCATCATCTGTCTTCAGTTTGTAGACCCACTTGTTCTTCAATGCTCTCTTCCCTGTAGGAAGCTCAACAAGATCATAGGTATGATTTTTCTTCAGAGACTGCATCTCTTCATTCATTACATTCTGCCAACGATCTCTCTCCTTATGCTCTTGTTCCACCTCAAAAGTGCATGGCTCATCATGATCAGTCAGCATCATGTACTGTGAAGTAGGATGATGGCTGATGTGCCCTTTCAGATCTCTTGACATGAGGCTCTGCTGCATCTGCTTCTTGATGAGGTTGCTCCCCCTGCCCAGGATCCCTTGGACCTGCAGCAACGGGGCCTGTATCTAGCTCATGTTGTTATGGTTGTGCATCTTCTCTATCTATACCTGGTACTGGAGAAGAATCTGAGTCCTCATCACTGTCATCATCCATAGCAATCACATCCGAGTCAACATCACCACTGTTGTCCTCAGCCAAAGTCTGGTTCTCATAGGAAATCACATTTCTATTCTTGGTGATGGTCTTCTTCCTTTGATCTCAAAGTCGGTATCCAAACTCCTGATGTCCATAGCCAAAAAAAATACAGGGCACTGTCTTGTTGATGAATCCACGATTCATCGCCTTTATTCTTTTATTTTAGCCTCATTTCTATAGTCAAACACCTGTAAATACCACTAATTGTATAAAATTACCATTTTGCATGCATTTGTTAAAATTTTATTTTTAACACTTTTTGTACATAAATAAAAGAATAAAGAAGAATAGAAAAAAGAAAAGATGTGTTTATGCAATAAATACAGACTGGCTCGAACCCCAAGAGAAGATCAAGACTTAACCTGATCGACCAGGGATAAAGTAGGAGGAGATAGGGTCTTCTGTCAAAAATCCAAAAATATTCTGTAAATATTTTTCTTGTATATTTGTATAAAACTTGTACTATTGTATATAATTTGACTTTAAATTAATTATTTTTGTAAGTAAAAGTTGTAAATAAAAATGTGTTGTAATAATAAAAATAAGTGTAAAATAAAATAATGTACATAGTACCAATAACTACACTCAGAAAAAGTCGTAAAGCAATAATTTAAACGCCAATTCCGGCTCCATACGAGGTCAAATTAAATCAAAATTACTTCCATTACACTCTAAATTAAATTATCTTTCAAATGGCTGTGGTTTCATAATTTTTGGAGTTACGGTTAAAAAGTCAATTTTCCGGGGTGTTTTGTGCAGTTTAACCAATATTTGTTGTACATATTTATTAATATTTATTTTTATAAACATAATTGTAAATATTATTTTTATTAAAAAATATAAATAAAAAAATAAAAAAGATATAATAATTATTACCTTATGTGTACATATGTATATTGTAGTAGGATTTAATGGGGCTGCCCCGCCCCCTATTTTGGCATTATTTTTTTATTTTTTTTGAAAAATATCACAATGTATATTCATCCATATATCCCTCCTATATGCCATTCAAATTCCGTCAGAAACAGAGAATCCTACAGCCTCCATCGAGATAGTATCGATTAAACAAATCATGTTACTGTTAGAAAATGACTGTCTGGATGAAGGTCGTAGGAGTCTCTGTTTCTGACGAAATTCGAATGGCATATATGAGGGATATAGGGATGAATACACATGATGATATTTCTCAAAAAAAATAAAAATGCCAAAAACGACGCGGGGGCAACCCCATTAACCTCATTGTATTATATGTATATAATATGTGTATACAACTAATTTCCTTAAATAAAAATCACAAAAAAAATAAAATATATCATATTAATTAATTAATTAATTAATTAATTTAATTGCGAAATTCATATTAAATTATTTGATTTATTGGATTTATTTGAATTAATTGATTTTATAACCTACCATGTATATCAGATTTGATTTCCTACCTTAAATAACCACCATTAAGATGGCTAATTAATTTTTGTAAATTAATTATTTTAATTTTTTATTTAATTCCGAATTTCATTTTTAATTAATTGATTTATTTATTTAATTATTTTATTTATTTAAATAATCACTAATTACTTTCTTTATTTGTACATATCTTCCATTTTTGATTTTCCTTCTCTTTTTTTGGGCTCCTCCTCCTCATTTGCCTTTTGATCGATCTTTGGTGGAGAGGAGCCCGATCTCTGAGAGCCATCTTGTTGAAGAAGGGTGCCTAGCCTTCGAGCCGTCTAGTGACAGCGCCTCGGCCCTCGTCGAGGCCATCATGGCATTTCCAACCCCAAGGTGAGATCTAATTTTATTCCTTTTCTTTTTCCATAGATAAATCGTAGGTTTAATCTTAGCTTCAGTTTTTTTAGTTTTTAGATTATTAAAAATCACAAAAATTCATCACCACAAACATTTGCTTCCGACTTCGATTTTTCATACCATTTTCTCATCTCTACATATTCACGTTCTACCTCGCACATCAACTCCGACCACGCACGGTGGTCGGAGATACGGATCTCTCTTCCATTTCGCAAGATCTACCCGTTCACACAATCCATTTTTGTGTATATAAATTAAAAAAATATAAAATTATTTTTTCTGTTATCTCACATTTGTTTTTGCAGGAACATTAAAAAAAGAAATAAAATGTTTCTTCTTCTTTTATCTCTAACTTCTATTTTGCAGGAAAACCAAATAATAAAAAATATAAAAAACTTTCTTTTTATTTAGTCTGCTGTAAAAACAAAAAATATAAAAAAATTAACAGCAACAGCGGTGGGCCGCCACCCCCACCGCCGTACGCCCCCTTCACCGCAGCTCCGATCTCCGCTCCCGTCGTGCCTTCACCGAACACGTGGCATGCGTCCGTCCGCGGCCGCTCACAGCGGCACCTCCCCTCGTGGCCGCGCCTCCAGCCCCTCCGCGTTGGGCGTGGTCCGCCTGCAACCATGCTAGCGGCGCCACCATCGCCACCGACCTCCGCATTCCCCCCGTCTGCCCCCTCGTCCGCTCCAGCACGGTTCCCCCGCATCAACACCATGCCCTCCGTCGCCGCCCTCTGCCTTGACGCCTGCCGCGCCACCGCATCCACCTTCGCCGCCAGCCACCCGCCCTCCTTGTTGTACGTCGCGCCGCCCTCGCGCCCCGCACGACTGTGCGGCGCGTCGCCTCCAGCCGTGACTCCATCCTCCATCGCGCAAGGCGGCCGTATGCCTTCATCCGCGCCGCCTGTCGTTCCGCTCCGCCCAGAGCCCATCGGCAGCAGTAGCTCCTACGCAGGCTGCGCCTCTGCATCCTCCGTCGCCCTTGGTCCCCCCTTCTTTGGCTTGAAACGACACATCGAGAGAAAGGAACCCTGGATTGGGTTTTTGAAATAAAAAAAGAAAACATATCAATTCAGCCCCTGGAGGTTTCCACATTTGCAAAAGCCCCCATTGTCAATTCCAATCACGTGCAGTGCACGTTCTATCACTGGTAATTTGCAACATTCACCCTGTTATTTATTATTTTTATATTTTGGTGCAAAATGTTTTGAACATTTGCAATTAAGTCCCTGTATTTCCAGATTTTCATTTCGCATACTCTTTTCATTAAAATAAATGCTTTTATTTTTTGAAAAATTTTCAAAAAAATTGTGGATGTTCCTGTGATAGTTTTTATCATTGTTTAAAATTTTCATAGCATTTTGTGTTTATTTAGATATTTTTTAAAATCTAAAATAGTAATATTTTGTCTGCCCGAACTTTGAAAATTCATAAAAATTCGAAAAATTGCTTAAAATTCCAAAAAATTACTATAGATGTGTTTTAATGTGTTTTAATTTCTATCCAATTTCCATGCATTAACTCTTTTTAAAAATAAAAAAATGCGTCTAACAAAAAATCTTAAAAAATTGTAGAAAATTTTAGAAAAATAAAAAAATTTGTCTCTGATTGTAGATATTTCTTGGTAGTTTATATTAAAAATAATTTCCAGGAATATTAGGCACTTAAAGTATTTTTAAGTTGCAAAATATTCTTGGTTGTCCACTGTTTTATACATTTTTCACTGATTGATTTTTAGAAAATCACAAAAAACATCAGAAAATTTTAAAAAATTACCGAAAATATTTTAAAATATATAAAACCCAAAAACATTTTCTTTTTAATTTTCTGAATATTTTTGATCATTTTGAAAAATACAAAAAGAGTGTGATGTGTGTGTGTGTGTTTTTATCCTTTGTGCTCGTTTTAAAAAAATAAAAATTACTAAAAATTCTTTCCGAAAATTGACTACATAGTTTTTAAATCATGCTTCTTGTATTCGATCATGATCGATATACCAGGTAAAAAGAATAGTGTGAATCGCTTACATTTTGCATTTGATTGATTGTTCTATTTTTTAAGTGGTTTAAAAATATTTTTTCTCATTGACCAATTCGAGTGGTTGAGAATGACGATATTTTGCATTATGTATTTATCTTAACGGTATCGACTTCCCGTCATCAGAATGGTGCCATTGCCGGGGAGCACGCCTTTGTAGACATTTTTTATTTTTTTATCTCTATTTAGTATAATTGTCATCTGACCATCTCTTGTTTCTCTTTTTGTGTGAGGAACTGCTTGGATACGACTCGGACTCTTTGGAGGGACCAGCACAGGAAGAAGAGCAGGGAGGAGAAGAAGACTGTTATTTGATTTGAGAGAACATTTATTTGAATTGTAATAATTTAGACTCTTGGACTTGTGGACTTGGACTTTATTCGGGGTCTGTTTCGCCAAGTGTCGGTGCACTTTGGGGACCTCACCGCTATTTTCTGAGTTTTTGATTTCACCGCCATAACTTGCTATTTGATTCTCGTGGATTTAGCCCCTAGACATAAGAATTTTGATTGATTGTGATGTAATATTCTAAGGCCCGACACCTAATTGCTTATCTGTTCCCATAGAACGTTATTCGACCTTGATAAAAATTAACTAAAAAAGTTACCTTAATCGTTTGAGAGGTCACGCACCGCTAGAGGTCGTATATAACGCTGGCAGGATCTGTTGTGGCGGATACCGATCGACATCTGAGAACGGACTCAGACTTCTCTCTCCGATTAGTTAGCTATCTACTCTTCACGATCAATAGAAGCTGCTCGTCTAAGGTCGATTTCCTCGTGCATCATATAGTTAGTTTACATTATGTTTTTAATTTATGCGCGGATCATATTGCATGTAGAGTGCCGGAGTAAGGTACGCATTTTCTATCTCTGCATGCATCATTGTGTTTGACCGTGCATCGGCTTTTTCGACTACCTCCCCCTGTTTTCAACTCAAATTAATCAAAGAGGAAATCAGAAAGCTCGTTAGGCGTTATTTTTGAAAAAAACCAAAAAAATAGAAAATCAAAAATTAAAAATTGGGACTGCTAATTGATCTGGACTCTTAAAATCAAACGTAATTAATTAACACCATTGTTTTGGGAGAGTAATCCCCTTATTATTTGTGCTTTTACTCGCTTGCATACACACTAAGGAGTAGTGCCCAAATCCCATAAAGCCTCCTAAGTGTTTGTACAACTTTTGTTGATCACCTAACTCTTAAAATTGAAAATATAAAGATCGAACTCTCACGGTCAGATTTGTGTTGAGTTGGTGAACTGGGGGTTTGCTTTGTGTTTTGTATGTCTTTGGTGTGAATCGGTTACGATCATTCTTTGAATCATTAGCAGTCACCTTCTCTCTCTATCCCACCCTCCCTCTGTTCTATCTCTCTCTTCCTTCCCATCTTCTATCTCTCTTTCTACTCTCTCACCCTCCCTCCCTTCATTTCCCTCTCTTCATGATGGGTCGCATTCCATTACAGCTGGATTTTGCGGCTTCTTATCTTCATGCCCATCATTCCTGCCCACTCTCTTGGGAGGTCAAGACTCCAACCAACTTCTCATCTTCTCCCTCTCCCTACACACCTTCTTTCTTGGGACATGCTGTAAGTGACACCCGACAAGTTCATATTGATCATATACGAGACACGGGTGCTCACCTTGTTAAGATGAGAGTGCATTTCATAGGCGATCATATGGTGCAGTTGTGTGCTTTAGATGACTTCTATCCTAGGATGATGGATGAGAACCAAGATCAGGAAGCACAGTCCGCTTCTACTTTGAGTCCCTTCGTTCTGTATTTAGAGTTCATTGATCTACTGCCCAAATTTTCAGGGGAAGTGCACGAGGAACCTTATTTGCATATCGATGAGTTTGAGGATATTTGTGGATTATGATCATATTCTGATATCACTTCTGAGGACATGATGTTGATTACCTTCCCATTTACACTTCAGAGTAAAGCCAAGAGTTGGCACATACGATTGGGAAGGAAGATTGCTATGTAGGGAGATTTATGATTGTTGTTTTTACAGAAATTTTACCCCCAACGTAGAGCAGAGATGATGTGGTCTTGTTTTCGTGATTTTTCAGTTGACCCCCATGAGCCATTAATAGATTCATGGTTGAGGTTATGTGATCTTTTGAGGCGATTTCCGGATCATGGATTTTCGATGACTGGCCTTATCCACATCTCCATGAGGGGGAGGATCGCAGAGCAGATTACATATGTCATTACCTCGTGTGGTGGTTCACACCACAGTCCTGACCTGGATTTAGTTGAGACAATCTTGGATACACTTTCAGATATTCCATATTCACAAGATGATTTATTCAGGACAACTCATGAGGGGGATGTGACACATGTTGAGTGTGTGACACATCTCGCATATTCAGACAGCACACACCAATCAGAGGATATGTATGCTACTACTTCTCATTTGATGGATGTGTTGACTACCACTGTGAGTTTTGAGAGTCAGACGTTGGTCGAGTTTTCATTGGATTTACAATCAGATTTTGAGACAGTCCCGCACTAACACGTTGATGAGTCTTGGATTCTAGATCTGCTAGTATCCCAAGAAATAGATGAGGAGCCTACATCTCAACCATCCTTTGAATCATTCCATTATCCATACGCAGTTGATTCAGTGTCTATTCTTCAGAAGATCTTCTCAGACTCGGAGATATATTTGGATTCATCTCAGCATAGAGAGCTTGATGAGGGACCGATTGTTGATTTGACAAATATAGATAGTTCCGTATTTTAGCCATGTGTCCTCCCATTTGATGAGGTCGATACATTTTTGGAGGATAGGATATTTGACAGCATAGATCCCCAATTTCCTGATGATTCGACATTACTCCCCAAGGGTTATCTGCGGGAGGATGCCACGGACCGTGTATACTCGGTTTCACTTTCTAGGAGTGCATCCGATCTGTCGGATCATGAGACCAAGTATTTTGATTTTTCTGATCATGAGTTTGAGGTTTCTCTCCTCGACGACCCTCACGAGGATGACCCGATCTTTGAGGTATTCGATGATTTCACTGATTTTTCTACATTATATGCATCAGATATCGGCTTTTTTAGTGAGTCTCCTGATCTTGATCTTCCTTATCTATTCAAGACGGTGATTAATGTGGAGAATTACCTGACAGATCCTTCTTTCTCCACGTTCGATTTCTTCGGCTCTGCCAATTCCACTCCATTTAGACCTTGAGCCGATGATTTCTTTTGTGCTACCTGAGCTCGATTTCATTCTCCCATATCTTCACCCGGTAGCAAACACCCGCCTGATTGATTACTTGGGTGTCATCATCTACACTGCTGAGTTCGTTGTTTTTCTCCCACCGAGACGACAACAACAATATGGTATTCGCATTACAGATGTCGTCCTGAACCTTGATACGGCGTTATCCTAACCTTTGCACCCAGCAAGGGCGTAAACTCTAGCGCTTGTTGAGAGGCACCTCAACATTGTTCACATATGTATAGATCCATCTGTCCATATCATACATTCTTTCTGTCTCACATCCCATCTCCATCTCATGATTATTCTATACTTAGGGTGTACTTTACCCTAAGTATGGGGGTGTCAGACTTGTGATTATTCTTTTGATTCTTTTTACCTCTATTTTATTGCCTATACTTAGGGTTATTTTACCTTTAGTATAGGGGAGGTAGACTCCGCATATTCTACTACTCAGTTTTCCCCTTGTGTACAGTCTTTTATACTTAGGATTACTTGATCCTAAGTATAGAGGGATCACCGACTTCTACTGATTATATTCTTTTAATTCGTCATTATAGCATAGCATTCTTTTTAACTTCCCAATATTTAGCACGAGTTATGTCTTCCTTTACAGCTCTTTGATCACTATGAGGACATAGTTCGATCTACGTATAGGGGAATGTCGTATATATTGTATATATACTTTAGCCATAACTCGTACTATCATATATTTTATATGGCTAAAACACTGTATAAATACTGGGTAAAAAACTAACTAACTAATAAAAAGATGCAGATATTTCCTCAAAAAAATTCTTTTTGTATATACTGATTAATAAATCAGGTTAGAATATTTTGAAAAATATTTTGAAAGTAGTTTGAAAATCTATTAGAAAAATCTTTTTGAAAACTATTTGAAAAATATTTGAAAAATATTTTTAACCTTTGTAAAAATATTGTGCTTTGTAAAAAAAGTCTTTATGTGAAATAAAATCATTTGGTAAAAACTATTTGCAAATGTTTTGAAAAATAGTTGAAAAATTATTTTGAAAATCTATATATACTGTTTGAAAAATGTTAACAAAATAGTTTTCAAATGCTTGTAATGTTTGTAAAATTGTGTGAAAAACTATTTTGGACTATAATTTTCAAAATTATTTGTAAAATTATTTTCAAATAAATTTGAGGAATATATGCATCACAAAAAAATGAATACAATAATAATAATAATAATTAAAATAAAAAATCCAACTATGTATATACTTGTATAAATTACTCAAGTTGTAAATCCTTTCTCATGACTCTTGTAAATAATTAACTCACTTCTTTGTAAATATGTGTGTATCTTCTCTAACCCTTATAAAAAAGAAGAAAAAATGGTGTATATACTTGTATATATTACTAACTATTTGTAAAAAAAACTTTTTGCATGTGCATCATTTTTCAAAAATCCATAAAAAGTTCAAAATTAGAAAATTGTTGCACAAAACGATTTTGTTTTCTTTGCGTGTACATATTTTCTTGCATTTGCATGAGCATGTTTCAGGAAAATTTTGACATTTAAACTAAGTCTTGAATAAATTTGAAGAATAGAGCTTAGTTCACCTTAATCCACTTAATTTCAGAGGAACCTTATAAGTATTGGAGTTAAGCTTTTCATGTCCTAGTGACTTAATTCTTTGAGTCTATAAGACTATGTTCACATGTCATCTTGATAAGTCTAAATAGAATATTTAACAACACACGCATGATTCTTTCAGACCATGTCTTACCTTGGACAATGCACTCTACACATAGCTCTTCATGGAGGAGGTAGTGAGGGGGCAGAATCTTTTGGCTTGGGGTAGCATACGAGGGTAGTACATCTAGGCGGAACCTCTCGTCCTCCTCTAGGGAGGGAAGTGCGTCTCAACATGGTTTGATGATGTTGAGGTTTAAAGACAGGATGCTGTAGGGTTGCAATAATGCTTCAAAAGAGGGATAGTCTACTGGCTCAAGAAGAAAAACTCCTCATGTACATGTTGCACCTTGTATATATTTTCAAAAAAAAGAAAAAATGCAAAATCTACAAAAGTGGACATGCCTGATAGAAAAGTAAAATGCCTGCGGAGTGTATATACAAGTGAAAAAAAAGAATAAGAGCTTCAAAGTCAAATATTTGTGAGCTTGCAGCAGATGACATGGCTACACTGGTCATGCATCCAAGGATAAGTAACTACACTGGTTACCGTCCATTCTCTTCTTCATCCCCTCTTCTTGAGCTGATTGTACTTGAACCTAGAAGGGAATATCCTCGCTCCTCGAGGAAAGAGTTGCCAGACCGGGGGACTAGAGTTACCTTGTTGAGAGAGGCTGTTTCTTTGCTACTTTTGAGATGAGGAGCTATATTTCACTTACATCGTACAAGTAAGAATTCATAGTCATAAGAATTTGTGCATGTAGACTTGTTCTGATCTGGCTGTTGAGGAGACCTGAATAGGAGTCTTATGGAACTTAGAGGCTGTTAGGTTTTAATTTCATTTCCCATTAAGGTTCCGACACACTAATAATCCAAAGGTCTGATAGAGCTCCATACTACATTTTTAACAAGATAAGTTTAAAAGTCAACATTGTTCTAACTTCTTTCCCTTTTCTTTTCTTTATTTTTATTTTTACTTATTTTCCAAATAAGTATTTGCTAAGGGACTAGCAAAGACAAAGTATAGGGGAATGATGAATCCACATTGCCTTTATTCTTTTATTTTAGCCTCATTTCCTTAGTCAAGCACCTGTAAATACCACTAATTGCATAAAATTACCATTTTACATGCATTTGTTAAAATTGTATTTTTAACACTTTTTAAACATAAATAAAAGAATAAAGAAAAAAATAAAGGATGTGTTTATGCAATAAATACAGACTGACCCGAACCTCAAGAGAAGGTAAACTTGATCTGATCGACCAAGAATAAAGTAGGGGAGATAGGGTCTTCTGTCAAAAATCCAAAAATGTTCTCTAAATATTTTTCTTGTATATTTGTATAAAACTTGTACTATTTTATATAAACTGACTTTAAATTAACTATTTTTGTAAAAAAATTGTAAATAAAAATGTGTTGTAAATAATAAAATTAAGTGTAAAATAAAATAATGTACATATTATCGATAATTACACTCAGAAAAAGCCGCAAAGCGATAATTGAAACACCAATTCCGGCTCCATACGAGCTCAAATTGAATCAAAATCATTCTATTACACTCTAATTAAATTATCTTTCAAATGGTTGTGGTTTCAGAATTTTTGGAGTTATGGTTAAAAAGTCAATTTTCTAGGGTGTTTTATGCAGTTTAACCAATATTTGTTGTACAAATTTATTAATATTTTTTTCTATGTACGTAATTGAAAATAATATTTTATTAAAAAAATATAAATAAAAAATTAAAAAAGATATTAAAATTATTTCCTTATTTGTATATATATATTGTATTATATATATAATATATGTATACAACTAATTTCCTTAAATAAAAATCACCAAAAAATATCTCACATTAATTAATTAATTTAATTTAATTACGAAATTAATATTCAATTATTTGATTTATTAAATTTATTTGAATTAATTGATTTTATAACCTACGATGTATATAAGATTTGATTTTCTACGTTAAATAACCACCATTAAGGTGGCTAATTAAATTTTGTAAATTAATTATTTTAATTATTTTAATTTATTCCGAATTTCATTTTTAATTAATTAATTAATTTAAATAACCACTAATTACTTTCTTTATTTGTACATATCTTCTATTTTTTATTTTCCTTCTCTTTTTATTGGGCTTCTCCTCCTCATTTGCCTTTTGATCGATCTTTGGCAGAGAGGAGCCCGATCTCCGAGAGCCGTCTCGTTGAAGAAGGGTGCCTAGCCTCTGATCCATCCGGTGACAGCGCATCGGCCCTCGTCGAGTGCCATCATGGCATTTCAGACCCCAAGGTGAGATCCAATTTTATTCCTTATCTTTTTCCATAGATAAATCGTAGGTCTAATCTTAGCTTCGGTTTTATTAGTTTTTAGATTCTTAAAATCACAAAAAAAATTGTCACCACACACATTTGCGTCCGACATCGATTTTTCATACCATTTTCTCGATCTCTACATATTCACGTTCTACCTCACACAACATATCAACTCTGACCGCGCATGGTGGTCTGAGATACAGATCTCTCTTCCATTTCGCAAGATCCGCCCGTTCACACATCCTATTTTTGTGTATATAAATAAAAAACATAAGATTATTTTTCTTGTTATCTCACATTTGTTTTTGCAGGAATTAAAAAAAGAATAAAATTTTTATTCTTCTTTATCTCTAACTTCGGTTTTGCAGGAAAACTAAATAATAAAAAAATATAAAAAAACTTTCTTTTTATTCAGTCTACTGTAAAAACAAAAAAATATAAAAAAATTAACAGCAATAGCGGCGGGCCGCCACCCCCGCCGCCGCACGCCCCCTTCACCGCGGCTCCGATCTCCAGTCCCGTCGCGCCTTCACCGAACACGCAGCGTGCGTCCGTCCGCGGACGCTCCCAGCGGCACCTCCCCTCGCGGCCCACGCCTCCAGCCCCTCCGCGTTGGGCATGGTCCGCCTGCAACCATGCCAACGACACCGCCATCGCCACCGACCTCCACGTCCCCCCCCGTCTGCCCCCTCGTCCACTCCAGCACAGTTCCCTCGCAGCAACACCAGGCGCTCCGCCGCCGCCCTCTGCCTTGACGCCCGCTAACACCACCGCGTCCGCCTTCGTCGCCTGCCACCCACCCTCCTTGTTGTATGCCATGCCACCCTCGCGCCCCGCACGACTGTGCGGCACACCGCCTCCAGCCGTGACTCCATCCTCCACCGCGCAAGGCGGCCGTACGCCTTCATCTGCGCCGCCCGTCGCTCCGCTCCGCCCAGAGCCCACCGGTCGTAACAGCTCCTGCACGATTTGTGCCTCCGCGTCCTCCGTCGCCCTTGGTCCCCCCTTCTTTGGCTTGGAACGACACATCGAGAGAAAGGAACCCTAGATTGGGTTTTTGAAAAAAAATGAAAACATATCAATTCAGCCCTTGGAGGTTTCCACATTTGCAAACGCCCCCATTGTTAATTCCAATTCTATCACTGGGTAATTTGCAACATTCACCCTGTTATTTATTATTTTTATATTTTGGTGCAAAATTTTTTGAACATTTGCAATTAAGTCTCTGTGTTTCTAGATTTTCATTTCGCATACTCTTTTCATTAAAATAAATGCTTTTTTTTGAAAAATTTTCGAAAATTTTGTGGATGTTCCTGTGATAGTTTTTGTCATTGTATACAATTTTCATAGCATTTTGTGTTTATTTGATATTTTGTAAAAATCAAAAACAGTGATATTTTGTCTGTTCAAACTTTGAAAATTCATAAAAATTCGAAAAATTGCTTAAAATTCCAAAAAAAATACTATAGATGTGTTTTTGGTGTCTTTTAATTTCAATCCAATTTTCATGCATTAACTCTGTTTAAAAACCAAAAAAATGCGAAAATAAAAAATATTAAAAAATTGTAGAAAATTTTAGAAAAATCAAAAAAATATGATTTCAGTCTTTGATTGTAGATATTCTTGGTAGTCTATATTAAAAATAATTTCCAGAAATACTGGGCACTTAAAGTATTTTTAAATTGCAAAATATTTTTGGTTGTCCACTATTTTATACATTTTTCACTCTTTGATTTTTAAAAAATCACAAAAATATCAGAAAATTCTAAAAAAATAACTAAAATATTTTATAATATATAAACCCAAAAACATTTTCTTTTTAATTTTCTGAATATTTTTTATCATTTTGAAAAATACAAAAAGAGTGTGATGTATGTTTGTTTTTATCCTTTGTGCTCATTTTGAAAAAAAATAAAAACCATTAAAAATTCTTTCCGAAAATTGACTACATAGTTTTTAAATCGTGCTCCTTGTGTTCGACCATGGTCGCTATACCAGGTAAAAGAATAGCGAGAACCGCTTATATTTTGCATTTGATTGGTTGTTCTATTTTTTAAGTAGTTTAAAAATATTTTTCTCATTGACCGATTCGAGTGGTTGAGAACGATGATATTTTGCATTATTTATTTATCTCTTAACCGTATGGACTTCCGCGTCATCACTTGTCATCAAGCTTCTTCCTCTGTTCCTTCGATATAAATGCATAAGCTTTGCATCCGAACATCCTCATGTGAGCATATGAGGGATCTTTCCCAGACCAAATGCGTTTAGGGACCTGAAAGTTCAAGGGAACGGATGGAGATCGATTAATCAAGTATTAGGTGGTTTGAACCGCCTCATCCCAAAAGGTCTTGGGCAGTTTCGTTATCTTCAGCATGCATCGAATTCTTTCCACGATAGTTTTTGTCATTGTACAAAATTTTCATAGCATTTTGTGTTTATTTGATATTTTTTAAAAATAAAAAATAGTGATATTTTATCTTCCCGAACATTGAAATTTATAAAAAAATTCAAAAAATTGCTTAATTTATTACCGTAGATGTGTTTTGGTGTGTTTTAATTTCTATCCAATTTTCATGCATTAACTCTTTTTAAAAACCAATTTTAATTATCGTAATTTCTCCTAATTTTTCTGACCTCATTGCTAGCCACCACCTTCACTGGACCATCATCCGACCTCCATCACTCATCAACCACAATCGCTGACCCCCTCTCCCTTCTCCAGAGCCTCTTCCGCTCCGACTCCCCTCTTCCCCTCCTTCGCCGGAGAAGAGGCTATGGCCACCACCTCTCGACGCCTCCACGGTCGTCCATTCACCTCACAAACACTCGTATTACACACACGCACGCTTCAGCTTGAATTAACCATTGCAGGATCTTCATTCACTGGAGTTGGCGCCTGAGCTCGTTCGAGCTTATCTCCTCCGGCGAGGCTCCAGGGAATTCAAGATCTAATCATCATCGGAGCTTCGCCGCATCCCCCAGATATCCACCAGCGCTTCCAAGAGGCCACCGGACCTCCGCCTTGCTCGAAAGGACTCGGTGGAGCAACCAGCGGGCTACCGGAGCCCAGCCTCCTCCGGTGGCTCGCGGTGGAGAAGACAGTACAGATACCGTCCGATCGAAACGATCGGACGGCCATGAAGACGCCACGTGGACATCCCAGCCTCCGTCCGAACCAGATGGCTCGGGTTCACCGAACCTTGAGCCAAACCTCCAGAGGAAGCCACGTGGCCCGAACCTGCGGAGCTGACCCGAGCCTAGCCCTCACGTGCCTTGCACGTGAGGTCTGGGTAATTTGCATGCCAGACCCTAGAAGAATTGCTAATTACATTTTGGTCCCCAGGCATGTGCCTCACGTGCGTGCATGGGTAATTTATAGGGGAGCCCTCCAGATTTTTGGAAATTTCATAAAGGTCCCTACGCGCAAATGGCGGAATTACAAATGGGCCCAGGCGGTTTTTGGTATTTGCAATTAGGACCCTCCAGGGACCTAAATGCAATATTTATCCTTTATTTTTATTGCATTTTTAATACAATTATGCCCTTGCACCGTTTTTAGCATAACTTGAGCATCATAGGTCTAAATTGCATGATTTTAGTGTCGTTTTGATCCTTGTTTTGTCCTCTTCATCTTAGTATGCTTAATTGTCTCATTTGCTCTTGTTTTAAGTAAAGTGACATTTTATCTGCAAAATGGGACTTTGTTCTACTCAGTCTTGCTTTGATCTGATGACCGATTTTTATTGATGTGTTCAAAATGACTCTGATTTCTATTTCTATTCTGATGTTCATATTTTTAGGGTATATTTGTGGTATCTTATTCTGCATACCTCTAACCTTGCACATTTATCCATGCATCTTTATAATTGCATAGACCGATAAAAAATGCATGCATCATGATATCGCTTTGTAAATAGCATAATTTGCATGAGGACCTGAAATTGGAATTAAATCACATTGAGCTTCATGAATCAAAATTCGATAAATTTATTAGGCAGCCGTGTCCCTCTGTTCGACCTTGGTAGACTTGCCAAGTATAAATATTCCACGACATTCAAAGATCGTGGTTTTTGCTGAACCAAATTCGTCTCCTATACTACGACATAATTTCACATTATTAAAGAGGCTAATTTCCGTTCATCAGTCCTCTGCCGCCCTTGCCCCCCCCCCTTCTTTGGCCTGGAACGACACATCGAGAGAAAGGAACCCTAGATTGGGATTTCGGAATAAAAAATTGGAAACATATCAATTCAGCCCCAGGAGGTTTCCACATTTACAAAAGCCCCTATTGTCAACTCCAAGCATGTGCGGTGCACGTTCTATCACTAGGTAATTTGTAACATTCGCCCTGCGATTTATTATTTTTATATTTTGGTGCAAAAATTTTTGAACATTTGCAATTAAGTCCATGTATTTCCAGACTTTCATTTCACATACTCTTTTCGTTAAAATAAATGCTTTTATTTTTTTGAAAAAATTTCAAAAATTTTGTGGATATTCTTGTGATAGTTTTTGTCATTGTATAAAATTTTCATAGCATTTTGTGTTTATTTGATATTTTTAAAAAATAAAAAACAGTGATATTTTGTCTGTCCGAACTTTGAAAAATCATAAAAATTCGAAAAATTGCTTAAAAAATCCAAAAAAATTACTGTAGATGTGTTTTGGTGTCTTTTAATCCAATTTTCATGCATTAACTCTTTTTAAAAACCAAAAAAATTGTGAAAACAAAAAATATTAAAAATAAGTAGTAGAAAATTTTGGAAAAATCAAAAAAACTCTGATTTCAGTCTTTGATTGTAGATATTCTTGGTAGTCTATATTAAAAATAATTTTCAAAAATACTGGGCACTTAAAGTATTTTTAAATTGCAAAATATTTTTGGTTGTCCACTATTTTATACATTTTTCACTCTTTGACTTTTAAAAAATTACAAAAATATCAGAAAATTCTAAAAAAATAACAAAAATATTTTAAAATATATAAAACCCAAAACATTTTCTTTTTTATTTTCTGAGCATTTTTTATCATTTTGAAAAATACAAAAAGAGTGTGATGTATGCGTGTTTTTATCCTTTGTGCTCGTTTTGAAAAAAAATAAAAAATAAAAACCACTAAAAATTCTTTCCGAAAATTGACTACATAGTTTTTAAATCGTGCTCCTTATGTTCGACCATGGTCGCTATACCAGGTAAAAGAATAGCGAGAACCGCTTACATTTTGCATTTGATTGGTTGTTCTATTTTTTAAGTAGTTTAAAAATATTTTTCTCGTTGACCGATTCGAGTGGTTGAGAACGACGACATTTTGCATTATTTATTTATCTCTTAATCGTATGGACTTCCGCATCATCACTTGTCATCAAGCTTCTTCCTCTGTTCCTTCGATATAAATGCATAAGCTTTGCATCCGAACACCCTCATGTGAGAATATGAGGGATCTTTCCCAGATTTGAGATGCTTGAGTTGGGATGATCATCAATGCCATGCACGGGATCTTATTTATACTACTTTTGCCTCCTCTTTCTCCTCCTAGTCCTATTGGAATAGGAAACACAAGTCCTACTCCTATTGCAAATAGGACCCCAAGGAGATAATTGTTCAATAACCTCCATCCCCTTTTTTCTTTATTTTTTGGGAATGGATAATAACCAACACAAATTACAGAGGTATCAAGCTGATGAGTTACACTATGAAAATTTGGGAATGTGTGATCAAAAGAAGGATGAGGCAAGTTTTCAAAGTAAAAGAAAACTAATTCGGATTCATGTCAGGTCGCTCAACTATTGAAGTCGTCCACTTGTTGAGGAGAACAATGGAGATTTATAGAGTTAATAGGAAGAACCTCCATATGATTGTTATGGATTTAGAGAATGCGTATGACTCTATCCCACGGGAGATATTGTGGAGTTTCGGAGAAGAGAAGTACTTATCCTATACATTAACCTCATAAAAGATATGTATGATAGAACTTCATCTTGTGTAAGGATACCGTCTGGGAAGACTGACTATTTTGACATCAACATGGGTTTGCATCAAGATTCAACTTTGAGTCCATTCCTTTTTACTTTGATTACTAGTCACATTCAGGATGAGATACCTTGGTTTATGTTATTTGCTGATGATATTATGTTGATTAATGAGACTAGAGATGGAGTAAATGAGAAGGTTGAGATCTGGAGACATGCTTTGGAGACTAAAGGATTTCGTATAAGTACTAGGGCTAAGGCTGAATATATGGAGTGTACTTTTGATAGAAGTAATAGTGAAGGAATCGATGTTAAGATTGGTGATGATAACATTCAGAAGAGAGATTCTTTTATATACTTGAGATCTATTTTGCTACATGATGGAGAAATTGATGGAGATGTTACAAATAGAATAAATACAGGTTGGCTAAAGTAGAAAGGGGCCTCTACTGTTCTTTGTGATAAGAAAATTCCTTTGAAAATCAAAGGAAAGTTTTACTAAGCAACTATGAGACCTGCTATGCTCTATGGATCTGAATGTTGGCTTGTGAACCATAGATATGTGCAGAGAATGGCAGTAGCAGAAATGAAAATGCTAAGGTGGATGTGTGGACATACACGTAAAGATCGGATTCAAAATGATGACATTAGAATGAAAGTGGTTATAGCTCCGATCGAAGATAAGATGCGAGAAAATCTCTTAAGGTTGTTTGGCCATGTGCAAAGGAGGCCAGCTGATGCATCGGTGAGGAGTTGTTAGTTTTGGAATGTTGAGCCGGCTAAAAAAGGGCGTGGAAGGTCCAAGAAGTGTTGGAATGAGACTATATAAAGGGATATTAGTTTTTCGGATATAAGCCCAAAAATTACCCAAGATAGATCTGAATGGAGGTGAAAAATCTATGTAGTCGACCCTACTTAAAGTGGGAAAAGACTTTGTTGTTGTTGTTGGTATTGTTATTGTCTAACTTTGTGAAGATTTTACTTATTAGCGACATTTGAGATCTCGGTAGATATATCGTGACATTGTTCATTTATGGTTTTTTTTCATGAGTAAATGGTAGTTATCTACCTAAAGAACAAGGTAGGTACATGTTATCAGTGTTTCAAATACAAACCCATGCAATGGGGAAAGATGGCCAAGATTTGAAGATCAGCTGCCGGGTCTTTACTAAAATTCTCTGGATCATGGATATTCGGTATATTTAGATTCAATATCTGTTACTGCATTGCTTTTTCAATGAGGTTTCTCCGTGTTATGCCTTGAAAAAGATTCAAACCTACACACTTTTTAATACGAGATTACATAGTCTTCGTATCTACCATTTTACCATCCAGTCAACTTGAAAGTGAATTGCATTCCATGGTTCGTTGAAATCAATGCTATGAATTAGGTTTTCTCCAGGAACTCATGGTAGTATTGCTCCACCATGTTGCTTCCCTGCATTACTTTACGGAATTCTTGGGGCATGTTTGGTAATTGAGTTGGATTGGAGTAACCTCTTGTGAATAGTAGATGTTTGGGTGGTTTATAAAAATTGGAGAGAGTTGGATTGAGAAATGTGATGTGATGTGACATTGATTATGTGCTATTTAAATTTTTTTAATGATTATAATATATTTTTATGTTAATTTTTTATTTCAACGTGATTAAAAAATTATATAACAAAGAAATTATGCATCCATACAGCTAATTTCAATCCAGAAATATTGGGATAGAGCAAAGAGTATGCCAGGTTACCTCGGGGTAACCCGGCAACCAAACGAGCCCTTGTTTTTCATTATGTAAATGGGGTGAAGAATGAATAGTGATGGGCGTTACTTGGGTCCACCGAAATACCCGCTCAGACCTTTTCAAATGGTTAAATGAATCGGGTTATTGGTTAAAATGAATCGGGTTATCAGAACTAAATCATAATATTTATTTGATTTTTTAGGTTGGGTAGTAAGTTCAAGGTATTCCACCCAACTTATCCAAAAACTCGAAGTGCCAATATTCGAGATATCATTTCTTTTAACCCACCCGACTCGGCCCAAATTATTAGATAAAAGCCATAGATGCTTGTCAATTGTATGTGCCCCTTCATTTCCTTGGATTAATAACCCTCCATCCATCATTCTACGTCCAATTTTGAAGGTGAATTTACCTAAGAGAGGAGTAATCAAGAATATATTTGTTTTACTAAAGGATTCAATTTCCTCTTCAAAATCACTCAATATCGTTCCACCCCAATCATCTCTTTATATTTCTCATTTCAATATCTTTCGACCATTCGAAGAGGAAATACTTGTTGTAGCCATAGCCTTCAAGACCGCAGCCTTGTATCTCTTGATCATTGGAGAGCCTTGTAGCCTCAAGCTTCAGTTGCATGCAGTTGTTCTTAAGGTTGCAAACCTTACGATTGCGACAAATTAGCTTGCAGCTTCAGTTGGTCAGCCTGCCACTACAATACCACCCATAGCTAAATCGTCCTTAATCAACACCTAACACCATCCATCTTTTGTTTTTATCGTTTTTGTTCGCTCGATTTCCTTGCTATATCAGCTAATATCTTAAATAAAAACATCTAGTGATGAACTACATGTTGAACAACTCTTTTCCAATCACATGTGGCTATGCTTAAGGTTGTAGACCTTGAGATTTTTGTAAATAAACCAAAAACTAGCAACCGTCTAAAGGTAAATCCTCCCAATTAGCATTGAAATCATCCATATTTCATGTTAAAGCATGTTGTTTGCTAGATTTTCTTGCTATATCGGCTAATGTCATATTAAAAAACATCTCACGATTCTTAATGTATGAAAAGGTCGTGACAACATCGCCATCCAACAACTCACGCCAAGATTTTAAGATTTCTGATCATGAATCCTAACATTTAGGTTCGCATGTTAGTTTATCAACAAAATATGGGTTTATTCAAATATGTTATAGATGCAGAGTTTGACTCGTAGGAAATCGATGTCAACGTTTTTTTAGGATTTGGTTCCACGCTTTGTTAACAGGGATGCAGTTACATGCCTAAATATATTATATAATATAAATATTTTACCATAATCGTAACAATGATATAACCAAATATCCATTTCGATGAACTTTTTAATTCTTCCCACAATTTGAGATTAATGAATACTTCTACTCGTCGATTTGTTAAAAATATAAACATAAGTTATAATTTAGATTCCATTTTTTGCATAATAAAGCGCTAATATCTATCAATCTCAATCACCACAAATGTCACAATCTTCTGAATCTAATCAGTTTCCAAGTACTTTATTTGCTTATAAAAATTCTCAGACTACAACCGACTATATTATAAATATGGCAATCAATTATACTGCATGTAAGACTCAAAAGAAGGAAGGCAATGAAATCTGGATCTAGTTATTGTGATCATTTTAGCACTTTTGTTGACTCAAGGTCATCACAGTGTTAAGTGCAATTATTATGAAAGGACATAACTAGCTCATTCGGAAAAGCATGGGACTAGTAACTCAAATAATCATGTAATGACATGTAGTAAAAATCCTTATGACATAGAAACCTCTCAAAATAGATTGATGTTCCAATCCCCCAACTTGAAGAAACAAATGGAAAGTTAACTTGTTGGAGGTTTATTATTGAAGTTGTTAGGAAAGGTATTGTAAAGATAATCATGCTACATGAATTGCTCTTTACTTTAATGGAGGAACATGATTTTAAGAAATCCATCTCACTTTGATTGCAAAGAGTGATTACAATAGATTGTTTTGATATTTATCTAGCATAAAAGCATAAGTTAAAAAAGTTTTTCAAAGAAAAAAAATACAAGAATCAGCTTGACTATTGATACTTGGACATCCATACAGAGGATTAATTATATGAATCTCGATGGACACTTTATTGATAAAAATTGGAACTTACACAAGAAAATCTTGAATTTTCGTCTAATTACTAGTCATAAAGATCACGATATTTGGTGAAGTAATCAAAAAATATTTGACCGATTGGGACCGACAAAATATTTTGTGTCACCGTTGACAATGCATCATCAAATGCTACATCTATAGCTTATTTAAAAAAACTAAATCGTTAGGGTACAAATTTGTTGGTTGGCCAACTTTTGCTCATGATGCATTACTCACATGCTCTTATTGTTACAATGGCATACGTGAAGCCAGTGCCTATGTCTCTCGTGTTCATGGAGTTATTCGATATATTAGACAATATCCTAATAGACTTAGAAGATTTAAAGAATGTATTGAGTTTAAAAAATATCTCAAGTGATCATGCATCTTGATGTTCCAACAAGATGGAATTCAACTTATTTATATTAAAAATGGTCGAGAAACATGAGAGAGCATTTGAGACGTAAATGTGCCAAGATCCTAAGTTCTTACTGGATTCAGACGGAAAAAATTACAAGAGAGTGATTAGAGCAAGGTGAGAAGGTTATGCATCTTTTTTAAGCATTTTTATGAGTTGGCCTTAATTATTTTCAAGTTCTTTATATATTACATGCAACCAGTTTATGCTTGAGATTAATGAAGTAAATTATGTTCTACAAGATACTAAGTATAATTCTGACTATGAGCTATGTATAACGGCTAAAGTAATGAAGTACAATAATGATAAGTATTGGGGAGATCTTGAGAAGATGAATATGATTATTTTTATTGTTGTTATTTTTATTTAAGATAAAAATTTGATTATGTTGAATTGAAAGTACAAAAATATGTAGGGTTCCAAAAGTTGGTCGTATATTGAAAAAAAAACTAAACATGGTGTCCGTGAATAATTTTAAGAATAGGATAAATATTTTCATCCACAACCTCCATTTTAAGGGAATAATTCTTGCATTGAAAATGAACAAGAACCCGATTCAAGAGCAAAAAGCTAATGACAATTGAATATTTGAAGTTTAAATCTTTAAACAGGCAGTCGAGAAAAATACCTAATATAAGAATGTGAAGATTTGAAAGAAGGTCAAACATATGATATACTTGGGTGGTTTAAAATAAATGAACCAGGACTGCCCATTCTTGGATGTATGGCACACGATGTGTTGGTCATTCCTAAGTCTAATATAGCATCGGAATATGTATTTAGTATAAAAGGAGATGTCCTTGATTCTTTTAAAAGTTCTTTACTTCGAGAATTGTGCAAGCACTAATTTATTCACGAGATTGGTTGAGATCTAGATCTTCATTAATAATTATTGAAGAGGGCCCGAAAAAGTTGGAAGAAATTGAATTTTTTATCTTTTTTTTATAAACTGTTTTTTCATTGTGAAACTGTAGACTAGTTAACATATAGCTACCCAATGCAATCATTAATCTGTATTTTCAAAGTTGCATAAAGTGGCATGAACTTTGACATTCTTAGTGGCTGAAATGGAATAAAAATTTGAGTTAAAGCTATTAAATTACAAACTCACGTGTTTATTCAGATATTATATATATATATATATATATATATATATATATGTTGAGTAGAATTGATAAATCGTCAATTAACTTAGATAATATTCTTTCGTTGTAGCATGGGCCAATCAACAATCACTCAAAATTGAGAAAAGATCTCCGTGAAGAGTTCTCGGCTTGAATTTATACCTGGGCAAGCCCAGGGTAGAGCACAAGGACACGAGCAATTATCTAATTATGATTAGAAGCTAATTATCTACTTGAGCAATTTGTAGACTCTCTAAGTCAAGCATGATGCAAATAAACAATGCATGATTTTTTTAATATTTTTATGTAATTATTTACATGTTAAACCATGATACAATGCAATCACAAACTAAACATACACTCCACAAATAAGCTCCTGATTAGATAAAATAAATACTTGCGAAATCAATCAATAATCTAATGAATAATTAGGGCCAAAAAGAGAGCAATCAACCTCAGTCAAAATTTATCTTTTTAATTTATAAGAAGGTTGAATAGTAACACTCTAAAATTAATACTTGAATTTGTATATCAAATCAATGATTTAACAATAAATTAAAGAGCACAAATTTGCTTTCCAATGACAGCGATTTCATTAAAAAGGATAAGTGGTTCACGAGTTATTAAAAGAACATTATAGGGGTATAACTGTAATAAAACATGATTTATTTAATTTACAAAAAGATCCAAATTGTACTAAATAACAAATATGGAAACTTGCTAGGGTATTAATGTAATTTTTCCATGACGGGAGTTATCTGCAATTCTAAAGAGTTCTAGGGTTGATCTGCAATTTCACCAATATCACGTAACATGATCGAAACCAAGCTCAGTTGGTAGTGGCTTGAGATACGCATCGACTCCTTTTGCTTCGTAGCAAGCTAGGGTGCTCCAAGCCATATCTGTGGAGCGGTGCTCTGGTAACCGTGATGTGGTGCTCTGGTGATCGTTGGATCACAACTAAGAAGGTTCCATTGGACGTTAATTACTTGTATTGTTCTTGCCTCTCCTCCGCATGCGGTGGCAATAGGGTTGGGCTCCGGTGAAGTATCTGCTTCTCCTCCTTGCTCCTCCTCTCAATTTGAAAGTCCAAAGACCTTCATGGTATTCCCGCCAAGATGTCGGTGCCAAAGGCAAGAACTGGAGATACGTAGATCTCTAGATCGATGGACGATCGTCGAAGATGGAACTTGAGGTCGAAGAACACTTGGTTTCTCCAATCAGTGAACCAAATGCATGCTTGTAAGGGTTAGAACAAAAGCCCATGAACTTACGAATCTATGAGGATATAAGGGAGATGGAATGGAGGGCTTAATTGGGTAGAGGAACTGAAGCCCTAATTGGGTCCTTGATCTTTGCAAGGTCAGAGAAAGAACAAGGTGTATCGGCTTTTGGAGAACTGAAGTGGATTCACTGGAAAGTACATGTTGATGGTAGAGTCGATGCGAAGATAACAGAATGTTTATATTAAAGATTAATCAAAGCTTAGCATTAGAAAAAAATGGATATGACACGATGAAACAAGGATGGGGATCTTACCTGGAGATGGAGATGATGGACTGGGATACACAAGGGTTGAAGAAAATGGGATGAGATTTCGAGCACAAGATGCTCTGATTTTTGCTCAAACTTTTGGGTGAGATAAGTGAGCTCGAACAATTCTGATTCAGGTTGTAGCACAGAAGAATTCTGTGGACCTCACCAGACCTTATTCACCTTCTTGGCACCAATCTCTATGCCTCTTGTTGTCACTAGAGGGTGGATGGCGCTTGGAGAATGGTCACAAAGTGGCAGATGCTTGAGGCGGTTGTTAGATAAGGGGTTTTGAGGGGAGAGGGATGGAAGTTGCATGGTTTGAGGGTGGTGGTTTCAACCGACGACCAATGGAGCATGTGAGGAGATGAGGACAACCACCTGGGTGAAGATGGTTGAAGAACGAAGAAGTATTAGGCATTGAAATCAGGTGGTTAGAGAACGTGAAGTGGTTGCTAGAATTAGGTGAAGATGGTGGGTGTGAAGAGATGCGTCACTTGGGGGTATGGCTAGAGGTTGAAGAAGACCACCAACCGTTGGATCTAATGATCCAACAGCTCACGAAGAGGCGAAAGGCAATGAAGAGGCAGGGCCACGTAGTACGCTGAAATGGTGCCACGTGGCCCAATGAAAATTGAGATAAATGCAGAAAATGGTATAAAATAGAAAAGAAATAAAAGAAAGTCAAATTAGAAAAAATGGAAAAACATAAAAGTTGTAGATGTCGATGAGATCTGCATCTTTCATGTAGAACTCAAAGAGAGAGAAAAATAATCTATCCATAGTAAATATTTTTGCAAGTAATTTAGAGTATTAAATTACTTAATTTTAATTCTTTTCTTATTTTTTTTGGATTTGATTTTATAAATTAGGTTAAATTATTTATATAGAACATTATGCTAATTTTTATTGAATTATTAATAAATAGTAAACACATACAATAATTGCACAATAATATGAATAATAATATACAATAATTATAACTATTTATTCACAACATAGAGTAAGGTAATTAAGGTTAATTGTTAAGGGATTTTATTGGTTTTATTAAGCTAGGATGATAATATGAGATAATAATGTAGGTGAATCTGGGATTCGTCACATATTAATGACAACGATCATGTCGTGGTAAACTAACAAGCTATCACACTCAATCATTGTATCGACTGATCCCAAATCAATCAACAATTAATCTACAATCAAGGTAAAGGTGTATATATGAGTCAAAATTTATTATAACTCTATAATAATGTGTATATGTATTAGTATGGTAGAGTGTCGAACTCAATGAAGCATAATGGTGATAGAAGAAATTATTATTAAGTAGTGCCAATTAATAATGATTCCGGATTTTTCTTTTTATTTATTTTTTATCTTTTTTACTTTTTAAATTTTTGTGGGGTTTTTATTATATTCGATTTTAATGGTTTTTAATGTTTTATATTTTTATATGTTTTTAGTTTTGATAACTTTTTATTTCTTTTTTGTTTTGAAAATAAGATAATAAATAACAAAGATATAGTTAATATATTATGTATATACATATATATGATATAAAGAGAAAGATTGTATTTGGATTTTTAAATAAGTCAAAATATAGAAAATGTTTCTAGGTTTTTAAATTTTTTTTGAAAATATTTATACTATTTTTAAATTTTATGGATCTTTAAATTGAAAATACATATAATAGTGAATACCTTAAATCCAAAATTTTGTTTAGGATTTTAAAAATAGATATCAGTTCAGAAATAACCCTAAACTAAATTTATATATACTATATAGAATAAAGAAAATTCAGAAACAGAAAACATAAATTTTACATTTTTTTAGAATTTTGCAAATTTTTATAAGGTGTTTAGGGTTTTGTAATTTTTAAGTTCCTTTTATATTTTTATCTAATTTTTGGATATGTGTTAAAACCTACATAAATAAAACTACTATGATTTTTTGGGATTTGTAGATAAATATTCGAATTTTTATAGAATTCTAATAGCTAAATATGAGAAAATAGTATGTTTTAAATTTTTAATAAATAGCAAAATAACTTTAAATGCCAAATCAAAATTCCAAGTATTGTAATATGGTTTCAGGAACTTACTGTAACTTTCCTATAATTTTTGGATAAACAGAGATAATAAACAAAAATAAAACACATAAAATAAATAGATCTGCAGGACAAAGACCTATTTGCAATTAAAATAAACTAAACATGCAATTCATAACATATAAACAAAATATAAGTGTTAAACATGCTATATTTCCAATTTAAAATTCAAAATACAAAATATGTGCACCTGTTAGGGACTAAAGTGTAATTATATGAAATCTTCTATTCATTTCATAACCAATCCAGGAAGTATAAGATTATATATGCAAAATGCCCAAAAGATACCTCATGTGGAGTGGCACGTGAGGTGACCTAGCGTAGACTAGAGTCTAAATAACAGAATTGTTAATTCTCCAAGTGCAATTATCCCAAAATTACTATACTTTACTTGAAAATTACGGGACTAAATAGAAGTGCGAAATCATGCAAGGTAGAATGTGCAATATGTCTAAAATTCATGAGCCAACGGATGGCTAGAAACACTCCACTTATCTTGACCAGGGACACACACCACTTCGTGTTTGATCAAACGGATATGATTAGAATTGGAATCTCCCCCTGATCGGATGGCTCTAAGGTAGGGACAAAGAAAGAGGAACAACAACTCCTTCTCCAGCATTTGATCCTTTAGTATTCCTTCGTTGAATGGTGAATCAACTCGGCTAGAAGCTCAACAGCTTCCTAGAAGTCGTCCTCCCATTCTGAGGTCGCTCAGAAGATCCAGGTCTCGTTGGATGAGACCTGGAGGGAAACTGAGCCGCAAGAAACCTGGATTTCTTCTGCAGGACCTTCATGCACCTACATCTACTCAAAAACCTTCCTGATTTAGAGTCACCCTCTTGACCCACAAAATGGGGCAAATAGAAAAGAGATGAGATGAAATGGGTCTCCGGTGTACTAGTGCTGGATGGAGAAGTGTCCCGGATCTATGCAAAATCTTGTTGATCAGATGGTTCAGATAGATGGAGAGTGTGACGAGGAAGATGATGGTGGGGTCTGATGGCTCGGTTCACAAGAGTTTTACATGGGAACGATGGCCAAAGCAGGAGCTCTGGCATACCGAATAGATTAGAAATTATGCTAATCTACCACATAAACTTGGAAACCCAAACTAGAACTAAACTAAGGAAGTGAAAACACGTCGAAAATAAAGCTTACACTAGGCCTTGACCGAGTTTTTGCCTAGGAAGCAAGGTCTATCTCATGGAGATGTCTTCTCTGGTAGGGGGAGACTTAGATCAGCTCCTTATCCTCGTCGACACCTGGAGGATCGTCCCTTTTTCACTAGGAGGCTCACTCTCGATTAGGTTTGGGGATGCAGATATGATGAATAGTCATTCATTTACCTTTATTCTTCCATTTTATCTTTAAATCCCTATCAAAACACCTGTAAATAATGCTAACTTGTACAAATTAACATTTAATATTTATTAATAAATATTGAATAATTATCTATATTTAAATCCAAAATACAAGAATAAATAAAAGAAAAGAAAAATAAATGAAGTATCAAAGATATTGAATTACCCTAAACCTCGAGACCAAGTCAATATTGATTTGGTCGACAAGGAATAAAGTAGGGGGAGATAAGGGTCAACACATTGTATAAAAACCTTAAATATTCATACTATAAATACCCATTTTTTACACTAAATTCTTTATTATACGCACCTCAAGTAATAAAGTTATCAATAGAAACAATTTACATAAAAATAATTGCCAATAAAAATAATACACAGTGCAACTTGTACACAAAGATGAAAAAGACGCAAATTGAACTTTGCATATCAATATCTTCTACATATAAACTCAAAATTCACCAAATTCACCTATATTATATTCTAAATTAAGTTATATATCTAATTATAGTTTTATTAAAAATGGAGTTAAGATACAAAAGCCAGCTCTCTGTGGTAGTATTGTATTGTATATCCATATACAATATTCATATATTTCATTCTTTTCATTTTTACTCTTCTTATATTTTTAAATAAGTGTCTATATTTTTTTAAAACACATTTAAAACATAAACACAAAATAAAACCATTAAAAGACATTAAAAAAATAATAGATCATAATATATAGGAATATTATACCTATAATTTACATGTAATTATTTAAGTCTGTAATAAAATCAGAAAAATAAACCAAAAATATGTAAATATGTATTTAACTATAATATAAGTACGTAAAAATGTAAATATGATAATAAGTCTTAAAAATACAAAATAAAAAAAATAAAAATACACTAAATACAGGTATATATGCCTATGTATATACATGTAAAAATTAATTTATAATAAATAAGGTTGTACAAATAAATAAAAATCACAGAAAAATTTGAAAAATAATAAATAATTTTTATTTTGAGTTTTAGTTAATAAAATCAATTGCTATTTATTATTGAATTAAGAAGGTTTTTATTTCCTATTTTGTCTCATTTGGTCCTACATGGACCAACGAGAGCCTTGCAAAAGTTGACATGCGGTAAACTATCCTTCCTCCCCCTCTGACTTTGTCAGAACTCACGAGATGCCCTTCTTCCCCAAAATACCACTCTTCCTCCATGTCTGCTTCCATCTCAATCTCCTCATCATCCTGCAACCCCCATCACCCTCCTTCACGCCAGATCTGTAGCTTCCACCAACCCTTCTACATCTTCACGCCAACTCCACCCAAAAGTCATCAACTCATTATCTTTAAATAAACCACCTCCTCTTCCTTTTTTTATTTGATCCATCTTCTTCCACTGTAACCCCAAAGGGACCCCTCTGTAGCTGAGCCCTTAGTGACAATAAGAGTTACCCATACCTATCGGTGAGGATAAGGCGGAGGAAGGTTGTGGTACAGCCATCACTGGAGCTCTTCTCAAGCGAGGTTCCTAGCTTCCAGGTAACCCAATCGAGGAATAGTTTTAGGTTAATTTAGTTTTCATTTCCCATTCCTAGCATAGAATCGGTGTTTGTTTAGCTTAATTTCTTTTTAGGTTAGCTTTAATAAGTCAACCCGTAGTTCGACGATGCATTAGGCTCTGACCATGTATTCACTATAAATATAACCGTTCCTAGCCCGCCTGAACACTCCATCATCTTACCCACCATTTCTACATCAAAACCCCTCGCTCAGATCAACTTAATTTCACAAAAATCAGTGAATCGAGTCTCATCTCCACCGCATCACCGGAGACTCACTACCCCTCCATTCCCTTGTGCTTTGTAGCTTCAAAAAAGGTTGAGAGAATAGCTCTTGAGACTATCTATCATTTTGTGCAGGAATTGGGACCAGAAGGAGCACTTGGACGCTTAATCATTCTGGTAAATTCGTTCTCAGGTTGCTGGAGAAGAAACCCCCTCCAAGCCTCTTTTGAGGAGGCGCGAAGCTTTTGGGGCACCCCTACAGGTGCGGAGATCTCTCAAGAGTGTGAAGAGCCCATTAGCAAGGCTGGAGTACGTCAGAACTGAACGGAATCGAACATCGAAGGTCGTCGGGGAGGGGGCTCTTCCATGTTCTTAGAGAGGGCCTCCCAATCGTCAGATCAAGAACAAGGCCCAGATTTATTCTGGTCCCATTATTTGAGATGAAGCAACATCGCATCCCCACCATTGCATGTTAAGTAAAGACAAGTGGCATGCCCTGGAATGCAGGATCGACCTCACGCGCATTGCATGCCTATACTCTAGGTATATTGCACTTCAGCCCTCCTACATTTTTGTATTTAAGGTTAGTACTTTAAATATCAAATATAGTGCAATATTATTAGTAGAAATTACAAGTAGGGCATGTGACTTCTATAGTATTACATATAGATCCTCGCACCTCACGTGTAGCGCCATGTGAGGCACTATATTATTTGCACTAATGTCCCTAACATTCTTGGACATGTTATGAAATGGATTCAAAGTTTTTATAAATTGTAGTTAGGCTTTGAACATGTGGTATTTTATTTTTTTTCTATTTTGTTCATCATAAATATTTTTATTGCTTTAAAATTGTAATAAAATTATGGTGAATGCATGGAGTTGTGCTTGACCTTGCATAATTTTTATTTTAGCATTAATAGCATTTTCCCATTTATTAAAAATACAAAAATACGTATTTTCTTCCTGTTTAGCAAAAAAATTATAAAAAAAAAATTTCAAAAGTTCTAAAAAAATATTATATATATATATTACTATATATTGTATTACATGTCCAAAAATCACTAAAAATATAGTATATAAAACCTAAAATCGCAAAGCCCCTAAAAACATTATAAAAATTAGCAAAAATAAAATAAAAACACAAAATAATATCCTTGTGGTTTTGATTTGTCCTTATTGCATATAGCATATATTAAAAATAGTTTTGAGTAAAGTTTTTATATATGAGGTAAATGGGGCTGCCCCCAGGGAGTAGCCAACTTGGCTACTCCCACCCCTATTTTCCCCTCATTTTTTTATTTTTTTGGGAAAATAAAAATTTGTATATTCATCATTATATCCCTCTCACATTATATTAAAATTTTTCGTCAGAAACAGAGACTCCTACGGCCTCCATCCAAACATGGTTGATTTAAAAAATCCTGCGACCGTTAAAAAAATGATGTCTGGATGGAGGGCTTAGGAGTCTCTGTTTCTGATGAAAATTTAATAGAATGCGGGAGGGATATAATGATGAATATACAAATTTTTATTTTCCAAAAAAATAAAAAATGAGGGAAAAATAGGGGTGGGAGTAGCCAAGTTGGCTACTCCCTAGGGGCAGCCCCATTTTACCCTTTATATATTTATATTTATTAAACTCAAAAGAATCTTAGATATTTAATCTATACGCTATTTTATATAGTTTATTACTTTAAAATATCTAAAAATTAGTAAAAAATCTAGAAAAATTACCAAGAACAGGGCAAAATATAAAATCATAAAAAATTATTTTCTATATTTTAAGTATATTTTGACTTAATTAAAAATATAATAATCTATATTATATATTACTTAGAATATCTACATTAATATATATTACTATATATCTTATTTTAAAAATAAAAGACATTAAAAATGTTCAAAATTAAAAATAAAATATAAAAAAAATAAAAATGCATAAAAATTAACTATAATTAAAAACATCCATAAAAATAAGAAAAACAAGAAAAATAAAATAAAAAATCTATGTATATTATTAATTAGAAATAATTTATAATTAATCTGTCTCTTTTTGCTCCCTGTGTTCGACCTCTACACTACTTACACCTATATACACTTATTGTAGAGTTATAATAAATTTTAACTCACTTTGTTTTTAATTAATTTTTCTATTATTACTCGTAAGTTAATTATCGATAGATTGAGGATTTGGTCGACACAACAATTATTGGTTTAGCTTGTTAAGTCAATAGATTAGATCTTAGCCATCATGAGGCATAATCGAGCTCCCCGATCTCGTATGTCTGCTTCAATGCTATATGCAGGATGAAGAAAGATGGTCGTTTCACCTAATGTTGCATCTCGATCGATAGATGTGATGGGTTGGCAAACATCATATATGTCATAGGCACATTCTTCATGAAGAGATTAAGGTCAAACATCGCTAGAATCAACACAAAGAAATTTGAGAAGGGCGGGCATCGGACTGGTCACGCAACTGAAGCATGAAAGAGGAAGGGTTCTAGAGGTCAACCTTTCATGCGCTGGGATTGGTCCAACCGGGTTGCTATAAGACAAAATTACACTACAAATGGATTTTATTGAAATTTAAATAATGAATTATTTAGGCAAAAACTCAAAATATCAAAATGGATTATTATTGTTTAAACATTTTATTATGATTTTTATTTGTTTTACAACCTTATTGACTAGCATATAGTATTTATGTACTTATTGTATAGGCATTTATACATGGGATATTTACACCCATAACCCTGAGTAACTTCATAATTACCCTGGATACCCTCTATAATCACGAATTACATCCAGAACCCTGAATAATCTCTCCGTTTTACACCCACAACCTTCCGTTAGTTTAGGCCATTAACTCAACCACATGGGAGAGTTAATCTAACCACTAAGTGATCTAACGGCTGACATTAATAAAAAATGAAAGAAGATGTTGAACATGAGCTGGGGGGGAGCCTCCTCTGCGGTGGGTCTCGAGGATCGAGGAGCCTTTGCCGAAGGGACTTCCGACGAGAAGCTGAGCACGAGCCTCCCCAGGGACGGGGGGACAGGAGGAACTCGGTGGTGGTGGAGGGGGTGGGGGGCTCCTCGGCGGCGGTGCTCGGGGCAGGCATTGGACGTAAGCAAGGAGGAAGAGGGTTCGCATGAGATGGGTGCGGGGGAGGGGGTGGGGCGAGGAGCTGGGCGGGGGGTCTCCTTACGGCGGGGCTCGGGGCAGGAACTGGGCGCGAGGAGGAGGGCTCGTATACGGTTGGAGTTGGGTGCGAGCAGGAGGGGCTTCCAGGAGGGAAAGTCGGTGCGGTGTGGGGCGAGAAGCTGGGTACGAAGAGGCGGAGGGCTCGCATGAGCCGGGCGTGCGGGAGGGGGGAATCGGGAATCGAGCAGGGGCGACAGGAAGGGGGTCTCGAGCGGGGGGAGGGGGCTAGGAGCTGGGCGTGGGGTCGGCAGGGAGGGGGTCTCCAGCGGGGGGAGGGGGCGAGAAGCTGGGCGGGGGGTCGACAGGGATGGGGTCTCGAGAAGGGGGAGGGGGGCAAGGAGCTGGGTGGGGTGTCGGCAAGGAGGGGGTCTCGAGCGGGGGGAGGGGGCGAGGAGTTGGGCGGGGGTCTCCTTGGCGACGAGGCTCGAGGGCAGGAACCGGAGACGAAGAGGAAGAGGGCTTGGATGCGGTGCTTCGACGAGGACTAGGAGCGCGGGGGTCCTCGGTGACAGGGGCGGGGAGCGGAGGAGCGAGGGGAGGAGGCGCGGGGGGCGGAGGCGCGGGGCGGACGGGGCAGCTTGATGGGGACGAGTGGGAGGGCCTGCGATTTGCAGGGAGTTGCTTGATGGGCAAGTGGCATCATGTTATAAATATGATGTATTTAAAAGGGTTAAATGGTCAACATATAACATTTTCCGTCAAAGTTAACAGAGAAGTAAGACGGAATTTGACACAGGGTTATGCCATGTAAAGGTTAACCATTATTCGGGGTTCTGGATGTAATTCGTGATTATAGAGGGTATCCGGGGTAATTACAAAGTTACTCAGGGTTATAGGTGTAAATATCCCTTTATACATATATACTTTGTATTTATATTTTTATTTTATTATTTTTATACATAATATTATATTTAAATGATTTATTTATTTTTAATATAATTTAATACATATTTACAGTTTTTATGGGATTTTATTGATTGATATATTTATATAAATAAATATGTACATATGTATTTAGTGTTTATTAATTTTTTTTGTTTAATGTTTATGATTTTTTATTTTATATGGGCATTAGCTAATATGTATAATATTTGAAAAAACTAAAAATGAAAAAATGTAAAAAATAAAATATATTGACTTTATATACATATGTATAAACACCACAATACCCCAATTAGCCGGCTTTTGTATCCGGGCTCCAATTTAAATGAAACCACCTTCATTGTATTGATAATTTAATTTGAAATGCAATGGAAATGTGTTTGATTAATTTTGAATTCATACCGAGGAGATATTGATCAATGAAGTTCTATTTGCGGCTTTTTCAATTGAGTGTATGGGGTGACTTGTGCATGATTTATTTATGCCAATAATTTTATTATTTTATTTAAATTATTATATACATGTTTCATGTTGAAAATATTTTTATTTATAATTTGTATGAGTGCGTATAAAATAGTGTAAGTATAGGCTATGTACAATTCATTGAACACCTAGGGTTTCTAGGGTCGTCTCAAACCTGGGGAGACATTAATCTAAGGGGTTTCATGTAGTGTTCGCAAAATATGAACTAATTTCCCTAGAGAAATCCATCTCCGATGTCAAAAGAATCGGTGGAAACATGATGATCGAGTCAAGAGTGAGAATACACAAGTGGTACAAATGTACAACCTTTGGACACACATAAAGCAAACACAAATCAAACCCATAAATTCACCAACTAGATATTTGTGAAGGAATTTGAGAGTTTGATCACTTATGTTTTTAGTTTTAAGGATTATTTTAAAACAATCTTTTCAACTATAGCACTCAGTTGCTCTATAGTGATTGGCGGTCGATGTATACATGGAGAGACTCGAAGATTCCTCACTTGAGGTAACAATGAATCAATACTCCTATACAATTTTCCACACAATCATTGTCTAACCTTAGGATGAGTACTTGTAATGCTAAAATTATCTCCTGTCAGACTCAAGTGTGCACAAGACGATGGCGTTCGTCGAAGTCCCAATGAGACAGTACCATTCTGCCATGATCTCTGAGTAGTAAACGTCGGAGGGGGCATGGTCACTAGCAAGAAAGCTTCAGCACCACTTAGGAAAACCCAACAACAATTGTAGGGGCTTCCTACTCTGTGCTAGTGTCGATAGGCAACTCTCTGATCCATCCCCTCAAGTAATGTTTCTTACAGCCTGATATTCCAAGCAAACACCCAGGGTCTTGGGCACTAATCCATAAGTATAGCGTGCCTCGCTCAGTCCGGAAGGTACCTACATCCAATGATGGTATTGCTCTCCCAAAACAAGGGTTGATTTTATTTTAATTAATTTAATCGGCATTGTTAGCAGTCCAAATTTTAATTTAGGTTGTCACTGAGGTCTTAATGAGCACAAAATATCCGTCTACTGATTAGTCCCAATTCCTTATAATCTTAAGTGAGAAAACAGAGTTAGGAATCGAGAAAAACCAATGCACAATGAAAATAATGATGTATGCTCAGTTAGAGGACTTACAATACTTCCCTGCATTCTTCATGTGGGATGGATAATAGAATTGAATTTACTCTAAATGAATGCAGACGATGAAAATTCTCTTAAACAGATAGTTCTATTAGCGGTGAAGAATTGATTTAAAATTTGGCTAAGTTGAATGATGTACAGTGTATACAAATTATGTGTTGTATGTCCTAAAGATAAAATCGAGCACAAGCAATAAATATTATTCTACCATGAGTGTAGATCATAGATCTACGAAACAACACTCTTGGGTCCCTAACCACACAGAACCAAGTGTCCCCACAGTTCAGCCCAGTTCAATTATAAGAATGAGGGTTCAAAGGGACCTTGAAATAATAAAATAATTCTATTCCAACTCTCACTCACAAAATAAAAATTGACAATCTTCTTCGTGGGTCCTTTATTTTTGTCAAAAATTTATTCGAAGTTATCTACGAAGAGAGAAAATATGGTTAGTATCCAGAAAGAGAGAAATGCAAATAAAATGCAAAATAAAAAGAAGAAAATAAATACATAAATAAAATGACACGGAAATTAAACTAACAATAATTAATTATAGAAATTAATTTAAAACCCTAAAAATTCATCGCTCTCGGTTAACAGCACCATTTGATGAATGTAGATTCCACATCTTTAATAGTCCACGATTGTAGATAGGAGGCAGAAAGCGATTCGTCAAAAACCACAAACTTTGAATATTGTGGAACAATTTTTACATGGTAAGTATACCAAGACAAACACAAGAAACATACTATTTCTAGTTGCTTGGTTCTAAATAATTTAAATAATTAATTAATCGCTAGGTTAATCTCAGTATTAGAAAATAAAATGAAAATAAAATGAAGTGTGATGCAAATGAATGAAACTATGAGCACAAGATCTATGATTTTGATCTTTGATCAAATAAAAGGATGATCAATTATTCCTCAAAATTAATCACAAATCAAAAGAGAGAATTATCTAATCAGATCTGAGCTGCAGGAAAGAAGGTTAATCAGTGAATACTACTGCAAATAATTAGATCAATGATGAACCTTAAATAGAGAAAACCTCGGACTTCTTCCTATGATTTAATCCTCAAAGAATGATCACTAATATCAAGGAAATAAATCTCATAATCTGTCATTGAATGAGCCTTTGTGATAGGTCAAATTCTGAAATAATTAACAATAATCACGAGAGGATTAGTCAAATTAAATCTCCTCACATAAAATACAAAGGAAATACATTAATTCCTCCTTGATTTTACACCTACAAAGATTAGTTTTTCAGAAATAATCAACGATAGTCACAAGAGAATTGATCAAATTAAATATCCTCAATCAAATCTCTACAAAATAAATCAATAATTTTCTCAATATACAATAGCACAAATCTATCAAAAATCGGTCTACATTGATCAAAATAGATTTTCAAATAATATTCATCAATAAACAGCTTATGATCTATCCACAAGATATATAAGATGGTAGAGCACAGAATAAGCTTCAAAATGACATATTGTGTGCAAAAATCAAAATTCAAATGAGAAAGATACGATGAATTGAAGTTCTAGGGACTAAAATGCGATAAAAATAAATATTTTCTTCTCAAAAAAATCCTAGAGGACTTATCTACAAATAGAAAAGGTTGAAGGGGCCTTATTGTAATTTTTCACGCAGCATGTGCTCCTCACGTACGACTGGGTGGCTGGGATCTAGATGTAAATTTTGGGAAAGGTAGGGGTCTCCCTGCAAAATTTTCGCAAAAGCATGTCAGGCGTGGGGGCTTGAACAATATTTTGGATCAACGGAGGGTATGTGCATAATTATCTCTAACTACATGTGATGTGCTCATGCAGGCAGTTGGCTCGGATGGCATCCTGTTCTGAGCCTCCACGTGTCTTCTTCTCCTAGCTTCAGGGTAGTACGAAGCTTGCGCTTGGATGAAGGTTTGGGATTGAATCTGGGATGCCCGATGAATACAGATCTTGCGGCTGGACTTTGGGGATAGATCTATGGCGTCGATCATCCTTGTTCTTGATCGTGCAATTTGGATCTCGCATCTAGGCGAGTTTTCTTCTTCGAATGGTGGTGTTCTTGCCTATGATCGGTGGAGCTTCATATGCTTTGCTAGTCCGAGTTTTGACGAAATGAGGTTGGTACTGCTCCGATTGTTCTCCCAGATGGAGGAGCTCCAGGTGCGGTCTGTTGGACATGCGAGCCCACGATGAGCCATTATGCAAAAAATATTATTGCAAATATCATTCCCAGATATGAATTGAAGAATAACTAATTTGCATAATAGGTCCCTTAGTACAATTAGGGTTATGTACCATGACCATCTTAATGATCATACAGATGCTTATTCAATTATTGAATCATAGAGGTTGGTGCTTGGATGAATATCTAAAGAGTTAGATTGAGGACTCATCAAGCACTGTCAAATGATTATTAAGATATTATCTCCATCTTGAGAAGGAAATGTCAATCCTTTCTATAAAGGTTGATATCTAACCGACCTCTTGATGCAGGTCCTCTACAAAGGAATAGAGATTCGGAGATGTTAGACAAGTTAGGTCAAAGAGTTGACTTAATGAGATCGAGATAACCAAAGTCCTATGTCGTATGCTGTTACGATATAGGCATGCATCCTCTGACCGGAGACAGATGTGTTACTAAATGTATGAGTGTGTACATTTGATAGACCAATAGGTTGATGACCTAACCAAGGTCGATACACCGGGGCGCTAGTGTGCATGCAAGGGCATGTGAGTTACGATCTCTCAAAGGTATCGTACAAGTTCATTACTGAATCGGAGGACATGAGCTCACTCATGAGATATTGGGAAGGATCAAATTCTGTGCACGGTCGTCTCGATTTGGAAGCTTGACTGAATTTGTAGGTTTGATATATACTTTTGGAAAGTATATGATCAACACCTAGGTGCGATATATGCTTTTGGAAAGTATATGATCGATACCGACTCCCAATGATCAAATGAGAAAATTAATGATAAAACACTGAAGTAGACAGTGTAAAATTGATCTAATACTTCTGGTTTATTCTGGGTCTTCCAGTATGCAGGATGTACAGGTATTAGGAATACCTGAGGGTGACGTGATCATAAATGATTATATAACCATGATGCTTCCATTCCGAGGGAGCGATGAAATAGGTCTGGATTTTAGTGACTCCTCTTAGTAGAGAAGTGATCAGATCTTGGTCCAAATGCTGGACCTTGATCTGAATGTGATTCAGATACAATGAGAAGATTAGATCTACGGCATTGATTTAATCAAACATCTATGGGAGGTCCGCAAGATCTAGATTTGAGATGTGATCTCAATATCCAAGTCCCTATACGTGGAACAATACAATCGCCATGTCCTTATCTCCAAGTATCCGCGAAGAAAGCGCATTATCCTTGAAAGAGTTCAAGGATAATTTTACTGTTGATATGTATCTGAGCATTGAGAAAAATTATAATTAAATGTGATTTAATTATCATGAATAATATGAGTTTGATTCATATTATAAGGAGAGTAATCTAAGATAATTAAATGTGATTTAATTATCAAAGATGTCAATAATGTGAATGTGATTCATATTATTTGGGCACATGAGAATAGAGATCCAAGATGATTAAAAGTGATTTAATTATCATGGATATGAATAATATGGATAGTACTATCCATATTAATCATAAATCTATTGTAAATGTGATTTATAATATACAAGAGAGAGCCTATTATAATTTATATTTGTTGATTAATTATTATTGTGAATTGGATTCACATTTGATAATTAATTGAAAATATAATTTACATTTTATTTTGGGATGTGAATATGATTCACATTTTTCCAATGGCATTTGATTGCAATATTCACAAGATAATTATGAATTATTTTTGTGAAATAATTTACAACAAGTGTTGTTGTAGATCTTGGAGATATCATGAGATAACGAGATCTCACGAGATAATGAGATCTCATAAGATATTGAGGAGATAGAACCCCCCCCCCCTTTTTAGGGGATAATGTCAATCTTATCATTATCTCTAAGATTAATTAATCAATTTGATTTGAAATTAATTATATAGATTTATCGATATATATTAAATTAAATTTAATTAATTATTGTTGTATTTTTTTTAAAACGTCATGGCCATTGAAAGAAACACAAATCAATCTCATCCATTGGTTTTGTATTGTCCATGGATTGAGATCCATGGATCATAAAATACTATATAAGAAGAGGCACCGCTTGGTCTTCAAGTTACATCAACCAATGCTCTCTCTCCCCCCCTCTCTCTCTCTATGCCAAGTCTCTCTCCCCCTCTCTCATTGTGGATGTCCACCATGGAGCCCTAGAGAGAGTCACCATCGTTGCAGCAATATCATTATGCTGCCGGATTGTTTGCTCGTGGATCTCCATCTCCGTCAGTGAGCCTCTCTTATGAAGAAGACGTTGGATCTCGTGTGACGAGATCAGGGGATTTGTTGTTGGGATCATCAACATGGATTGCGAGGAGCACGCATCTCATCAACGTGCTCGCAAGCATCTCCTCCGCTGGATCGGACTTGAAATAGGAGGTCTCTTCGTTTAGAGATTCGATCTCAACCACGCTTCAAGATATAAACCTAATACTTATTTGGTGTTTAGATGAAACGATCCGAGAAGTGTTCTTGGATCATGTGGTTTCATCGATTGAAAATTTTTAAATTCCGTTACATCGAGCAACTAGTGCGACTAGTTGCTCCCGATCGCATACGATGCGATCCTCACACTTTCATGATACAAGGATCTTACCATATCTTTCAAGTGGTATCAGAGCCTTAGGTCAGAGGTTTTGGATGTGATCCATAAACTTAGGAAGACTTAGACTCATAAGGGTTTGTGAAATTTTTATCTCATTTCATTCTCGCAACCCTATTTTGTGATTATTTTTGTCTCTATTTAAAATGTTTAAATACAAAATAATAACTTGGATATTTTTTCCCATTAATCAAGGAAACCGTGAGATTTTAGTTTGCATGATTTGGTATCCGATTGTCAAGATACGGTCATTTTAATGAGCATATATCCACTGTTCCAGGGATGGCGAATCTTGACATGGTTAAAGAGTTAGTTATTGTTTTGAGACACCTATAAATACATGTGAATCACTTGGGTTTTGTATAAATCAAATTAGCAAACTTTGGAAACTTATTTTGCTTGACTTGGATTTAAATTGATTGAGATATGCTAATTTTAGTAAGTAGGGGTCACTACTTGAAATTACATACTTGATCATGAACCTTGTGATTGTCATTCAATTAATTTAATGGAAATTTCTTGAGATAATTATTGATAAATATTTGTGAAATACTTAAAGATTATGATTATTTACATGAATGACAATGACCATAACCAAAACTTGATTAGATATGATCTAGATCACAATTGGATACATGAACCTTCCAACAAACATTGATGCTTGAATAGGATTGGGGATTTGTTGAGCAAATCTTCTTATAATGAAAATCAAAATGGTTTTCATTATTATTATATGGTATAACTTTGGTTTAAAACCCGATTATCATCTCATGTACAAAGGGATCAATTTGGCATTATCCTTTCTCGAGGCGGATATGGTGTCTAGTCGGGGAGCGTTGGGGTAGCAGGTTGCTCTGTGAGTGGTCTTTCCCACTCCCGTTGGTATTGACCATGACAACGGGTAGGGAATGGATAATGCTTGAGAGATCATGATGTATTTTTCTAATTATTAAAATTCGAAATAATACGTATTTTTTGAGATAATACCATTCTTTCAAGTAACAATCAAGTCTGTTGGTTGATTGAATTGGATTGATAATTGATTTAATGTGATTAAATTAATTATATCTAAAATTAAAACACTCTATTATTAATAGATGTGTGTTTTCCTTGAAAGAACTAATTATATGAATGTGATTCATGATAATTAATTAAAATTTGGATATTAGGTGGAGGATCACATAAGTGACATCCATGGTCTCCCGCCAAGGCAAAGGGTTCCATCGCCAGAGATTGTATGTAGGAGATGCCTATCCAAAGTGACATCTCCTGCATAAGTGCATTTGGATCAGGCTCTTTGCTTCTCGAAAGAGTATGGACGTATGTGTAGTGACCCCAATATGGAGTCCTCATATTATTGGGACTATGATGGATTGTGCATAGCGAGCTGTAATCTTGTTGACGGTTGGTTCAATTAATGATGGGTCAATATCACCTTAAGGCGGTGGGCTCGGGTGTTAAAGGCTAAATTAGGAATGCAAGTTGGACTTGTAAGGCGGAATGAGTTCCCACTTCTTTTTATCTGAGTTGCAAGTTCTCATATTATTGGGATGTAACAAAGGTAAGAAGGAGATCCCAGATCTTGCTGAGATATAATGGTAAGTATATATCTTACTTTGAAAGTGAATCAGGGAAAGAACTTTCAAAGTTGACAAGGCAAGAAAACTTTGATATAAAAAATCCTAAATCAAAGTAATATATATATATATATATATATATATATGCAAATTTCTTATTTCAGATAATCCTCATTAAACCCACTCAATACTATACTCAATAATAACGAGTAAAATATCATGGATTGGATCCATGATCAAGATATTATACTTGCAGTTGGACGCATATTGTATGTAGTTGCAATGTGCAAATTTCCTCATAATAACGAGGAATGACAATTAAATAGACAATAGGTCTAGAACCCTAGGGTTTGTATGTCTCTATAGTCTTGATCTCTCATCGAATGTACTTTGGAAGTGACATGTCAATGATGATCGTAATTGTCAAACAACCTTATAAAATCTAAGAAGATGTTCTAGCATATATATGTGCTCTCGATATTTAATCATGAATGGCATGGTTCACTATATCATGCAGGATGGTGGCTCTATAAGAGATGTTGTATTCAAAATATTTGAGTATCTACCTCAACCTAAGTCTTTAAGAATTAAGATATATGTAGATACGATGAGTGCATCATTCTACTATCTATACTTTAGTCATTCATGAAACTTCATAATATTGATATTGTATGAATTAAATGAAGCATGTATAAATGATGAAATACTCTTATATTGAAATCCTTTGAATTCGACATAAGAGATCCTTTTTTCTTAAACAATGGTTGTTTATAGATAAAGGGAGCGCAGTAGAAGCATGGGTCTAACCCAAGCAAAAAGGAAAGTCAAGGAGTTGATTGTACTTCTGTAATTTCCATATGACATCCAAAGAATTGGATGAATGCCAATACTGCAACAAGCTGATGTGCTGATAGTATGACTATCAAGTCTATCTAGAATCCTTAGAGAAGGACTCAGATAGTGCATCGGAATAATCTACATTTAATCATTGAAATTGACTTTCTTATTTGATAAGATCAAAGATTAATAATTGTATCTCATTCTTCTAATAACACTTGTAATTGGTTGCATATGTTCTAGAAGACTAAAAAATTTGATCTTATGATTTAATAGTCATCCACATGGATATTTATGCAATTGTTGCAAATTGATAGACTTCATGATTTCAGCGGGAGAGCCCTTAGACTTAGATAATGTCTCTATGACCTAGATATTAGAATACACTCACTATTTATTTCTATATGTCAGAAATAAACATGAATTCTGGAATAGATCTATCATAAAGAGTTATGATGGATATATTTCAGATAGTATTCTAACATCTAGTGGACTCTACTAAAATTAGAAAATTAATGAATGGTTCATTAATATTTCTAATGCTGAAAATTAAACCTTTAAAGATCAATAGGAGGATGAATATCATTTGATAATGATCTGGCATCATGTCTTGGACATAAGTATGTTGATGAGATCAATAGACTAGTAAGATATTGAACTTTAGATTGTGTAAAGGTTCAAAACTTACATACTTGTGAATATTGTATTCAAAAGTAAAAATGTCCAATGCACCCTTCTCTTGAAATGGTGTAAGATGTCAAGGTATTCAAGATCTCATACATATTGATGTATGTGGATCATCAGTATCATAATAAACATTGATGATATGTGATATAATTCGATGATTATTTATGATATGAGATTTCTTCCCTTTACCTTATAAAATGTTCAAAGATTTCACATTTTTGGTTTAAAACCAAAGTTTGAAGGAAGATGAAATGAATTTGATCTAACGTAGGTAGAAAGTACCTATTAGATGAATTCAATGAATATCTTATGGAGAAAGGAATATCATTCCTATCTCAATCCTCCTAATGTACCTTATCTCAATAGAGTTGTAGGGAGATACAATTGGAACATGTGTGACATGATTTGGTCAATGATGAATATTATCATAATTACCTCTTAGTTCCCCATGTATATATATGTACTAGAGACTACTATATATATCCTTAATTAGGTTCCATGCAAGTAAGCTGGAGTCTAGCATCAGAAAGTGTTGCTTCATTAAGAAAGTAAAGGATGGTATTAGATACCTACTTTATGACCTTGAGATTCTTAAAAGATTTAACCTCTAAGGATATGATTATTAGAGGATGTCTCTCTTGAGAATCAAGATGAAAATGAAGTGAAGGAACTTGAGAAGATAATGAGTCTCCTAAAATCATAAATTAAAAGGACAATTAAAGATGAAACACTAATACCTCTTCAAATAAGTTCGAGGATGGATTCCATGTGTCAGTTAAGGCTGATAATGATCTGACTTCATATGATGAAGAGTCTGAGGATCATGACATGGAAAGATGGAAGTTAGCAATAAAATCTAAAGTAGACTTCATATATTAGTGGTGTATATGGACCCTCGAGGATCCACCTATATGGGTAAGACCCATTAAGGTGTAAATGGATCTTCAAGAGAAAGAGGGAACCTGATGAAAAGGTAGGGACCTTCAAAGAACGGCTCGTAGCCATGAGCTACACACCGAAGAGAAGAAATCGCTAGCGATGAGACTTGCTATTCAGTGACCGTACTCAAACCCATCAGAATATTGCTGACTACAGCTACACAACTTGACTATGACATCTTCAAGATGGAAGTCAATATTGCACTCCACTAAGAATAACTAGCCCCAAGGCATCATAGTTGAGGAAATAAAGGTGTGCAAGCTAAGGAATTCCATCTATAGACTCAGATAAGCTTACTGTAGTTGGAACATTGGATTTGATGAAATTATAAATGTTATGATTTTAAATAGAATCTTGATGAGTCATGTGAAGCTTATTGGGAGTGCCATTGTGTTCATCGTGCTAAATGTAGATGATATCCTAATCATTTGGAATGAGTTAAGGATAATAATAAGTGTTTTATTGACTAGGCTATTCCATACCTTGAGATATGATCTCAAGAATACCTCTTAGATCTTAGTTATGAAGTTTTTCAAAAGCAAAGAGAAGAGGATATTTGGACTGCCACATTAGTGTTACACCTTGGACATATTCCATTCTTGAAAAGCCCCAAGGAAGGCTTCCTTCTCTTAAGATATGGTACCAACCTATCTGAAGGGATAGCACCTCAAAGAGTTGAGAAAGTGAATGCTAGAACTCTTTCCCTTGTGCATCAATTATGAGAAGCTGAGTGTGTGCTAAATATGTATAAAAGCCATATGTCTGCATGCAGTGGGAGTAGTAAACCGTTACTAATCGTACTATGAAAATAAAACACTTGATTGCAATAATAACAATATCTTCAAAGATGACAAGGCTTTAGAGATAGTGATCTCTAAGTCTTATCTTCAAGAAATTAAGACTTTACAAATGGTGATATATAGGTTCTTAACTGCGGATACCTTAGGAGATAGAGATCTTCAGGAATAAGGATATTCTGATAAGGACAATGGAAATACTATTTATAGTAATTATAATAACTATCTAGTTGTAGTGTCGAGGACACAACTGACAATATTGAGTATTTGTTGCATAAGATGCAACATTCACATTGGATGCGAGCATTGTTACTAGGAAATATGCAAGTGTCGTAAAAGGACTTGGCGTAGTCTCTTGAGAACAGAGTGATTGATCAGCTTACCTAGCTATTTTTCAAAATAGCCTATGATTATTACATGAGTGGGGGTTTAAAGATTAGCCAATTAGTGTCTCTTTGGGCTAGTGGGAGATTGTTGAGCATGCGAGCCCATGACGAGCCATTATGCGAGAAATGTTATTGCAAATATCATTTTGTGATCTGAAATGAAGAATAACTAATTTGCATAATAGGTCCCTTAGTACAATTAAGGTTATGTATTGTGACCATCTTAATGGTCATACAACTGTTGATTCAATTGTTGAATCATAGAGGCTGGTGCTTGGATGAATATCTAAAAAGTTAGATTGATAACTCATCAAGCACCGTCAAATGATTAAGAGATGATCTCATCCAGAGAAGGAAATGTCAATCCTTTCTTTAAAGGTTGATATCTAACTGACCTCTTGATGCAGGTCCTTTGCATAGGAATAGAGATTCAGATGTGTTAGATAAGTTAGGTCAAAGAGTTAACTTAACAAGATCAAGATACCAAAGTCCTATGTCATATGTTGTCATGATATAGGCATGCATCCTCTGACCGGAGACAGATGTGTTACTATATGTATGAGTATGTACATTTGACAGACCAATAGGTTAATGACCTAACCAAGGTTTATATACAGGTCTATATATCGGTGTGCTGGTATGCATACAAGGGCATATGAGTAATACGATCTCTCAAAGGGATCATACATGTTCATTGCTGAATCGGAGGACATGAGCTCACTTATGAGATATTGGGAAGGATCAAATTTCATGCATAGATGTCTCGCTTTGGAGAGAAGAGAAAAAGAAAATAATAAAATTAAAATTAAATAAAAAGTAAAATAAAATAAATAAAAACTAAAATAAAATAATAGTAAAATTAATAAAATTAAGGATTAAGGATTAAAAAATGGCAAAACCTTCTCCCACTATAAGTAGGGTCAGCTATTTGGATTCTTGCAAAATTAAGGATTAAACAAATAAAATAAAATAAAAATGAATTAAGAAGAAAAATAAAAAAGAAATAGTAAATGAAGTTAAATGAAAAAGTAGACAACATGGAAGTTGCTCGTTCTCGACGAGATCTGCAACTTTAGTGAAGGATCCAAAATTAAAAGAGGTCAAATATACAAAACATATTTTTGGAGGCACTCTATATAACAACAACAAAGCCTTTTCCTAAATTAAGTAGGGTCAGCTACATGGATTCTTTGCCTCCATTCAGATCTATTTTGGGTCATTATCGGGCTTAGATCCAAAAAACTAAGATCCCTTCGTTTAGTCTCATTCCAACACTTCTTGGGCCTTCCTCGCATTCTTTTAGCCAAGTCAACGTTCCAAAACTCACATTTCCTCACCGGTGCATCAATTGATCTCCTTTACAAATGGCCAAACCACCTTAAGTGATTTTCTCGCGTCTTATCCTCGATCGGAGCTACACCAACTTTCCTTTTAATGACATCATTCTGAATACGATCTTTACGTATGTGTGTGTCCACACATCCACCTTAACATTTTCATTTCTGCTACCGCCATCCTCTACACATGTCTATGGTTCACAAGTCAACATTCAGATCCATAGAGCATAGCAGGTCTCACGGCTGCTTCGTAAAACTTTCCTTTGATTTTGAAAGGAATTTTCTTATCACATAGAATAGTAGAGGTTCTCTCCACTGTAGCCAACATGCATTTATTCTATCAGTAATATCTCCATCAATTTTCCCATCATGTTGCAAAATAGATCCCAGGTATCTAAAAGAATCTTTCTTTTGAATATTATCATCACCTATATTAACCTCAATTCCTTCACTATTGTTTCCACTTTGCTTCTCATTTACTCTATCTCTAGTCTCATCAATCACCACTATATCATCAGCGAATAGCGTACACAAAGGTATCTCATCCTGAATGTGACGTGTCAACTCACCCATAATCAAAGTAAAAAGGAATGGACTCAAAGTTGAACTTGTGAAGTATATGGGAAGATCCTCAAGCGCATCACGGAAGTGTGTGGATCGCATCGAATGCGATCGGGAGTGACTAGTCGCACTAGTTGCTCCGGGCAGCGGAATTTAAAAAAATTTAATGTGATGAAATCACATGATCCAAGAACCTTTCTCATATCATTTCATCTAAACCACAATTAGTTATAAGGTTTTTTTCTTGAAGTATGGTTGCGATCGAGTCTCTAAATCAAGAAACCCCATGTCTCAAGTCCGATCCGAAGGATGAGACGCTTGCGAGCGCGTTAATGAGATGCGTGCTTCTCGCAATCCATGTTGATGATCCAAGCGGTGAATCTCCTGATCTCGTCACACGAGATCCAACATCTTCTTCACGAGTGAGGCACACCGAAGGAGACGGAGATCCACGAGCAAACACTTCGACAACATAATAACGATGCTGCAGCAATGGCGACTCTCTCTATGGCTCCATGGTGGATGGCCATAAGAAAGAGAGGGAGAGAGCATTTAGTGTGTAGAGAGAGGGAGAGAGCATATGTTGTTGTCGTAAACGTGTAACTCGAAGAGCAAGGGGTGCCTCTTCTTATATAGGGTTTTGGGAGTCCATGGATCTCAATTCATAGACAACACACAATCAATGGATGAGATTGATTTGTGTTTCTTTCAATGGCCATAATGTTGTTGTAAAAAATACAACAACAATTAATTTAATTTAAATTAATGTATATTGATAACTCAATATAAATTAATTTCAAATCAAATCAATTGATTAATCTTGGAGATAATGAGAAGATTGATCATATCCCCTAAAAGGGGGGGCGACTACTCCTTTGAGTTGGAATGGGTTTATATCCTCAAAAACTCATGAGATCTCATTATCTCATGATATCTCCAAGATTTACAACAACATTTGTTGTAAATTATTTCACAAAAATAATTCATAATTATCTTGTGAACATTGCAATCATGTCATTGGAAAATTGTGAATCACATTCACATCCCAAAATAAAATGTAAATTATATTCTCAATTAATCATCCAATGTAAATCCAATTCACATCAATAATTAATTAACAAATATAAATCACATTATGTTCTCTTAATATATTATAAATCACATTTATAATAAACCTGAATAATATGGATAGTGCTATCCACATTATTCTTCTCCATGATAATTAAATCACATTTAATCATCTTGGATCTCAATTCTCATGTGCCCAAATAATATGAATCACATTCACATTATTCACATCTTTGATAATTAAATCACATTTAATTATCTTAGATAACTCTCTTTATAATATGAATCAAATTCATATTATCCATGATAATTAAATCACATTAATTATCCATTTTTCTCAATGCTCGGACACATATATCAACAATGAAATTATCCATGAACTCTTTCAAGGATAATGCACTTTCTCCGCGGATACTTGGAGATAAGGATAGGGCGATGGTATTGTTCCATGTATAGTGACTCAGATATTGAGATCATATCTCAAATCCAAATATTGCGGACCTCTCGTAGATGCTTGATTAAATCAAGTCCGCAAATATAATATTCTCATTACATATGAATCACATTCAGATCAATGTCCAACATTTGGACTAAGATCAGATTACTTCTTCATGAGAGGAATCACTAAAATCCAGACCTGTTTCATCACTCCCTCGGAATGGAAGCGTCATGGTTATACAATCGTTTATGATCACATCACCCTCAGGTATTCCTAATACCTATACATCCTGCATACTGGAAGACCCAGAATAAACCCGAAGCTTTTAGATCTCTTTTAGACTATCGCCTTCAGGGTTTTATCATTAAGTTTCTCATTTGACTATTGGGAGTTGGTATCGATCATATACTTTCCAAAAGCATATATCATACCCAGGTGTTGATCATATACTTTCCAAAAGCATATATCAAACCTACAAATTCAGACAAGCTTCCGAAGCGAGACGACAGTGCACGGAATTTGATTCTTCCCAATATCTCATGAGTGAGCTCATGTCTTCCGCTTCAGCAATGAACCTGTATGATCCCTTTGAGAGATCGTATTACTCATATACCTTTGCATGCACAACAGCACGCCGGTGTATAGACCTTGGTTAGGTCATCAACCTATTGGTTTGTCAAATGTACATACTCAGACATATAGCAACACATCTGTCTCCGGTCGGAGGATGCATGCCTATATTGTGACAGCATATGACATAGGTCTTTGATTATCTCGATCTCGTTAAGTCAACTCTTTGACCTAACTAATCTGACACCTCTGAATCTATATTCCCATGCAGAGGACTGGCGCCTTTGCCGGAGCATGGCTTAGTAGTCTTTTCAGATTTCCTTTTATTTTTGCTTTTATCTCTATTTTATATAACTATTTTCTAACATTCTCTTTGCTTTGATTTTTGTGTGAGGGACCGCCCGAGGACGTTTCGACTTTCGACCGGCGTAACTGCATTGGAAGAGGAGCAAGGGGCTAGGAGGAAAGTAGTTATATAGGATAGAGTAGTTTTTATTTTTCAGCACATTATTTTTATTGTAATAACTTAAAATTTTTATTGTAATAACTTAGACTCTAGACACTCAGACTTTTTCTTGGACACTTGGCATATCGGGGTATGTTTCGTCGAGCACCGGTGTGCTCGGGGGACCTCATCATGGTTTTTCGCCACTTTTATTTTCTTAGCATTTTCTTTCCTTTGATTCTCGAAGAATTTGGCCCCTAGATTTAGGAATTTCTTTGATTGCAACGTAAATAATTAAGGCCCAACATTAATACCTTGTCTGCACCTATAGATTCGTTATGGGACCTTAATAATAATCATAATAAAAAGTTAACCAGATTGATGAGAGGTCACATGCTGCTACAGGCCGTACACAGCGCATACAGGATCCGTTGTGGCAGACACCGATCAGCATCAGAGATCGGACCTCGACCTCTCTCTCTAGTCAGTTAACTATTGTTCTTCATGATTAGAAATTGCGCATCTAAGGTCGTTTTCTTCTTGCATCATTTAAATTAGTTTAAATCATATCTTTAATTTATGTGCAGATCACCTTGCATGTAGAGTGTTGGTGATAGGTACGCATTTCTGACTTTGCATGCATCATAAGTTTTGATCACGCATCAGCTTTTTCGACTTCTCCCCCCGTTTTTGGACTTAGAATAATCGGGAGATCAAAAAATCGTTAGGTATTTGTTTGATTATTGAAAAATACCATAAAAAGAGAAATCATAAAATTGGGACTGCTAAACAAACTTGATCCTAAAAGACATCTCACTTAAAAATCTGTCTTGGGAGAGTCATCCCCTCATTGTTTGATTTGCTTGCGCGAGAGAGTGACACGCACACTAGGCTAAAGCCACACCTGAACTCTCGTTAGACTACTAGTCTCGGAGTTAGTCGTTCTCCAGTGAAGATCGCTCCGGTCTCCGGTAAAGCGAGCCGTGATATCCTTAACAGAGCGAGTTGATTCGGTAATCAGTAAACGGTCCGCAACTAGTTGGGAAAGATCTAGCTTTGGGATTGAGCCAGTCTCTTGGGAGAATTGGGTCCCTAATAGCTCGCTTAATCGCTCTGCAAGACTGACTTATCACCTAAATAAAATTGACAAGATAAACGATCAAACCTTCATGGTCATCAGCTCCACGTTGCATAGGTGAAATTGGGGTTTAACTTCTGATCTTGTTTGTTTTCAGATCCCATATGCATCTTCTTCCACATCACGATGATGGGCCGGAGGTCCCTTAGGCAGCCTTTGGCAGCACCACTTTCGAGCACTCAGCCCTATTCATCTAGGTGGGTTCGAGAGAGCCTAGATCCTCTCTCTGAATCAGAGTTCGATTCCGCCCTTCTCCCACTCGATCACTCTTCTTCCAGTACCGAGGTGCCCGAGCAGATACCAACACAGATATTTGTTCATTTAATAGTACCTGAGTTGGGGTCTTTTTTCTTTGCAGAGACCCACGAGATGGCCAGTAGTGAGGAGCGCACCGATGGACAGCCCCAGGGTTCTACATACAGTCTAGATCAGGGCACCATCAACAATACACCGTTAGCCTCCCTGGAGATGATGCAGAGGCAGATTAGAGACCAGGGAGCCTTCATGGCAGAGGTGCGCCGGGAACTGACCCAGATGCGAGATGATATAGAAGAGCAGCAGAGAGAAGGAGATGGAGAGATCCCAGAGGGTGGAGGAGTAGATGGAGGACATCCAGAGGAGCCAGCCAAGCCAGCCAGACCAATGAGGGAGTTGCACAACCCTAGTGCGACCCTTATACACCATTGGATCCAGCTTCCGTCTATTCTAGGAGACTTCAAGCTCCCTCCCCAGTCCATTCAGCTCTTGCCCAAGTTCCATGGGCTTGCCACCAAAGAGCCGCATCTACACCTGCAGGAGTTCGAGATGATCTGCAGTATTGTCTACGACAGATTCGTGGATGAGGATACCATCATGATGATGGTGTTTCCATTCTCCTCGTCAACAGAGCAGCTTACAAGCTGAAGCATTTAGGGAGATATGTTACTTAGTGGGAGCAGATCCGGACTGAGTACTTGAACAAGTACTATCCAGTCGGCCGGATGAATGCAGCGCGAGCTCTGATCAAAAATTTCTCTATAATCCCCAACGAGCAGTTCCATGAGGCGTGGGATCATTTCCATGATCTCATCGACCGGTGTCCACATCAGACATCTCCAAGCCCAATTTAGTACAGAGTTTCTTTTGTGGGCTGACACCAGAGCTGTAGGGGCTTGTGAATGCTTCTTGTAGGGGCTCTTACTTCGCCAAGGATGAAGACCAGGTCTAGACCATCTATGAGGAGATGGCCGAGAATTACACAATGATGTCCTAGAACCGGCTCTACACTCAGGCGAAGCCCTCACCCCATGTTGTGTCCTATCAGAGGATAGCACGAGTTGATGCAGGTCCATCCACCTCTTCAGTAGCCGCAGCACAGGAAGAGTTGTCAGCTGTTGACATGGGCATTATCAGCGAGAAGTTGGACCGCATCGAGATAATCGAGGAGAAGTAGTGCCAGGGCAAGACTCAGATAGATCAGTTGGCACAGACCCTGAGTGACCTAAAGACCCAGGTCATGTGTCTCCAGGAGGCACAGAGGGTTTCTCAGCCCCGTCTCAGGTAACGAGATGATCCTAGTAGCAGCGACTCGTCCTAGCCCTCCGCCGAGTACCGACAGGTTCATCACATCCAGGTGGAGCCGGTCCAGCAGTTGCAGCACCAGTAGTCTCAGCCACCACCATCTCAAGACAACAAGATGGTGGTGTATCAGTAGGATCAGCCACTATCAGTTCTCCCTACACCCCACTACGAGCAGGAGCCGTTGATGGAAGTCAAAGGGATTTGGTATGATCGATAGCAACCTGGGATCTGCCGAGATCTCCCAGGATTCAGGTGGTCGACCAGAGGTACCTCATCCTAGCAGCAGCCTCCAACTCAGGGTGGATAGTTCGGCCAGCAACACCAGCAGCCCCAGTTCTCCCACCAGCCACAGCAGCAGCACTTTCAGTCGGGTCCTCGTCCCTACTAGCAAGGACAACAGTGGAGGCAGCACCGGTAGCAGCCTCAGCAGCAGCATTCTCAACCTCCCCCTCACCAGCTCCAGCAACAGCAGCCTCATTTCCAGCGAGGCAACCAGTCCGGTTCTCATGGGCCAGCCTATGAGAACCCAGCTCTTGATGATCTAGCTCGCCTACTCTCAGACCAACATACATCCTTTAGGCGGGAGATGGACGAGCTTTGCCAGGAGATGAGGGAAATCATTAAGGGAAAGGCCACCATACCCACTCAGATTAAGCTCAACCCGAACAACCTCAAAAGGAAATCTGAGCATGTATAGTTCACAGAGACCACCACTCCTAGTGATTTATTGGGTGGCATTGCTTCGTATACATTTTATGTTGATTTTGTGTCACTTAGGAGTGGTATGATGCCAACCGACAATGCCTCGTCTGAGCGACGACACCACGAGGATTCAAGAGCGCCAGATGAGGAGGATAATGGTGCTGAGGCCGCTAATGATGATGATGATGACGGTGGTGCTGAAGCCACCAAGGATGTTGATCCAGTGGATGGTACTGAGGCCGTCGTTTCTCTAGATGCAGAGGGTGGTGCTGACGCCATCATAGTCCCAAATGTTGATCTAGAGTACAGTGATGATGTCGCGAAGTCCGATGCCGTGGGCGGTACAGATGCCACCATTTCTATTCCAGTTATGCCACTTTCAATTTCTATACCTCGAGACATTATGAAAAATACCAAAAAAATTAATAAAGGAAAGGTTTCTTCATCTTTGAATCCATATGTGATAATTGATGACACTTATATGGATTCCATGCCTTCTGAGCAGCAGGAACCCCTTCCTAACCCTCCATCTAAGGAGGGCCCAGCCATCACCTTCCCTCAAGCACTCTGCTTGGCGAAGGGAAATAAAAAAGAAAATCCAAAAAAGATCAGCAGTTAGAGTTCAGCTAGCAGATAATTGATAGATTCCATATACATTTGACTCTAGAGGAGGCACTCGAGCACATCCCTCTCTTCCAAAAGAATTTGAGAGAGAAGACCACTATCTGCGGGAAGAAGAGGAACCATCAGGCAGAAATCCATATGCTGACCCGTGCCACCTACTTCGCTATTCAGAACCGTCTGCCAGCCAAGAGGCTAGATGCAGGAGCTCCCTATGTCAGATGCCACATTCATGAGCAGAGATTCGATCGTACTCTATTAGACAGTGGTTCTTCCATCAACCTCCTTTCGGCAGCCTTACTCGACCAATTCGAGTTTGTCCCTCTTCGACAGAGCAGGACAGTCCTTCAGTTTGCTGATAGATCTGTCAAAAGGCTGAAGGGGTTGTTGAAGGATGTGGTCATCACAATTCAGGGCCTGAAATTCCCTGTAGACTTCATTGTGTTGGACATGGAGATCTCTGAATCTGTGACCGATACCCCCACCATTCTAGGATGACCATTCTTGGCCACATCCAAAGCGATGTTCGACCATGATAGTGGGAAGGTATACTTTCGCATCGAGGGTGAGAGCATACAAATAGAGATGATCGACGAGACCAGAGCGCGAGACTTTGCTCTGAGCAGTTTAGTGTTGCAGAGCAGACGACAGAGGCAGAGCGAGACATCCACCAGGAGTGCAACTTTGTGATCACTGATGATGAAGCCGCTTGGTTTGATCCTGTTTTATGAACCCTTCTCTCACATTCATATGTCGTAGATTTGTAGTTTCCAAAATAGGAGAGTTTGGAGAGCACACTCTCGGTCGAGGACACTTTCGAGGTTGGCGATCGTGTTCAGGATAGTGAGGAAAAATATATACTTGTGATTCTAATTTAGATCCCTCGGATTCAGACATAGACTGGGCAGAGTTTGATGATTTATTACCTCGTGTGATTTCCGTAGAGCTAGCAGCTAGGGTGGAGACCGTGCCAGCACCGAGTACAGACACGCCAACAGAGCCGTCGTCGCTAGTTTTGCATAATCAGCGAGAGTTATCTCACTCAGATATGGTTGCATTCACTCAGACCTTTCAGAGGCCAGATTTGCCAGCTACTAGTTGTCCTGAACTGAAGCCTTTGTCGTAGTCGTTGAAGTATAGATTCCTTGCGGGTGAGCATGAGATGTACCCAATCATTATCTCAGCAGATTTGACTGGAGTGCAAGAATCTCATTTGATGGAGGTTCTTGAAAAGAACCAGAAGGCGATAGGATGGAGTGTAGTTGATCTCCATGGGATAAATCTGGCCCTGTGCTCCCACCATATCTATCTCGGGGAGGACGTGAAGCCGTCGCGTGAGTTCCAATGACGGCTGAACACGAATCTTCGAGAGGTGGACATGAAGGAAATATCGAAATGGTGGAGTGTTGATTTTATCTACCCCATCTCTAACTTCAAATGGTTTAGTCCATTGCATGTGGTGCCTAAAAAGACGAGCATCACTACAGTTGTGAGCGAGTCTGGATAGGAGATAGCTACCCGGGTACCCACTTCTTGGAGGGTCTGTGTGAACTACAGACGATTGAATCAGGCCACCAAGAAGGATCGTTTTCCGCTGCCTTTTATGAATTAGATTATCGAAAGGCTATCTGGGAAGAGTCACTACTGTTTTCTTGACGGGTACTCTGGTTACAATCAGGTAGCCATAGCGCCCAAAGACCACGATAAGACGACATTCACCTGTCCGTTTGGGACTTATGCTTTTAGGTGGATGCACTTTGGTCTATGTAATGCCCCAGTGACATTCCAAAGGTGCATGTTGTCCATCTTCTCGGACATGGTGGGTGATTGTTTAGAGGTCTTCACGGATGACTTTTCATACTACGGTGATGGGTTCGACGCTTGTCTTGACTGCCTAGACCATGTTCTTCAACGTTGCATAGAGGTTCATCTTGTCTTGTCTTGGGAGAAGAGTCACTTCATGGTGACTCAGGGGACGGTGCTCGGTCATATCATCTCCAACAGGGGCATGGAGGTTGATTCAGGTGATGAATCCTCATTCATCGCTCTTTATTCTTTTATTTTAGCTAAAAACCTTTGCAAAACATCATGTATATGTTTGTAAATAAAATAAAAATTATCAAAAAGCATGCATTGTGTAAATACCAATAATTAGCATGTTTTTATGTAAAAATAAAAGAATAAAGAAATAAAGAAAAAGAGGGAAATGTTTAGAATAAATATTGAGTGACCTGAACCCAAGGGAGGGCTCAATAAGGGCCTGACCGCAAAATAAAATAAGTAGAGAGAGATAGGGTAACTCAGCCCTGTACATAAACCCCCTCTTAGTGTAAATATTGTATTTTCCAAAAAAATAAAAATATTTATGTGTTTCCCGTATTTTGTATATATTTATAAAAATAAAATAAAAATGGGAAAATAAAAGAAAAATAAAAATAAATAATTTCTCTCTCTCCTTAGTGTATACATATACCATGTATATAAAAAAAGAACTATTTATTTCACCCTAGTAAATAATTAATAAAAATCAAATAAAAAACATTTTATATTCCAAATTTTATGGTGTAAATAAATAAAATATAAAATTGGAATAATTATACATAAATAAAATAATAAAAATAAAATTCAAAAATACATAGGTATATATACCTGTATATAATAATAATATAATGTAAATACAAAATTTATTTTTCAAAAAAATAAATAAAAATCACTAAAAATACTTTGAAAATAAATAAACATTTTTTATTTTGTAAATATTTTTAAATAAAGTCATTTTCTATTTTATTTTTATTTCCAAATCTTTTTCCAATGGAATTTTTCCATTGGTCCACGGGGGATTGTTGACCCCCGGTCAACTCTCCCCCTGGACCACTTCTTCGCGGATCGGATTTTTGACCCGACTTCTCCGAATTTTGCCAAATTGATCCGTCACCCATTTCCTTAAACCTCGGGCCCCGATTATCCACGATACATCCATGATCCACGCCCACCATTCTTCTTAGGGATCTGAGCATCGGATTGCGCACCCGATCTTCTTCTTTCTCGGACCCTTGCACTATATAGCATCGCCTCCTTCTGCCATTTCACGCACCTTCGGCCCCCATCTTCGACTCCCAAGACCTACATCTTCTAGCCTTGAGTGACAGCAAGCCCTAGGAGGTGTTGCAGCGAGGAAAGGAGCGGTCTAGCCCCTAGTCCTATGGTATTTACCGCCGCGCTCCACCCATCGACGAGCTCGAGTTTCTGGAGGCGTCGCTCCATCGAGTCAAGGATCCCAGGAGGTCACCCACCTCCAGCACAGACGTTTGCATCCATCAGGTAGCCTCGATACAACTTAGATTAGCTTCAATCTCGTTCTTTCGATTTTGCACCGTTGGCCTCCGCCGGCCAATCCACTCTCATCCGACCGTTCGTTTCTCCATCCAGTCATCGCATCACCTCCGCGATACCTCTCACCACATTCTACGCCCCTCCAGTCATCTTGGTTCGCCCCAGAACCAAGACGTAGGTCTCCTCCGCCGTCGCCTTGCCGGAGACCCTCGCTCTGCCTCACCGGATCACCCCCTTCGCCCGCTAATGGGTCGAGGTAATTTGCCCTCGACCCCTCTTGCCTCATATGCAGGTGTCACGGCTTGAGAGCCTCATCTGTAGGCTCATCCATTCAGGAAAGGAGCTTCAGGTGCTCGACGTCGCCGGGGACCCTCCAGGTCCTCCCGGCCTCATCGGAGCACACCACGAGCTGCGGACGACCTCGAGATTCCATTCCTACACTTCAGCAGCAGCATAGGAGGTTCTGATCATGCGCATAGGCCCGGCGAAAGTCGCCGGCAACTTGTTCTTCGAGGACCTTCCTCCGTCGTTCGATAGCATCCCCCGCACCAGTTTTGATCGCCATCGTTCATGTCTGGGGAGCTTGCAGCTGTTGGATCGAGCTCAGGATCTCATCTGGAGCCTCGATCAGCGAAGGGGTGTAGGTCGTTCTCCACCGCCAGATCTTCCACGTGCCCCCCCCCCCTTCAGTCGTGGATCTAAATAATGGGGTAATATCACTTAGGCCCCTGTTCTTTTTGCATTTTAAGTTTAGTCCTGTAAATATTAAGTGTAGTTGTTTTTATTTTGGTTAATTTGCACTATAGACCTGGTACTTTCTCGTATTTGCGATTTAGTCTCTGTGAGTGTGGAACACGTGCTTTGACACGTGAGAATTTGGTTAAATTGCATGAAAGGGGTTTGTATTTTCTGGTTGTTATGGATTGATATTTTATATATAGGAATTACATAAATACCCCTCTGTATGCTCATCGCGTGCGTGCCTCGTGTTTATCTGGCCTTTTTGCAACTTTGACCATGTGGTTTTTACACGTGTTGTCTATTTGGCCCCAGAACTTTGTTTCTTTGCATATAGGTCCATGTGAGTTGTGCCTTGTTTTGTGATTTAATAAAATATCAAATAAACTCCAAATATTGTGAAATTTGGACACGTGGCCCCTGCCATTGTGTAAAAATTTTACAAAATTTTTGGGACATTTTTATTACTGTTTGTTATTTTTAAAAAATAAAAAACCAATATTTTTGTCACTGTTTGAATTATAAAATCAATTAAAAATATAAAAACCCCTCTAAAAAAACAAATAAAAGGTACTGTTTGTTTGGTTGTTTACTTTCTTCAGACCAATTTTCATCTTGTTTGGATTTATAAAACCAATAAAAATATAAAACCCTAAAAACCTTATAAAAATTATTTAAAAATTTTAAAAAAATCAAAAAATTGCAATTTTGGTTTCTATAGTTTAGTCTTGATTTCTATTTTTCATAAAAATTACCTTCAGATTTTTAGAGGCTAATTAGATATTTTTATTAGCCTTTCAAATCTGGCTGCACATTAGTTCACTGTTTTTGCCTTTTTCGATTTTTATAAAATCAACTAAAAACTATACAACTCTGAAAAAATTACCAAAAACACTCAAAAATATAAAAAACGCAAAAACTTTTATTTGAATTTTCTGAGTTGTTTTGATGCATTGATTAAATTGTTGAATGTGATCTTTTTAGCCTTTTCCTCATTTTCTTCATAATTAAAAATCATAAAAAAATTTAAAAATTCATAAAATCCATAAAAATCATTTTCTTTTCTTTATTTTATTTTTGACTACTTCATAGGCCGATTCGGCCAACCCATGCTCCTTGAGTTCGACCCTGGTCGCTATACCAGGTTAAATAAATAGCGAAGACAGCTCTTCGATTTCATTGGCTTTTTGACTTATTTTAGTGGTCTGATTTTTCTTGTTGATCGATCTCCGAGATTCGGTCGTAACGACCCATGTTTTTATACATTACCCGGATCTCTAAGTGGATATCCGATCATCAGAATGGTGTCGTTACTGGGGAGCACGGCTTAGTAGTCGTATTTGATTTTGTTTTCCGTTCACGGATTTCTTCGCGGCTTTTCTTTCTTTCACGGCTTTTTGCAGCTTTTTGTTTTCTTTTATTTTTCTTTTATTTTGTTTTTGTTTGTTTTATTTTATTTGTCTTTATTTTTATTTTTGCATATAGTTGCCATTTTATTTAATTTTATTTTTTTTGCTTAGTTTTATAATAATCTGATTCTGACACACTCTTATTTGATTTCTTGCGAGGGCCCGAGGACCGAGGCAGCTTTCTTCGGAAAGCCAAAGCAACCGCGGCAGCCGGAGGCAGCCCCCTTCTGTATGAAGCCACAAGAGAGAGCGAGAGGTTGAGCAGGAGAGGAGAGGTTTAGGATAGTTTTATTTTCAGATTATTTGATTATTGTAATAATACAGGGACAGCCAGACTCTCAGAGACTTGTGATTGTGGGGTCTGTTTCACTGAGCACCGGTGTGCTCGGGGGACCTCATCGCATTTTTCGCCAGTTTTCAATTTTTCTCGCATTTTATTATAACTGCTTGTCTGGTTTACGTGGTTTTGGCCTTAGCTTAGGATTTTCTTCTGATTGTGGTGAAATTGATTAGGATCCAAACCCTAATTATCTGCCTGCTCCTATTTAGATCGCAATTGGACCTGATTAAAAATTAATAAAGAAAAAGCTAACTTGGTCACTCGAGGGGTCACGTGCCGCTAGAGGCCGTAGACAGCGCTGGCAGGATCCGTTGTGGCGGACACCGATCGGCATCAGAGACCGGACCCCGACCCCTCCCGTTGACCCGTTACCTATTTGTTCTCCCCGTGTAGAAATTGCTTCGTCTAAGGCTGTTTTCCTCGTGCATCATATAGGTAGTTTATTTTTTGTCTTTATTTTTATGCGCGGATCACCCTGCATGTAGAGTGTTGGAGTCAGGTACGCATTTCTTACTCTGCATGCATCATTGATTTCTTCGCGCATCGGCTTTTTCATCTTCTCCCCCCGTTTTCTGGACTTAAATAATCAGGAGAACTCAAAAAATTCGTTAGGCATTTGTTTGCTTGTAAAATACCTAAAAAAGAAAAATCATAAAATTTGGGACTGCTAAAGCAAATTGGACCTAAAAAACACTTCACCAAAAAAATTTGCATTGGGACATCAACCCCCACGTTGTATGATTTGATTGGACGAGAGAGTGACCCGCACCCTAGGTAGAGACACATCCGACCCCTCTTTAGACTACTGCTTCTGGGCTAGCCGTTCTCCAGTGAGGATCGCTCTGGTTTCCGATAAAGTGGGCTGCGATATCCTTAATAGAGCGTGCCGATCGGGTAGCTGGTAAACGGTCTGCGGCTTGTACTGGCTGGAAAAGATCTAGTTCGGGATCGGGACAGTCTCCTAGGGGCGTTGGATTCCCAACAGCTCGCTTAATCGCTCTGTTAGACTATATTATCACCAAAATAAAAAAGACAAGATAAAAGACCGAACTCCTACGGTCATCAGCTCATGTCGTGTCGGTGAATTGAGGGTTTGACTGTTTCATCATGTTTGCTTTCCAGATCCCATCCGTCTGACTCGCCAGATCACGATGATGGGTCGGAGGTCCCTTAGGCAGCCTCTGGCTGCACTGCTTACGAGCACTACGGCTCGTTCATCTAGGTCGGTTCGTGAGAGCCGAGACCCGCTCTCCGAACCCGAGTTCACTTCCATCCTGCCCCCTCCCCCCGACCACCTTTCTTCTGATAGTCCTGAGGTGCCCGATCAGATAGAGCAGCAGATAGATTACATTTCGGCACCTGAGCTTGGGTCTTTTGCCTTTGCAGAGACTATGGTCGGCAGCAGTGATGACCGCATCGGAGGCTCGAGACCAGAGCAAACATATGTACTGGACTAGGGTGCGATCAACAACACCTTGATAGCTTCCTTCGAGACAATGCAGCAGTAGATTAGGGATCTGGGAGCTTTCATGGTGGAGATGAGGAGAGAGATAGAGCGGATGAGAGCCGACCGCGAGGAGCGCAATCCCGCAGGAGATGGACCAAGATACCAGATCAGCCTTATGAGCCAGTCCAGCCGGCAGTCGTAGCCAGAGCGATGCGGGAGTTATACAACCCCAGATCGACACTTACACATCGGTGGATCGTTCTTCCGGCGATAATGGGGGATTTTAAGTTCCTCCCGTAGACTATTCAGCTTCTTCCCCGTTTCCACGGGCTCGCGATTGAGGAGCCCCATCTGCATTTCCAGGAATTTAAGATGATCTGCAGCACCGTCCACGATCGGCAGGTGGATGAGGATACCATTCGGATGATTGCCTTCCCCTTCTCCCTGGTCGACAGAGCAGCCAACTGGTTGAAGCATTTAGGGAGATTCGTGACTACCTGGGAGCAGCTCCGCACCGAGTACTTGAATAAGTACTATCCACTCGGGCAGACCAATGCAGCGAGGGCCCTGATCAGCAACTTCTCCATGCTCCCCAACGAGCAGTTCCATGAGGCATGGGAGAGGTTTATAGAGCTCATAGACAGATGCCCACACCATGACATATCGAAGCCGAACTTAGTTCAGAGCTTCTTTTACGGGCTGACACCAAAGCTGCAGGGCTTGGTGAACGCTTCTTGTGGCGGTTCCTACTTTGCCAAGGATGTGGATGAGTTCTGAGCCATCTATGAGGAGATGGTCGAGAACTACACCGTGATGTCCCAGACCCGACTCTACACTCAGGGACGCCCCCAGCCATAGGCCGTGCAGTTTCAGAGGATAGCACGGGTCGATGCTGGTCCTTCCACTTCATCGGTGGCAGCAGCACAGGCCGAGTCAACGGCCGTCGACATGGGCATCATCAGCGAGAAGCTGGACCGAATCGAGCTGATAGAGAAGAAGCAGTGCCAGGGCATGACACAGATCGACCAGATGGCACAGACGTTGAGTGACCTGAAGACACAGATCATGTGTCTCCAGGAGGCATAGATGGCTTCTCAGCCCCATCTCAGGTTACGAGGAGATCCGAGCAGTAGTGGTAGCTCGTCCCAGCACTCCAGTCAGCCTAGACAGGTTCACCTTGTACAGGTGGAGTCATACCAGCAACCACCGCAGTACATCCAGTCACCACCATCCCAGGACACTCAGATGGTGGCGTATCAGCCGGATCAGCCCCTGGCAGTACTCCCCCCGCCATCTTACGAGCAGGAGTTGTTGATGGATGTCAACGGGATTTGGTATGACCGACCCCAGCCTGGTATCCGACGAGACCATCCCGGATTCCGTTGGTCGGCCGGAGGCACCAGTTCCCAGCAGCAGCCTCCAGTTCAGGGTGGCCAGTACGGCCAGCAGTGTGAGCAGCACCAGCAGCCTCAGCCGCCAGTTCAGCAGCAGTCATCCCACTACCAGCAGTACGGTCCTCGTCCCTAACAGTAGGGACATCCTGGAGGCGAGAGCAGCCTCAGCAGCAGTATCATCAGCAGTACCCCTCTTACCCTCACCAGCAGCAGCAGCAGCCTCACTACCAGAGAGGCCACCCGTCAGGTTCTCATGGGCCGACCTATGAGAACCCTGCCTTGGAAGATCTAGCCCGCCTCATGTCCGAGCAGCAGGCTACATTTTGACGGGAGATGGACGAGTTCCGTAAGGAGATGAGGGAGATTGTGAGAGGGAAGGCCACCATCCCTGCCCGGATTGAGCCAAACCCCAACAGTCTGAAGAGGAAATCTGAGCAGGTAGAGTTCACTGAGATTACCACTTCTAGTGCTTCATTTGGTGATATGTCTGCATACATGTTTGATGCTGATTTTGTTACACTTGGGAGTGGTAGGATGCCAGCAGGTGGTGCCTCGTCTGAGCGACAACTCGATGCTACTCCAGGAGCGCCAGGCGAGGAGGAGAGTGATGCTGAGGCCGCTAGAGATGATGACGACGGTGTTGATGTCACCACAGATGTTGATCCAGCCGACGGTACTGAGGCCGTCGTTTCACCAGATGGAGGAGGTGGTACTGATGCCACCAGACTTGTTGCTGAGCCAGAGCGTGGTACTGATGTCGCGAATCCAGATGCCGAGGATGGTGCTGAGGCCACATTACTACTACTGCTAGTCCTGTTGTTTTTCCTTCGGTGCATGTACCTCAGGACGTTTCTGTGAATAAAGGAAAGGGTTTGATTTGTTCCTATCCACTTGTGTTGCATGATGATGTATGTGTAGATTCTGCCGTGCTTGAGCAGCCCAGCCCCTCTCCTAGTCCTTCATCTGAGAAGGACCCAACAGTCCCCTTCCCTCAAGCACTCTGCTTGGCCAAGGGGACCAAAAAAGACCCAAAAAAGTCCCCCCAGCTAGAGTTCAGCCAGCATATGATGGATAGATTTCAGATACAACTGACTCTACAGGAGGCCTTGGAGCACATCCCTCTCTTCCAGAGATCACTCAGAGACAGGACCATAGTTCAGAGGAAGAGGAGGAACCACCAGTCAGAGATCCATGTGCTCATTCGTGCCACATGCTTTGCGATCCAGAACCATCTGCCAGCCAATAGGCCAGATGCAGGAGCCCCGTATGTCAGATGCCACATTCAGGAGCAAAGGTTCGATCGTACTCAATTAGACAGCGGGTCTTCGATCAACCTACTTCCGGCAGCCCTACTCGTCCACTTCAAGTTGGGCCCTCTACGACAGAGCAGGACGGTCCTTTAGTTTGCTAATCGATCTGTCAAGAGGCCGAAGGGATTGCTAAAGGACGTTGTCATCACGATTCAGGGCCTGAAATTCCCTCTGGACTTTGTTGTTTTGGACATGGAGATCCCTGAGTCCGTGACCGATACCCCCATCATTTTAGGACGCTCGTTCTTGGCCACAGCCAAGGCAGTGTCCGATCATGATAGCGGGAAGGTATACTTTCGCGTCGAGGGTGAGAGTATACAAATAGAGACGATCGAGGAGACTAGAGCCAGAGATTCAGCTTGCTCCGAGCCGACATCAGATTCAGAGCAGATGACAGAGGCAGGGCGAGACATCCACCAGGACTGCGACTTTGTGATCACAGATGACGAGACAGTTTGGGCAGACCCAGTAGCACAGGCCATCATCTCACCTTCCGAGTTTGTTGATGCACAGATGATAGCAGAGGAGAGCTTGGAGAGCGCATTCCTGGTCCAGGATACATCTCAAGAAGCAGAGCCGGTTCCCGATCGTGAAGCAGATTTTGATTGTGATTCTGATACAGATCCCTCGGAGCCAAATTTCGACTGGGCTGAGTTTGATGATTTGATACCGTGTCTGACTTCCACAGAGCCTACATCTAGGGAGGAGGCTGATTCCATACTAAGCAGAGACACACCAGTAGAGCAGCCTTCGCCAGATTCAGATTGCGAGCGAGAGTTCTCATTCTCCCATCCAGATTTGGCCGCATTCACTCATACCTTTCAGAGGCCAGATCCACCAGCATCGTGTTGTCCAGAGCAAAAGCCGCTTCCTTCATCGCTGAAGTATAGGTTCCTTGTGGGTGAGCATGAGATGTACCCAGTCATAATCTCAACGGATTTGACTGGAGAGCAGGAATCCCGTCTGATGGGGGTTCTTGAAAAGAACCGCAAGGCGATATGATGGAGTGTAGCAGATCTCCAGGGGATAAGTCCGGCCTTGTGTTCTCACCATATCTATCTCGAGGAGGACGTGAAGCCGTCACGTGAGTTCCAGCGACGGCTGAGCCCGAACCTTTGAGATGTTGTCATGAAGGAGATCTCGAAATGGTGGAGCGCCGATTTTATCTACCCCATCTCCGACTCTAAGTGGGTCAGTCCATTGCATGTGGTGCCCAAGAAGACAGGCATCACCACAGTTGTTAGTGAGTCTGGAGAGGAGATCGCTACCCAGGTACCCACTTCTTGGCAGGTTTGTGTGGACTACATACGATTGAACCAGGCCACCAAGAAGGATCATTTCCTCTGCCCTTTATTGATCACATTATTGAGAGGCTGGCAGGGAAGAGCCATTACTGCTTTTTGGACGGGTACTCCGGATACAATCAGGTGGCCATTGCGCCAGAGGACCAGGACAAGACTACCTTCACCTGTCCCTTTGGGACATATGCTTTCAGACGGATGCCCTTTGGATTGTGCAACGCTCCGGCGACATTCCAGAGGTGCATGTTGTCCATCTTTTCGAACATGGTGGGGGAGTGCTTGGAGGTCTTCATGGACGACTTTTTGATCTACGGTGATGGATTCGATTCTTTTCTTGACTGTCTAGACTGCGTCCTCCAGCGATGTATAGAGGTGCACCTGGTGCTTTCTTGGGAGAATAGTCACTTCATGGTGACTCAAGGGACGGTGCTTGGCCATATCATCTCCAACAGGGGCATGGAGGTTGATCCGGCCAAGGTGGATATCATTAGGAAACTCAGTCCACCGTCCAACTTGCGGCAGTTACAGTCTTTTTTTGGGCATGTCGGTTTCTATCGACGATTCATTTATGATTTCAGTCGGATTGCCCGACCGTTGATTGATCTGCTGATGAAAAACACCGAGTTCATTTTGGATGATAAGTGTCTAGCGTCATTTGAGACTCTCAAGAGTCTATTTGTAGAGGCTCATGTCCTTCAGCCGCCTGATTGGTCTCTCCCATTCGAGATCATGACGGATACCTCCGATTTTGCCATAGGGGCCATGCTGGGACAGAGGAGGGATGGAGTCCTCTTTGCTATTCACTACGCTAGCTAGACTTTGGATGCCCAACGGAACTACACCGTCACTGAGAAGGAGATGCTAGCCGTAGTGTTCGCCCTAGATAAGTTCAGATCGTACATCATTGGATCTAGAGTGACCATCTTCACTGATCATACCGCCATCAGGTACCTCATGGCAAAGAAGGATGCCAAAGCCAGATTGACCAGATGGATCCTTATACTCCAGGAGTTTGATATATAGATTAAGGACAAGCCTGGAGTCAAGAATGTGGTGGCGGATCATCTCTCCCGATTGGAGTATCTTGAGGATTTTGAGAAGATCGAGCCTATTTGTGAGACCTTCCTAGATGAGGCGATCCTTGCTATCGCCTCTCTTCCATGGTACATCAATATTGTGAATTTTCTTGTTGCCAAGAAAGTCCCACAAGATTGGCCCAGGCATCGACTTGAGATCTTCCTCGCGAAGGCCAAGTTCTACTGTTGGGAGGATCCCGTCCTTTATCATGAAGGAGGGGATAGTGTCTGGCGTAGGTGCATTCCTCAAGAGGAGCACCACAACGTCCTCACATGCTGCCACAAGCTTGAGGCTGGAGGACATCACTCTAGGAAAAGAACGGCACAGAAAGTGCTCCAATCCAGCCTATGGTGGCCTACCCTCTTCAAGGACTCTGATGAGTTCGTGAAGAGGTGTACTGACTGTCAGAGGATGGGCACTTGTGGACAGCGTGATATGATACCGATGCAGCCCATTCACATCTGTGAGGTTTTTGACGCATGGGGCATTGATTTCATGGGTCCATTCCCTAAGAGTTAGGGATTTGAGTACATTCTGTTGGTCGTAGATTATGTGAGTCGTTGGGTTGAGTCCATCCCCGCCTGAACCGCATAAGCTAATACTGTTTGCAAATTTTTGAGGAAGAATATCATTTCATAGTTCAGGATTCCTAGAGTTTTGATATCTGACGGGGGGTCTCATTTCATCAACGACAAGGTAAAGACCCTTGTTAGCGAGTTCAGCATAGACCATCGAGTAGCCACACCGTATCATCCTCGGACCAATGGTCTTGCTGAAGTGTCGAACAGGGAGATCAAATCTATATTGCAGAAGGTCGTCCGCCCTGACCGAAAAGATTGGTCACAGCTTTTGGACTCGGACTTGTGGGCATATCGGACGTCCTTCAAGACGCCTTTGGGTACATCTCTCTTTCACCTCGTTTATGGCAAGCCCTGCCATGTACCTACTGAGCTTAGACATAGGTCACTCTGGGCAGTCACAGACATTATTATGGATCCAGTGAGTGTAGGAGATCAGAGGAGGGTAGAGTTAGCAGCCCTGGAGGAGCTTCGTGATGCAGCCTTGAGCAGCCTACAGTACAAGGAGAGAGTGAAGGAGTGGCATGATTCTCATATCAGCCACAAGCAGTTTGAGTCAGGACAGCGAGTATGGTTGTTCGATGTCAGGTTGAGATTATTTCCAGGGAAGCTACAGAGCAAATGGAAGGGACCATATTTGGTTAGAAAGGTACACGACAATGGGAGTATTGATATATCTGAGTTGTCTTCTGAGAGTACCTTTCGTGTTAATGGGCAGCGGCTCAAGCCATATCTAGATCATGAGCCGCTGGTCGTTGACGTTGCCCCGATTCATTTTGCGTGAGATGTGGTCTCTTGACTCACATCTATTGCATCTCACGCCTGATTATCATTGTTCTCCCGACTTGTATAGATCCAGTTGTCCATATCACACTATTCTTCAGTCCAACACCCCATTTGCATCTTCGACGTTGCTATACTTAGGTGCGCTTTACCCTAAGTATAGGGGGGGTGTGAGACATTTGAGTTCCTTTTGATTCGTTTCTACCTTTGTTTTGTTGCCTATACTTAGGGATATTTTACCCTAAGTATAGGGGAGGTAGACCCTGTACAATCTCACTCGGATTTCCCTTTGTGTACAGCCTGTTATACTTAGGATTACTTGATCCTAAGTATAGGGGGAAACCCCGAGATTCTCTTGCATTTCCATTCTTTCATTCGTCTTTGTATATAACCTTCCTTTTCACTTCCCTATCCTAAGCACGAGTTATGTCTTCTTCATCGCTCTTGACTCTGAGGACATCGTTCGAGCTAAGTATAGGGGGGTGCCGTATATATTTCATATATATTTTAGCCATAACTCGTACTTTGTGTGAGTGTGTTAATAAATAAAAATGGCTAAAAACCAAAAATCCATAAAAATTAAAAAAATTTCCTTGTAAATAAAATTCTTTTATTGCATATACATAGCTATTTGTACAAATTATTTTTGTAAAAATGTTTGTAAAAACCTTTTATGTAAATAGCTTGTAAATATTTTGATATCAAAATTATGTATATAGTACAAAATTTTCGTAAAATGTTTTAAAAAACAAAAGTTTGCAAAATCCTTGTGTAAATTTGTGTAAATATTTTGCAAAACTTACATTCATGCATACATCCATGTTTTCAAAACATTTTTCAAAAATTTTGCACATATGTAAATATTTTGTAAATTGCATCTTTGTACATATGTAAATACTTGTATAGTTTTTTCCTGGATCATAGTTGACATTTAAACTAGCCTGGAATTAAATTGAAAAATGGAGCTTGGTTAAGATCTTAGTCCACCTAATTCTAAGAGGAACCTTATAGGGCTTGGGGTTGAGAATTTTCAGGTCCATGGTGACTTAATTCTTTGAGTCCACTAGGCTATGATCATATGTTATCTCGATGAGACTAAGTAGAGCACTTAACAACACACACATGACTCTTTCAGACAATGGCTTTACTTGGACCAGCACTTTACACCGAGCTCTCTATGGATGAGGTGGTGAGGAGGCAGTCTTCCTTGACTTGGGGTAGCATATGAGGGTAGTACTTCTAGGCGGAACCTCTCTTCTTCTTATAGTGAAGGAAGTGCGTCTCAACTTGGTCTGGTCGCCATGAGGTCTAACGACAGGAGTTGCGGGTTGCAATAATGCTTCAAAAGAGGGATAATCTACTAGCTCAAGAGGAAAAACTCCTTATGTATATATGTTGCACTTTGTAGATATGTTGTATATACGCACATCAAAAAATGCAAAAAGAAAAGAATAGCTCCAAAAAAGTGGTGGGTCTGATAGAAAATGATAAATCCCACCAGAGTGTATATAGTGAAATAAGCAAAGCTTGATATCCATGTTCCATCTCATGTAGCTTGCAGCAGGGAGACTTAGCTACACTGGTTAAGCTCCCAGGGATACATGGCTACACTTGCCATGGTCAATTCTCTTCTTTCCCCCTCTTCTTGAGCCGGTTGAATTTGAACTAAGAAGGGAATACCTCGCTCTTCGAGGAAAGAGTGGCCAGACTAGGGTCTTAGAGTTACCTTGTTGGGGAGGGTTGTCATTTTGCTACTTCTGAGGTGGAGAGCTAGACCTCACTTACACAGTACAAGGAAATATTCATGGTCTTCAGGGTTTGTGTATGTAGACTTGTTCTGATTTGGATTATTGAGGAGTCTTGACTATAGATTAGTGGAACTTAGAGGCTGTTAGGTTTTAAACCTAAGTCCAAATAAAGTTCCGACACATTAATAATCCAAAGATCTGACTGAGCTCCATACTTCAATTTAATAAAGGCAAGTTTAATATTTAGCATTGATTCGTTCATTTTTCCCCTCTTTTTTCTTTTTCTTTTCTTTTTCACTTCTTTTTCAAATAAGTGTTTGCTAAGGGACTAGCAAAGTTAAGTATAGCGGGTGATGAATCCTCATTCATCACTCTTTATTCTTTTATTTTAGCTAAAAACCTTTGCAAAACACCATGTATATGTTTGTAAATAAAATAAATTATAAAAAAGATGCATTGTGTAAATACCAATAATTAGCATGTTTTTGTGCAAAAATAAAAGAATAAAGAAATAAAGAAAAAGAGGGAAATATTTAGAATAAATATTGAGTGACATGAACCCAAGGGAGGGTTCAATATGGGCCTGACCGCAAAATAAAATAAGTAGAGAGAGATAGGGTAACTCAGCTTTGTACATAAACCCCCTCTTAGTGTAAATATTGTATTTTCCAAAAAATAAAAATATTTATTTGTTTCCCATATTTTGTATATATTTATAAAAATAAAAAATGGGAAAAATAAAAGAAAAATAAAAATAAATAATTTCTCTCTCTCCTCAGTGTATACATATACCATGTATATAAAATAAAACAACTATTTATTTCACCCTTGTAAATAATTAATAAAAATCAAATAAAAATCATTTTATATTCCAAATTTTATTATGTAAATAAATAAAATACAAAATTGGAATAATTATACATAAATAAAATAATAAAAATAAAATTTAAAAATACATAGGTATATATACATGTATATAATAATAATAATATAATGTAAATACATAATTTATTTTTCAAAAAAATAAATAAAAATCACTAAAAAATACTTTGAAAATAAATAAACATTTTTTATTTTGTAAATATTTTTAAATGAAGTCATTTTCTACTTTATTTTGATTTTCCAAATCTTTTTCCAATGGAATTTTTCCATTGGTCCATGGGGGATTATTGACCCCCGGTCAACTCTCCCCCCTGGACCACTTCTTCGCGGATCGAATTTTTGACCCGACTTCTCCAAATTTTGCCAAATCGATCCGTCACCCATTTCCTTAAACCTCGGGCCCTGATTATCCATGATACATCCATGATCCACGCCCGCCATTCTTCTTAGGGATCTGAGCATCGGATTGCGTGTCTGATCTTCTTCTTTCTCGGATCCCTGCACTATATAGCATCGCCTCCTTCCGCCATTTCACGCAACTTCATCCCCCCATCTTCAACTCCTAGGACCTCCATCTTCTAGCCTTGAGTGACAGCAAGCCCTAGGAGGTGTTGCAGCGAGGAAAGGAGCGGTCTAGCCCCTGGTCCGGTGGTCTTCGCTGCCGCGCTCCGCCCATCGGCGAGCTCGAGCCTCTGGAGGCGTCGCTCCATCGAGGCAAGGATCCCAGGAGGTCACCCACCTCCAGCACAGACGTTTGCATCCATCAGGTAGCCTCGATACCCCTTAGATTAGCTTCAATCTTGTTCTTTCGATTTTGCGCCGTCGGACTCTGCCGGCCAATCCACTCTCATCCGACCGTTTGTTTCTCCATCTGATCATCACATCACCTCCGTGATACCTCTCTCCACATTCTACACCCCTCCGATCATCTTGGTTCACCCCGGAACCAAGACGTAGGTCTCCTCCGCCGTCGCCTCGTCGGAGACCCCCGCTCCACCTCACCAGATCACCCCCTTTGCCCGCTAATGGGTCGAGGCAGTTTGCCCTCGACCCCTCTTGCCTCCTATGCAGGTGTCACGGCTTGAGAGCATCATCTAGAGTCTCATCCATTCAGGACAGGAGCTTCAGGTGCTCGACGTTGTCGGGGACCCTCCAGGTCCTCCTGGCCTCATCGGAGCACACCACGAGCTGCGGATGACCTCGAGCTTCCATTCCTACACTTCAGCAACAGCAGAGGAGGTCCTGATCACGCGCATAGGCCCGGCGAAAGTCGCCGACGACTTGTTCTTCGAGGACCTTCCTCCGCCGTTCGATAGCGTCCCCCGCACCAGTTTTGATCGCCACCGTTCGTGTCTGGGGAGCTTGTAGCCGTTGGATCGATCTCAGGATCTCATCTGGAGCGTCGATTAGTAAAGGGGTATATGCCATTCTCCACCGCCAGATCTTCCACGTGCCCCCCCTTCAGCCGTGGATCAAAATAATGGGGTAATATCACTTAGGCCCCTGTTCTTTTTGCATTTATAGTTTAGTCCTATAAATATAAAGTGTAGTTGTTTTTATTTTGGTTAATTTGCACTATAGACCTGGTACTTTCTCGTATTTGCCATTTAGTCCCTGTGAGTGTGGAACACGTGCTTCGACATGTGAGAATTTGGTTAAATTGCATGAAAGGGGTTTGTATTTTCTGGTTGTTACGGATTGATATTTTATAAATAGGAATTACATAAATACCCCTCTGTGTGCTCATCACATGCATGCCTCGTGTTTATCTGGCCTTTTTGCAACTTTGGCCATGTGGTTTTTACACGTGTTTTCTATTTGGCCCCAGAACTTTGTTTCTTTGCATATAGGTCCCTGTGAGTTGTGTCTTGTTTTGTGATTGAATAAAATATCAAATAAACTCCAAATATTGTGCAATTTGGACACGTGGCCCCTGCCATTGTGTAAAAATTTCACAAAATTTTTGGGACATTTTTATTAATGTTTGCTTTTTTAAAAAAATAAAAAAACCCTTGTTTTTGTCATTGTTTGAATTATAAAATCAATTAAAAATATAAAAACCCCTCTAAAAATTAAAAAAAAGGTACTATTTGTTTGGTTGTTTACTTGCTTCAGATAAATTTTCATCTTGTTTGGATTTATAAAACCCATAAAAAATATAAAACCCTAAAAACCTTATAAAAATTATTAAAAATTCTATAAAAATTCAAAAAATTACAATTTTGGTTTATGTAGTTTAGTCTTGATTTCTAATTTTCTTAAAAATTGCCTTCAGATTTTTAGAAGCTAATTAGATATTTTTGATTAGCCTTTCAAATCTGGTTGCACATTAGTTCATTGTTTTTGCCTTTTTCGATTTTTATTAAATCAACTAAAAATTATAAAATTCTGAAAAAATTACCAAAAACACTTAAAAATATAAAAAACACAAAAAAATATTTGAATTTCTAAATTGTTTTGATGCATTGAATAAATTGTTGAATGTGGTCTTTTTAGCCTTTTCCTCATTTTCTTCATAAATAAATATCATAAAAAATTTTAAAAATTCATAAAATCCACAAATATCATTTTCTTTTCTTTGTTTTATTTTTGACTACTTCGTAGGCCGATTCGGGCAACCCGTGCTCCTTGAGTTCGACCCTGGTTGCTATACCAGGTTAAATAAATAGCGAAGACCGCTCTTCGATTTCATTGGCTTTTTGACTTATTTTAGTGGTCTGATTTTTCTTATTGATCGATCTCCGAGATTCGGGTCGCAACGACCCGTGTTTTTGTACCTTATTTGGATCTCTATGTGGATATCCGATCACCATCCAAGGTGGATATCATCAGGAAACTCAATCCATCGTCTGACCTGTGATAGTTACGGTCTTTTCTGGGGCATGTCAGTTTCTACCAACATTCCATTCACCTTCAGCATGATTGCCCGACCGTTGACTGATTTGTTGACAAAAGATACCGAGTCCATTGTAGATGAAGTGTCTGGTGTCATTTAAGACACTCAAGAGCTTAGTTGTTGAGGCTCATGTCCTTCAGGCGCCTGATTGGCCTCTCCCATTCATCATGGCGGACGCCTCCAATTTTGCCGTGGGGGTCGTGCTAGGACAGAGGAGGGATAGAGTACCATTTGCCATTCACTGTGCTAGCCATACATTGGATGTCGCATAGTGGAACTATACTGTCATGGAGAAAGAGACGCTAGCCGTAGTTTTTGCCTTGGACAAATTCCGATCATATATTCTTGGATCCAAAGTGAATATCTATACAAATCACACTGCCATCAGGTACCTCATGGCAAATAAGGATGCCAAAGCAAGACTGACTCGATGGATCCTTCTACTCCAGGAATTTGATATTGAGATTAAGGATAAACCTGGACTCAAGAATGTGGTGGCGGATCATCTCTCCTGTTTAGAAAATCTTGAGGAATCTGAGCAGACTGATCCCATTACAGAAACCTTCCCAGATGAGGTGATCCTTGCTATCGCCTCGCTCCAATCGTACGTTGACATTGTGAACTATCTTGTTGCTAAGAAAGTTCTACAAGGTTGGCCCAGGAAGTGACATGAGATTTTCCTTACGAAGGCCAAGTCTTACCATTGGGAGGATCCCATCCTTTATCATGAAGGAGGGGATAGTGTCTGGCGTCGGTGCATTCCTCAGGAGGAGCACCACAGCATCCTCACATACTGCCACAAGCTTGAGGCAGGAGGACATCATTCTGGGAGGAGAACAACACAGAAAATGCTCCAATCCGGCCTATGGTGGCCTACCCTCTTCAAGGATTCTGATGAATTCCTGAAGAGGTGTACTGACTGTCAGAGGATGGGTACTTGTGGACAGCGTGATATGATCCCCATGCAGCCCATTCACTTCTGTGAGGTTTTTGACGCATGGGACATCAATTTCAGGGGTCCATTCCCTAAGAGTCAGGGATTTGAGTACATTCTGTTGGTTGTTGATTATGTGAGTTGTTGGGTTGAGGTCATTCCAGCCCGAACCATAGACGTTAAGACTGTTTGCAAATTTTTGAGGAAGAATATCATTTCATGGTTCGGGGTGCCTAGAGTTTTGATATCTGACGGGGTCTCATTTTATCAACAACAAGGTAAAGGCCCTTACTAATGAGTTCAGCATAGACCATCGAGTTGCCACTCCATATCATCCTCAGACCAATGGTCTTGCTGAAGTATCGAATAGGGAGATCAAGACGATACTGCAGAAGGTAGTCCGCCCAGACTGAAAGGATTGGTCACAGCTTTCGGACTTAGTCTTGTGGGCATATTGGACTTTCAAGACTCCTTTGGGTACATCTCCCTTTCATCTCGTTAATGGCAAGTCATGCCATTTACCTATTGAGATTAAGCATAAGTCACTATGGGTTTTTACTGATGTATTATTTGATCCAAAGAGTATAGGAGATCAAAGGAAGGTAGAATTGACAGTCCTGGAGGAGCTTAGAGGCACAACCTTTTCAAACAGCCTACAGTATAAGGAGCGAGTCAAGATATAGCATGATTCTCATATCATCCATAAGTAGTTTGAGCCATATCAGAGAGCATGGTTGTTTGATGCCAGTCTTAGATTATTTCTAGGGAAATTACAGAGTAAGTGGAAGGGATCATACCTGATCCGAAAGGTGCATGACAATGGTAGTATCGACATATCTGAAATATCATCTGAGTCCACCTTTCGCCTCAACGGTCAGCGCCTCAAGGCATATCTAGATCATGATCCACTGATTGTTGGCGTCGCCCCGATTCATTTTGCATGAGATGTGGTCTTTGAATCAGATTAGTTGCATCTCATGCCTGATTATCATCTTCTTCTGCCTTGGAGAGATCTAGATGTCCATATCATCTCATTCTTTAGTCTAACACCCCATTTGCATCTTGTGATTATGCTATACTTAGGGTGTACTTTACCCTAAGTATAGGGGAGTGTCAGATTTTTTATTATTCTTTTGATTCTTTTTACCTATGTTTTGTTGCCTATACTTAGGGATATGTTACCCTAAGTATAGGGGAGGTAGACCCTATACATTCTCTCACTCGATTTTCCCTTTGTGTAAAGTTTGATATACTTAGGATTACTTGATCCCAAGTATAGGGGGAATCACCGAGCTCTATTCATTCTATGCTTTGATTCATCATTTTAGTATAGCCTTTCTTTTCACTTCCCTATATTAATCACGAGTTATGTCTTCTTCATCGCTCTTTGATCACTCTGAGGACATCGTTCGAGATAAGTATAGGGGATGTCGTATATATATTCTATATATACTTTAGCCATAACTCGTACTTTGTGTAAATGTGTTAACAAATAAAATGGCTAAAAATCACTTATTAAAAATCACAAAATTTTCAAAAAAAATTATTGTACATTCTTTCTTGCACATACATAGCTATTTATAAAAACTATTTTTGCACAAATATTTGTAAAAATGCTTTGCTTATGAAAAGTTTGTAAATACTTTTGTATCAAAACTATGTATATAGTACAAAATTTTTGTAAAATATTTGAAAAATAAAAGTTTGCAAAAACCTGAGTGTAAATGTTTGTAAATAGTTTGCAAAACTTCTGCATTCATACATGCATTCAAACATTTTCAAAAAAATATGCACAATTTCAAAAACTTTGCATAAATAGATATTTGTAAATATTTGTATATTCTTCTGAATCATAGTTGACATTTAAACTAGTCTGGAATTAAACTGGAAAATGGAGCTTGGTTAAGACCTTAATCCACCTAATTCTTAGAGGAACCTTATGGGATTTGGGGTTAAGACTTTTCAGGTCCATTAGTGAGTTAATTCTTTGAGTCCACTAGGCTATGTTCACATGTCATCTTGATGAGCCTAAGTAGAAAATTTAACAATGCACACATGACTCTCATAGACAATGGATTTACTTGGATCAAGCACTTTACATTCAGCTCCACACGGATGAGGTGGTGAGGCGGCAATTTTCCTTATCTTGGGGTAGCATACGAGGGCAGTACTTCTAGGCAGAACCTCTCGTCTTCCTTTAGGGAGGGAAGTGTGCCTCAACTTGGTCTGGCGGTGTTGAGGTCTAAAGACAGGAGTTGTGGGTTGCAATAATGCTTCAAAAGAGGGATAGTCTACTGGCTCAAGAAGAAAAAGTCCTCATGTATATATCATGCACCATGTAGATATGTTGTACATATGCACGTCAAAAAAGAGCAAAAGAAAGAAAAACTCCAAAAAAAGTGGCAGGCCTGATATAAAATGAAATGCCTGTCAGAGTGTATATAGCCAAATAAAGCAAAGCTTATATTACACCTTCTCATCTCATAATGCTTGCAGTAGGGAGACTTAGCTACACTGGTTGGGCTCCCAGGGATACGTGGCTACACTGGCCACGGTACATTCTCTTCTTTCCCCCTCTTCTTGAGTCGGTTGAACTTGAACTTAGAAGAGAATACCCCGCTCCTCGAGGAAAGAGTTGTTAGACTAGGTAACTAGAGTTACCTTGTTGAGGGAGGTTGTTGCCTTGTCACTTCTGAGGCGGGGAGCTTCATATCACTTACACAGTACAAGAAAAGATTCATGGTCATTAGAGTTTGTGTATGTAAACGTGTTCTGATCTGGATTGTCGAGGAGTCTTGACCATAGATTGGTGGAACTTAGAGGTTGTTGAGTCTTAAACTTAAGTTCTAATAAGGTTCCGACAAATTAATAATCCAAAGGTCTAACTGAGCTCCATACTTCAATTTAATGAAGACAAGTTTATTAATCAACCTTGATTCTCCTTTTTTTCTTTTCTTCTCTTTTCACTTCTTTTTAAAATAAGTGTTGTTAAGGGACTAGCAAAGTTAAAGTATAGGGGGTGATGAATCCCTGATTCTTGCTCTTTATTCTTTTATTTTAGCTATTTATCTTGGCAAATCATCATCTACATAGGTGTAAATACAATAAGTTAGCATTCAGCATGCATGTGTTAACGTTGTACAATTAGCATGTATTTGTGAAAAAATAAAAGAATAAAGGAAAAGAAAAAGGGAGGTATTTAGAATAAATACAGAGTGACCCGAACCCCAAGATAAGATCAAGCCTTGACCTGATCGCCAAAATAAAATAAGTATAGAGAGATAGGGTCTACTATATGTTGTACATATTACCTGTGTATATAAATAATTATTTTTGATTAAAAAACAAACTATTCTTTTTACCTCCTCGTATATAGTCCTAAAAATAATACAAAAATAAAATAAAATCAGAAAAATAAAAATAAAATCCTTTCTCACTTATACAAAATACATGTATATATGTCTTACTCCCTATTTATTCTATACATGTAAATAAATCATAAAAATAAAATAAAAATTATTTTGTACCCCTAAAAACATGTGGAAAATAATCAAAATACAAAATTGGGGTATTTATATAAAAATAACAAAATAAAAATAATTGCACAAAATACATAGGTATATTATACATGTATATAACACCATACATTGCATATACACTAATTTCTTTTTCATAAAAATAATTAAAAATCACAGGAAAATAGTTTGAAAATTAAAAAACATTTTTCGTTTTATATACTTTTTATTTTGAATTCATTTATTATTTTTTATTGATTTTATAAATAATTTGTAAATTCCTTTTTTCTGATTGGTCGGGGTCGGATGTTGACCGCGGGTCAATGCCCTCTTCCAGGCTTGACCCGACCTGACTCCTTCCGTCGGAACTTCTTCTCCCCTTTTTTCCAATCGGATCAATCCTCCTCTCGATTCGGTTTTTCATCCGAGCTATCTCCTTGGATCCACGACCCTCGCGAATCCCTAGGAAGGCGTGGATCTTCCTAGGGTTGCGCGCTTTTTCCCGATCATGTCACCACCCTGGGAAGCTTATATAACATCTCCTCTGCCTCCACTGTCGAGTAGCTCGTGCCTCGCTCCTTCTTCCACCTCTAGACACCTTGGTTCAGTGACAGCTGCCGGAGAGCGTCCTTGGATCGGAGTTTGGTGGAGAGAGCATGCAGTTCGCCTTTCGTGGCTAGAGATCTGCCGCAAGCAGCCTCCTGGCCTTTCGTAGCTCGGTTGAGGCCACTACCCTGACGACCACCTTTTCTTGGAGCTCAGGAACTCATTCCGACCTTCAGGTATCCACTTTCGCTTCTGCATTTCATCTGTCCATTCGATTCACTCCATCTAGCGTCGCCGCACTTCCACTTTCTCCGACCAGCTGGTTGGAACCCCGATATCCACATCCATCCGTTCAGATCGATTTGCTGTATCACCCTTCATCTTGCATCGTGACCTGATCACCCTTAGACTCAACCCCGAGATTGAGATTAAGGCTGAGATCCCATCCTATCACATTCGCCCGGGATCGTCCTCCATTCCCTTCTGCTTATCTTGTCTCTATTTGCAATAAACTCTCGCCGAAGCAACTCCTCCGAGTAGTGTACCCGTTGTAGGCCTTGGTTCGTGCAGACGACCCCTATTTAGCTCCCAGCTACTCAGGCAGAGCAGATCCAGGAGGAGCTAGACCACCGTGCCTATCCGACCATCGTTCCTTCCATTGGAGCTGCCCTGCAGATGCGGAGCACCCTCACGAGCAAGCAAGACCTGTTTTGGGCTTCATCGGAGCGGTGGATTGCATCTAGTGGCCGGTCGAAGTTCGCCCCAGGAGCAATTCTTCCAGAGCCCTCGTCTACCATCGAATCAGACCCCACCTTCCAGACACTACAAACTGGACGGCCTTTGGGGACGGTTATTGGGGACGGTCATTGAGCAACCGTTCCCTATACTACTGTAGGGGACGGTTGTATGCTGACTGTCCCTTCTGTAGTGTTCTAACGACGGGCAACTACGACCGTCGCCTTTAGTAGGACATTTAGGGGCGGTTATATAACAGTCCCGTATGAGCAGAGCCCCAGGTTGGTTTTTTGTCTACCCGGGCCTTTAGGGGACGGTCATAACCGTCCCCGTTACTGCACTGTGGCCGTCGCTTATACGAAACTATAGGGGACGGTTGTAACCGTCCCTTATAATTTGTTTTATGGGACGGTTAGACAACCATCCCATAAAAACAATCTATTTGGCGCCAGATGGAAATATCTGCAACCAGAGGGGACGGTCAACTTATAACCGTCCCCGATTATTATTTAAAGGGACGGTTGTAACCGTCCCCTATAATAGGTTTATGGGACGGTTACGTAACCATCCCATAAAACCAACCGGAGAGGATGGTCCACTTATAACCGTCCCCGATTATTATTAAAAGGGACGGTTGAACGACCGTCCCGATGGTCATATACCCATCCTCGGCGAATCCATCTCCCTCATTCGACCACTCGAAGTTACCCTCCCTCCTCCTCCTCCTCCACAGCACCGTCGGCCCCTTCCCTCCTCCTCCGTCCTCCGCCGTCGTCCTCTCGCCCCCTTACCCTCCTCCTCCACCCTCCGCCTCTGCCCTCTCGCCCCATTTCCCTCCTCCTCCGCCCTCCGGCTCCGCCTCTCGCCCCCTTGCCTTCCTCCTCCGCCCTCCGCCTCCGCCCCCACCCACTCGCCGCCTTGCCCTACGCCTCCGCCCTCTCGCCCACTCAGCCCCATCGCCCTCCTCCTCAGGTCCCGCCCGACCACCGCCCGTCTCCGTCCGTCCATCATCCTTCGCCCGGTCGCCCACCTCCCTCTGCCTTGATTTCCTCATCTTAGTTGGATGTAAGTTTTTTATTTAATTTTTTTAGTAATTTATTAATATATTATGCTTGCTTATGATTGTATAGGTTTTTTAAAGCATAGTTTAATCTTTGTAAAGTAGAGGTTGTATGGATGCTTATGATTGTAATGTAGTTTTTAAATTGATAAATAGTTTACTTAAGAGGAAGAAAAATATAGTTAGATCAAAAACATAGTTAGATCAGAAAAATTCAGTTAATTGCTTAATAGTTTAGTTCAGAGGATTAAAAAAATATAACCTAATATACATTATTGAAACTTACCAAACATTATTGTAATTAATTTTGGATCTTACCTTTAGGCAATGGACAAAAGTTGGATGAACAAAAGATTCGATGACTATCGGACATATAACAAAGGAGTTATCGGATTCTTAGACTAGGCTTTTCGATATGAATCGCACTATCATATTGTAGGAGGTGAAGGAGATAGGATACATTGTCCTTGTATAAGATGTAAAAATACTCTGACCTAAAATCGAGCCATAGTTTACGAGCATTTGATATTAAATGGCTTTTGGGTTCATTTTACAAATTGGACATATCATGGAGAAGGAGCTATTTTAGAAGAAGATAGTAATGTCCAAGGTCATACTGAAAGAGATGTCTCTGAAACACAAGACCGTGATGTTATATTTGAGATGGTAGATAATATTCGAGGACATGACACTGATGAAATGATGGATTCACTTCCGGATACCTTACTTGAAAAAATACAAGATGCAGAAAAGCCATTATGCTCAGGAGTCAAAATGTCTCGATTACGTTTTCTTCTGGAGATGTTTAAGATAAAAGTGAAGAATCGGTGTACAGCGGTTACAATGACAGATGTCTTACAGTTGGTTAGGACATTATTAAATAATCCAGAAAACTTTCCAAAGGACTGGAAGAACGCTAAGTCAAGATTTCGTGCACTTGGACTGAACTACGAGAAAATTGACGCATGCCCGAACGACTGCATTTTATATTGGAAGGATTATTCAAACTTAGATACATGTCCTGACTGCAAAAGTAGCAGATATAAGAATATTGGTAATGATTCGAAGAGGAAAAAATCGGAGAAGATTTTACGGTTATTTCATTTGATTCCCCGATTAGAGCGATTATATTCGTACGAAAGAACATCTAGAATGATGATATGGCACAGTAATATCAAAAAGAAAGATGTAACCGGTGTTATACGACATCTATCAGATACAGAGGAGTGGAGCAAATTTGATGAAATGTATCTAGCCTTTTCTGAAGAAGTAAGAAACGTACGATTGGGCCTTGCGTCTGACGGCTTTAATCCATTCGGAAATATGAGTACGAGTTACTCTATTTGGCATGTGATACTTGTTACATATAATCTGCCACCATGGATATCAATGGCATCTTCCTTTATGATGATGTCGTTATTGATACCTGGTCCTAAGGGGCCAGGTAATGCTATAGATACATATATGCAATCGTTGATTGAAGAACTAAAGATTCTGTGGAACTCTGGAGTGAGTACGTATGACGCGGTAAAGAAAGAATTCTTTTCAATACGTGCTTCTTTATTGTGGACAATTAATGACTTTCCAGCATATGCCAATTTATCGGGATGGAGTACGAAAGATAAACTCGCATGTCCGGTTTGTATGGATAAAACACATTCGACATGGCTAAGTGCGAGTATGAAACATTGTTATTTGGGACATCGTCGTTTCTTACCGGTAAGTCATAGATGGTTACAAAGTGAACATAATTACAAGTTTGATGGACAGTCATTTGAATGTCGGTTAAGTTTGAATAGCCGATCAGGAAGCACAATGTGGATGGAACAAAAAAATTTGGGCAACTACTCTCTAGGCTGATTATTTAAGAGGAAGGCAACCGGTGGATGGCGAAAACAAAGTATATTTTTTCAGGAGCTACCCTATTGGCATACTTTACAGGTCTGTCATAACTTGGACGTGATGCATATAGAGAAGAATGTTATGGAAAATATTCTTGCAATTTTGAATATTTCTAGTACTGCCAAAGACAGTTTGCGAGCCAGACATGATCTAATACAGTTGGGTATCCGACCCGAATTACATCTGATTGAGTCAGACAATTCCAAAGTAATAATTTCTGAAGCATTGTATACTTTATCCAGTGCTGACAAAGATAAGATACTCAATTTTATTAAATCAATTAGAGTATCTGATGGATTCTCCTCTCAAATTAGCAGATGCATAAATATGGCGGAAAGAAAGATATCGTCATTAAAAAGTCATGATTGTCATGTACTGATGCAAGTTCATTTCCCGTTGGTAATTAGAGGGGTTGTACATCCTGATGTTTTTCCGCCACTAACTGAACTCAGTCAGTTTTTTAAAGTCATGTGCTCGAAGACTTTAGATCTGGAAGTGTTGTTCAGACTAGAAACAGATATTGTTTTCACTTTATGTAAGCTGGAACAGCTCTTTCCACCTACATTTTTTGATATAATGATACATCTAATTATTCATCTTGCTAGCGAAGCTCGGATATGTGGTCCTGTGCAGTATCGATGGATGTATCCATTTGAAAGATACCTACGGAAATTAAAGAATATAGTGTTTAATAAAGCTGCACCTGAAGGTTGCATTGCCGAGGGATATTTATGTGAAGAATGTATCACATTTTGTTACATGTATATGGATGATGGCAAGAGTATTAGATTCGATCGGTTCGATCGAAATAATGATGGTGAGTTATGGACAGAAGATCCAAACAAACTTTGGATTTTTCAACAAAATGGACGAGCTATCCTAAAGAGTACCCGTCGTAGTATTTCAGACAATTAAAGAGACCTTATTCATTATTATATTTTGATGCAAGTAGACGAGGTTGATTCTTTCTTTGAAGAGTTTCAGTCAACAACCACTAGCAAATCAGACTTTCTGAAATAGTTCGGGGTAAAATTGAACTATTAAAAGTTACCAAAGATGAACGGTGGAGCACGAATCTCGATATAATCCACAGGAGTCCATACTCATTAGTAGTATCACATTCCGGCTATATCGTTAATGGATTTAGATTTCGAAAAAAGTCAATTGATGAAAATAAAGCATCACAGCTTTCTGGAGTAATAGTGAAGGCCGATCTCAATGCTGAAATTGACGGATACTATGGCGAGATTATTGATATACTAGAAATCAGTTTTACACATGATGCAAGGTGTGTTCTATTTCATTGCATCTGGTTAGATGTGGGTCGAGTTGGATTAGGTTACAAGAAGGATGGAAATGGAGTTCTCTCTTTAAAGCAAACAGGTCGGTTACAAACCAATGAGCCGTATGCGCTTGCCAGTTAGGTTGAACAGGTCTTTTATGTTCCAGATAACTCAGTTAGTGGATGGATTATACCTATTAGAACAACACCGAAAGATTTCTTTGATGTAAACGAAGAGGAAGATGCACTAGACAATGACATTGCATACCAAAATAACTCCAGTGATTTTTTCCATGAAGTATTAGACAGCGACGTTGGTACTAGCAATATACGGTAATGTTTTTTTATTTTAAATCTTAAATAATTGATTTTATTGTCATCTATCTAAATGTATTTTTTTGAAATAACTCCTTTTGAATTTCAGAGATGGCTCCTAGACCTAGACATATTCGGGAGGTTCCTGAACCTCCTCAGCAGCCACTGGGAGGTTCTTCTGATGCAGGTAGTGAAGGTACCTCGAAACGACGTGGACCATCTCAGTGTAGATTTTTTGATCGTCTTGCACCCGGGCAGACGTTGCATGTGCGTATTGTTGGCGGAGATGCGGTGGGAGAGAACTCCACGGAGTTTCAGAGCTACCTCGGCCAGGTTGCTCGTGCGTGTGTCCCCATCACTACACATGACTTTTGGCAGCTTCCTTATGTTGTCAAGGCTGTCATACTGTCTGATTTGGAGGTATTTAAAATCAAAAATTCATTTTTTAAGTTATCATACTAATGTTTATTATATTTGTTGTATAAGGTTGTCTTTACATGGGAACGAAATGCCCATGTCGATTCTCAGATTCTCTCCCATGCTGCTGAGTTGTTGCGTCGATACAATGGACGCATAAAGGCGAAGGTACGAAGATATTTATATTTTTAATTATGAAGATTTAAGATTAACAATATTTTTTTCCATACCTAGTATTACAACCCCCAGATTCCATATGAGCAGCTTGTGCAGAACGTCCCACCTAGTGTTACACCAGAACAATGGAGGGAGTTGATTAATTTTTGGTCCAGTGAGGAATTCATGGTACGTATGATGTTTACTTTATATTTGTTTTATACTCGTACTAACGTTGTTTAATTTCAGTCGATTTCTACCAAAAATACGGCAAATCGATCCAAAGGCTTCCGGTCCACCCATAAGATGGGAAGGAAGAACACCAACCAATTGAAGGATGACTCTTTAAGTATTTAAATAATTTCTGGAATTATTATGTTTGAGTGCAGAATTGATTTTAAAAACTTCTTTAATGTGTTTTTAGTTGAGGGATAACGAACGAGAAATGACCCGCATAGAGGTTTTTGCTGGGTCAAAGAGCTGGGATTTAGGTGGAGAAGTGTAGCGGGTTGATGACGCCTACGCACCAATTCGTGTAAGTAATATTTATTTTTACTTTATATAATGACTTAAGTTATTATATTGACAGTATTTATAAATTTTATACATGCAGGAATAAATGATTAGGCTCTCTACCACCTCCTCGCTAGACAGCACGGGGACGAGCACTCCCTCGTTGTCGGCCGATGATGCATTCCGTCAAGCCACTGGTCCGGAACACAGTGGACGCATCCGTTGCTGAGGATGTGGAGAAACGATCCGTACATGATACGGAATGGATGGTGCAAGTGGGTCGCACTCATCCTCGCAAGGGAGCCAGAGAGAAAGAGAGATGGAGAGGGAGCTGCTGGAGGTAAAGGCAAAGATGTCTGCACAAGATGAAGAGATGGCGAAGATGCGTGCGGAAATGACGAATGTCATGTCCTTTATAAGTCGTCTTCAAAGTCAAGCACGTCACCTGTACAACCAACACATCTCGGCAATGATGAGGAGAGTGAGGAGGAGAGCGACGAGAGTCAAGGATCCGAGTAGATAACAATGCTTGTGGTAATTTTAGTTTTTAATTTCCTGAACATTTTATTGTAATATCTATAAAGTGTCGTATTTACATCTTGAATTTTGAGTATAGGGATTGTGATATTTGATTTCACAGAGGGAGCGTGAACAAAAGACAATGAATCTAGTATTTTTTTTCCCCAGCCAGGGGTTATTGGGGACGGTCATAACCGTCTCCAATGGTGCTACAGAAACGTCCCCCTGTTGAGGATAGCTCACGGGACACAATTTTGCATTTTAAAGACTAATAGGGACGGTTAAAACCGTCCCCTATAAGTCTTTGTTGGCGTCGCCATTGACAACCAAACGCGATGGGACGGTTGCGACCATCCCCTTTAATAGACAATAGCGATGGTTCTATCCGTCCCTTCAGAATGTTAAACACCCTCTGTCCCATTTTAGCAGTAGAGGGACCAAAGGGGGTGGTTCAAACCGTCGCGAATGGCCTTCTGTGGTCGTCCCCTTTAGCTCTATGCAATGGAGGGGACGGTTACAACCGTCTCCTCTGCGACTCAAGGGGGACGGTTATGACCGTCCCCAATGGTTGACATCGGTCCACTATCTCTGATATCTACTAGTAGGACCAAATGGAGATGATTTAAACCATCGCTAATGGCCTTCTGTGCCCGTCGCGAAAAGGTTCCACACCATTAGGGACGGTTACAACCGTCCCCCATGCTTCTACGATGGGGACGGTTACAACTGTCCCGACTAGTTGAGGTACTATGGACGGTTGCAACCGTCCCCAATGGTAATATTTAAGGGGACGGTTTCAATCGTCCCCAATGGTTTATTAAAAGAGACGTTTGTGAGAACCGTCCCATCTAAGTAAATGAGACGGTGGCAGAAGGGACGGTTGTGGGACCGTCCCCGATGATCAGAAGGGACGGTTATAGCGACAAAGAGGATGGTCCTTGACCGTCCCCTTAGAGCCACCCGCCTGTAGTGAGATCACATCCCAGCCGCCGACAGCAGCAGCCTTTTTGGTCGTTAGATCTGATGCCACATGACGCATCAGGTTGCACGTCCCCAACATCATCTGGACCGCCAGATCTGCCTCCATCAGAGGATCAGAGTTGTACGCCCACGATGCCTCTGCAACGTGCTATGTGCCTCCTCAGGGTATATTTACCTTTACCCCCCCCCGCACTTTTGTGTTTTATTATATAGTTCTATAAATAAAGTAGTAGTTTAGAAATTTTGCAGTTTGGACCTTATAATTTACGTAATTATAGTTTAGTCCTTCCGAACCCGAGACACGTGCGTGTTCACGTGAGTTTGTGGGTCATTTGCATGTTTTCTCCTAGAATATATATATGTTATGTTTTGGAGTGACTTTTTCTGATAATTGCAAAAATGCCCCTGTACGTGTATTTTTGAGCATGTGTGTAAATATATTAGACAAATGGCAAGATTAGCCCTGAACTTTTTATGCATATTATTATTTGATCTGGAAACTTGTTAAATAATTGCATCTAGGTTCCTGTGTGTTGTGTATTTTATTTTTAATCAAATAATTACTTAATTAACTCCAAAACTTCCATAAAAATTACATTTAGCTCATGTTAACACGTAATAATTAGGGTAATTTTTTGAATTAATTTAGTTTTATTTGATATTTTCTAAAAATCAAAAACTCTAAAAAAGTGTTTTGTCTATTTTAGAGAATACCAAAAAATTATAAAAATTGCTTTAAAATTACAAAAAAAAATCATGTGTGATTGCTTTTATGTGCTTTATTTCCAATACCATTTTTGTTGCATTATCTCTTATAAAACCCTTAAAAAGCTAAAAACTCCAAAAAACCCATTAAAATCATTAAAAATTCTACAAAATTCAAAAAAAAAATATAATCTCAGTTTCTATAGTTAAATATTTTTATTTACTTTTTCAAAAAAATCACAACCAGGACATTAGGGCACCTTTAGTATTTTAAATTTGCCTTTTAGTCCAGGTTGTACATTGTTTTCCCTATTTTCCATTCTTTCATTTTTATAAAATCATTTAAAAATTGGAAAAATCCCCTAAAATCGCTAAAAACACTTGAATATTTAAAAAATATAAAAATATTTGTGTTTCCTATTTTTGAGCATTTTTAGTCTTAATAAAAATTGTTGAAGCTTGATTTTGTCTTGATTGCTTGTTTGTTTTCTTATTTTGAAAATACAAAAAATTGCAAATTAAAAATTAAAAAAAATATGCTTTTTATTCTCTGATTAGGACTACTTCGTACATTTCCGTGCTCCTTATGTTCGACCCTGGTTGTTATGCCATGTTAAATAAATAGCGGAGACCGTTGACATTTCCTTGTTTTGATTGATTGATTTTTGAGTGGTTCTTATATTTTCTTGTTGAGTCTGATTGGCTGATTGGGGTCGCAACGACCCGTGATTATTTTGGGACTTAACCCTAATCGGTCGGACACTCATCAAGGACCTGTATCAAGAGGTCGGTCAGATATCAGCCAAGTGAGAAAGGATTTCCATCTCCTACTCAGGCTGGAGATCCTCTCTTAACAATCATTTGACGGTACTTGATGAGTCCTCAATCTAATCTTTAGATATTCATCCAAACACCAGCCTCTATGATTCAATAATTGAATCAATGGCTATATAATCATTAAGATGGCCATGGTACATAACCCTAGTTGTACTAAGGGACATATTATACAAATTAGTTATTCTTCATTTCAGATCAGGGAATGATATTCGCAGTAACATTTATTGCATAATGGCTCTCGTGGGCTCGCATGTCCAACACCTTGATGCAGATCAATGTTGATGTCAAAACAATCAATCTTCCTAGACTGTATCCTAACACAAGATGAAGCCCTATCATACATATCTTTTATGAGGTTAATGTACAGGACATGTACTTTTCTTTTCTCCAAAACTCTCCACAATATCTCTTGTAGGACAGAATCATAAGCTTTCTCTAAATCAATAAAAATCATGTGGAGGTTCTTCCTTTTAGCTTTGTAAATCTCCATTGTTCTCCTTAGCAAGTTGATGGCTTCAATAGTGAGCGAACTGGCATGAATCCGAATTGGTTTTCTTTTACTTTGGAAACCTTTCAACCTTCTTTCGATCACACATTCCTAAATTCTCATAGTGTGACTCATCAGCTTGATACCTTTGTAATTTGAACAATTTTGAATGTCTTTTTTGTTCTTATAAAGAGCCACTACGATGCTTCTCCTCCATTCTTCAGGTATTTTCTTACTTCCCCAAATAACGTTGAATAAATTTGTAAGCCAAGTCAAACCACGCTCACCTAAAACTCTCCAAACTTCTATAGGAATGTCATCAGGTCCTACACCTTTCCCATGTCCCATAACCCTCAAAGCCTCCTCTACTTCCTTCCTTTGTATTCGTCTATAGCTTGCACGATTCAAGTAATTTTCACTACTAGCTAGATTTCCTAAAGTGATCTCTCTATTTTCTTCCCTAATAAAAAGCTTATGGAAGTATTGCTTCAACCTAGTCTCTATATCTTTATAAGTAACAAGCATATGACTTTCCTCATCTTTAATGCATCTCACTTGAGAAAAATCTTTGGTCTTTCTTTCTCTTGATTTAGACAGCCTAAATATATCCTTCTGGCCCTCCTTAGAGTCGAGATTTTTGTACAAAACTTCATAACCTTTTGACTTCTCTTACCACCTTCTTTGCTTCCTTCTTCACTATTTTGTTTTGTGACACTTTCATTTGTTCTATCCTTAGACATATCTTTAAAGCAAGCTCTTTTAATTTTGAGATTCTCTTGTATCCCTCCACTCCACCACCAAGCCTCCTTTTGACCTGGAGCTCCTCCCTTTGACTAGCCTAGCATCTCTTTGACTACCCTTCGGATACAAGATGCTATTGCTTCCCACATCTTATTAGCACTTCCATTATAATCCCAAGATAAGCCTTCTAAAATCTTCTCCCTGAAGCTTGATTGCTTCAATTGAAGATTCCATTATGTAGTTCTAGTGATCTTGGAAACCCTCTTCTTTACTAGCTCTTTTATTTGCACATCCATGACTAACAAGCGATGTTGGTAGTCAGACTCTCTCCTGGGATTACTTTGCAATATTTACAACACAATTGGTCTCTTCTTCTCAACGCAAAGTAATATATCTGAGTTCTACTTGAGCCACTCTTATAAGTAATTAGATGCTCCTCCCTCTTCTTGAAGAGAGTGTTTGCAATAAAAAGATCATAAGCCGTTACAAAATCTAGAAAGACTTTTCCCTCTTCATTTCTATTCCCGAAGCCATGTCCTCCATGAACACTAGCATACTCTGAAGCATCCTTTCCCACATGTCCATTAAGATCTCCATCTAGACAAATCATCTCTTTTTTGTGGATTCCTTGCATAATCTTATCTAAATCCTCTCAAAAATCTTGTTTAATCCTATCATCTAAACCAATTTTTGGTGCATAAATTGAGATGATATTCAGAATTTCTTCTTCGAGCACCACTTTAGTAATATAATCTGATCCCCAGATCTTTGCAACTCAACCACATAATCCTTTAGTTCCTTATGAACAACCACTCCAAAACCATTTTTGCCCTTATCTTTACCTGAATACCAAAGTTTAAAGCATGTCGTCTCGATCTCCCTTGCTTTCTCTCCAACCCATTTGTCTCTTGTAGCCATAATATGTGAATCTTCTTTCTTTCCATCATATCAACTTTCTCCATCGATTTGCCAGTCAAAGTGCCAATATTGCAAATACATGTCCCAACTTACTTTGCAACCTCTTTTGGACTAACTCCTTTACTCGCATGCATCTATCATGCGAGAACCCTTGAAAATTTTGGAATGCATCCGGGCGGTGATGCAGCGGAACTAGCTTATTTACCAGCATGTGTTCCTCGTGCGAGAACCTAGCAATGTTTGAACTACATCCGGGCAGCGATGTAGTGGCCCTTGCCAATGTGTTGCAAGTAGGGAATGCCCTAATGAAATCTAGATGTTTACTTAAATCCATGTTTAAAAGATCTGAACAATTTCGAGAGAAATATCTAAATAGTGTTCTTAAAAAGAACACTTTTTAGGAATTTATCTGAATGGTTTCGATACAAATTCCTAAATAAAGTTCTTAAAAGAACACAATATAGGAATTTATCTCTCATGTGTTGGTTGTCGGTTACCTAACGTGCAACCCTCCTCAATTTACCCAAGCTTGGGACCAGTCATGGCTGAGTTAAATATCGTGGTTTTACATATTGTGGACTATTTGTATTTTAAATTTGATTTTAATTAGTGAATTAATTTATAGATAATATGTACATAATTAATATAATTTTTATAGAATTTTTTATGGGTTAGAATAAGGTAGAATAAAATCAACAAATATAAAATATGTATAAAATAAACAATATCAGATTTGTATTTTCTCCTGATTTTCTGATTTTTATGGGTTTTAATTATTTAGACTAAGTTATTTAATTAATCAAATAATATAATAGAAGATTAAAATAAGTAATTTTTGTACATAAAATAATAGGCTCAATCTAGGTTAAAAACAAGGTTATTTAATTACAAAATTAAACCCTGATTTTAGCACAGTTAATGAAATGCTATTAAATTAATTTTAGGGGATTTAATTAGTTTATTAAGGGGATTTTGCTAAGATCAACATACAAAGTAGATGAATCATGGAGTCATCAGTGTCCAGTAGTCCGGTACGTCAGAGAATGAGAGGGACCATCGGTCCCAAAGATGTGATGCTCATGCAACTAGTGATCATCTGTGATGTATTTGATGTCTGGGAAATCGACTTTATGGGCCCATTATCTAATAGACATAGATACGAGAGCATTCTCCTAGCGGTAGATTACCTTTTTGGGTGGGTGGAGGTTGTCCCTACCCGAGCCGTAAATAGTAGGATTATTTGTAAGTTTGTCAAAGTTCATATTATTTCAAGGTTCGGAGTCCCGAAGGTCATCATTTCTGATGGGGTGTACATTTTATGAATAGTGAGATGAAGAATCCAGTTAAGGATTACAGCATCGAGCATAGTGTCATGAGTCCTTACCACCCACTCCAATGGCATGGTTGAGGTGTCAAATAGTGAGGTGAAGGGCATTTTACAAAAGCTAGTCTGCCCTAATAAGAAGAACTGATCCTAGCTTATGGACCAAGTTATATGGGCATACCAGACTACTTACAAGACCCCACTCGGAACCTCTCCATTCATAATGGTATTTGTGAAGTCACGTCATTTGCCCGATGAGTTATTGCACAAATCCGAATGGGTAATAAGGAAAGTGATTTGGAATAGTCACCAGGTCTAGCAGTAGAGACAGATGGATTTGAACGAGCTCGTAGAGATAAGAAATCGTGCATATGACAACAGCATGATCCATAAGGATAGAGTCAAGTATCGACATGATCAACATAGAGTTAAGAGTTGACTTGATTTGGACTTATTCCACTTAATTTTCCAGAGGAACTTCACCAAGAAGTAGGATTTTAGAAGCTTCAAGTCCTAAAGTTTAATTCTCTAAGTTCCACAAGATAGTGTATAGACTTCAACTCTTAGTGTCTGCTTTGATTGCCTCGTTCTGAGTATGACTCTTGAATAGTGATATAATCTGCACTCTAGCCCCTCTTTTAGATCAACTCAAATGGGATATTGGGATACTTTGTAACTTTTCTCTAGCAATGTGGAAATCTAAATACCATAGTATTGGGTTGGATAAAGCTTCAGATGATGGATAGTCTTCTAGTACTAGTCATTCAGTCGAGGTGGGGGAAATGCAATCACTTCACATGGTTGTTCAATCCTGTACCCAACAAAAAAAGATTTATTACCTTGAATCAATAGGCCAAAACAAATTCAAAAAAAATAAAAAGCCCTAATATAAATGGAATGCAAACATTTCAAAATCTCAATCTCTTAACCACAATGGTATGTTATCTACATAGCGAAGATTTGGCTACATTGTTCAGGCTTCAAATAGGAGACTTGTCTACAATGGCTAAGCTCCAATTTCTCCCCTCCTTCTCCTTTTTGTACCTAGCAATACTTGAACTTAGAAGGAAATACTTGACTCCTAGAGGATGAGTTGCTGGAGGAATAGATCGCATGGTAGTTCAATATTTCAAATGGGAAGATCTAATACTCTTCACACATGAGACAATTATTCAATGTTCTTGGAGTATGCTTTGGGAGGGGTGGATCTAATATGACTTCAGAGCCGAACATATATAGTGACTTGTAGAACTAAGAAATTGTTGATTTTAAAGTCCAAATTCTCACAAGAGTTCTGCCAAATTAGTAATCCAAAGGCTAAGTCAAGCTCCATTTTCATCTTTTATTCATGATCTTAGTATGGAACCTATTCTCATCTCACTTCTGCTTCATTTTAGTTGCTTGGGGATGAGCAAGGTTTACGTATAGGGGGTTGATGAATATGTGATACATCACTTCATTAGCTAAAAAATAAAGCTTTGTTCTCAAGTAATTAAGTACATTTGTGCATTAATAGTGCATTATTTTCATCCATGCATATGTAAATAAAATGCATATTTTGTCACTCATATTGCATTAATAAGGAATTGAATCTACTTGTATATATTCACCTATTTACTAGCCTAACTTTGTTTATTTTTAAGTAATTTATACTAACTTCAAATTAAATAAAATCAACTCCATTATGTAAAATATCACTAACACTAACAAAGAAAAAATACCAAAAAATCACAACTTGTATATATGTCAAATAAAACCAAATCGTACTTTGAGGAAAAAGCTATAAAGTTAAATATCTCTCACATACAGTCTCCTATGAACTTGTACTCCTTTTGAATAATGTATATTAATGATCTACAAATTAGATCAATTTCAAAAAGAATCAAAGTTCATATGTGAAACTTGAGTTTTGGGTCCACACTGTGTATTATGCATATTTACTAATTTTGACATATCATTATGTATAAAATTAACTCATTTTAATTTGTTTTTTTTAATTTGTTTTCTTTTATTTGTATTTTAACAAAGTGTGTAAGAATCAAAATCCAAAACATTCTACAAATCAAAGTAAACACAACATTATGATTGTGTATATTAGAGATTTTTACCCTCCATGTATCCTATAATCCTTGTAAATTACCTTCTCGGCCTTGTAAACATCGTTATTATCCCCTCGTCCCTTTAAAGTTTCTAACTCTTACTGTATAGATCATCTGGTTAACTCCTATCATTTGGGTGTTAAAAGTAATCGTATTCCATTAATTTTTTGCATAATACCCATTTTATTTATGAAAATTACAGAGAATGCCCTCCTTCTCCCCCTCACCATCATCCTCACCTCCCTTTCCCCACCCAACACCTATCTCCACCCACCTCCTCGGCTTTCGCCTCTCCACCATGATGGCTGACCCTCAAACCTCCACCCAGACCCTCCCTCCTCCCCTATGCCCCTCTCCCTCAGCCCATACGTGCCCTCCTTCCCTCCGCTTAGAGCCCTTTCTTGGGGTCCACCTCGCCAATTGTACACCTGGGAGAATTGGGAACTCCTCCTTTCTTGATAAGGGGGCGGTTGAAGAAGGCTTCCAGGCGGTGATGGAGTGTGGGGTGCCTATCGGACCATTGATGAAGAGGAGTTGGGGCAGAGGAGGTCTAGAGCTCCTCATGCGAAGGGATGTTGCATAGATTCCACTGACCACTAGAGCATGTACCGCCAACCATCGACCATTGGAACTCCTCGTGTGAAGGGATACTCCTTGCGGGTACTGCTTTATTAAAGGTGGGGTTGGAATCAAACATGTGTCAGCTCCTCTTTTTCCCCGTTCCTTTGGATTCCACCGACCTCTGGAGCAGCACCATTTTCCCTCATTTGAGCAGAGCAAAGAATAAATAGGAAGATGAGGTGGTGATGTAAGAGGATTCAAGAGGAAAGAGGAGGAGGAGGATACAAGAGCAACAAGGTGGGGATGGGTGAAGGTGTAGCAGAGGCTCTCCACCCTCCTCCTTGATCTCTGCCCCTCCACCACGTTGGTCGGCTCTCAGACATCCGCTCCCCCCTCCAACCTTCTCCCAGACCTCCCCTCGTCCCCTCCACCTCAACCCAAACCTCTCGTCCCCCCTTAGACATTCGCCTAGACCTTCCCTCGGACCTTTGTCTAGACCTCCCCTTTGCCTCCGCTCAGACCTCCCCTCCCCTCCGACTCCACCCCTCTGACCTCCCCTCTACCTCCCCCTAACTTCTCCTACATAGAATAATAAAGGAGAGAGGGTGATGGAAGATCCACCATCAGATTTCCTATGGTCAGATTAACTCAAGATTAGCCCAACCAATTGACTCAAATAAAGATAAAGTTGATGGCAGGGTTCAAGATGTAATATGGAACAATTTTACGGGGTTGACAGGATAGTAACATTGTTTACAAGGTCAAGAAGTTAATTTACAAAGATTCTAGGATTCGTGAGGGTAAAATACCTTTATTTTATTTCTATACTTTCTCAATTATTGAAAATCCCAAAAATAGACTAATGTGTAAATATTTTTATAATACTTTATTTGATTTATTTTGAATTTTCCTTTAGTTAAAAATCATAAAAAAAATCGAAATGTAAAAGTTTGATATTTTTATTTACTTTGAATACCATCAATAATTTGTATAGATGGGGTCATTAGTTTTGGTCTCTTCATGAAAGTTATAGATCTTTTCGAGAAGAACAATTTTTGTGAAGAAAAATTTTTTTTCAGACCTCTTCTTTTTTATTTTACTTTTTCTTTGATTTTGGTTTTTGAATTTGTGGAGGCGATACTTGGTAGCTCTTGGAGCCGCCACACATCCTGCACTTATCTCTAGCCATCCTCCATCTAGACCGTTGAACTGACTAGATCCAATGGCTACCTTATTTCCCTTCTTATTTTCCCCTTTCCCACATGGCATCTTCTAGTTCCTTCGATCAGGCTGTGATAAAACGACTAGAGAGTTTTCTCCTTCCTCACATGCTTCTCGACTTAACCCAATGATCCATGCCCGCCACCATCAATCGAGTGTCTGCAAGTGATGAATCCATGATTCATCTCCTTTACTCTTTTATTTTGTCTAAAATCCTTAGTAAAATACATGTAAATATCAACTAATTCTCATTAATTAACATACTAACTCCATTTATTAATATTACATATTTAACACTTATTAAATCCAAAATAAAAGAATAAAGAGAACAATAAAAATAAAAGAACGAAGTATATGAATATGTAAATATGTGTATACTTATCCTAACCTGAAGACCATGTCAATATTGACTTTCTCGACAAAATAAATAAGTGGGGGGGATAAAGATCTTAATATATAAAAATATCATAAAATATATATAGCAAATGCACAATGTACAATGTAAAATAAGTTGGGGTATTTTATTCCTTGTATTTTTCAATTATGTGTTTTTATTATTTTTATTATATTTTATAATAAATATATAAAATAAAAATTATTAAATCTTAAAATAAATAAAATAAATGTATATACTTATTATGTATGGGATGGGGAAGCTGCACCCGAGGTGTAGCCAACTTGTTGCACATGACCATTTTTTCATTATTTTTTGTGTTTTTGAAATGAAACCTAGAGGGATTTAAATCACCTATATCATCATGGTCTCATGCCAAATTCAACCATCAACGCTTCTATCATCTCCATCAACTCGATAACATTTTAACGGTCTCAGAATTGCTGAAATTGACTATATCTAGATGGTCATGTTAGGAATGTTTGTTTTGCATGAAATTTAAAACACATATTCCACCCAATAAACTAAGAAAATCCTCATAGATTTCCTTAAAAAATAAAAAAACCAATAAGAAAAATGATCGGGTGTAGCTAGTTAGCTGCACCCCCAATGTAACTTCCCTTTTCCCTATTATATTGTATAATGTACCTTTTTTGTATCTATAACTATTTATTTAACTAATTAAATAATATTATTAAATAAAATAAAAATATACTTATAATCCTCATAAAATATGTTAAATTGATAAAATATAAAATAAATAACTTATACGTAAAACTAATTAAAATTTAATAAGCTATTGTATATATGTAATTTAAACATATAAATTATACTATTTATATTATTTAATTTATTAAAATTCATAATTAAATTATTTACTAAATTATTTATAATTTTATTTATATAATTCATTTATTTAAATTAATTTACTAATTATTTATTAGGTTAAATTGTACTTTATATAAGGTATATAGCTCTTTCGTCCTTTTATTATTTTGTCTTTTCTTTTTGAGTAAATTACAATTTAGGTCCTCATCTATGGGTCTAATCCCAGAATGGATCACGATCTTTAAATTGTAACGATTCGGGTCCTAGGGTCATTAATGTAAGGAACTTTTTGGGGGCTAATGACGAGTATGCTCTTGTTTAAAAGTTGAAACCCAACCCTCATTCCTTTCCCAACAAGGGCATATTCGTCATGAACCCTAAAATTTCCATTTTCTAAATGGTTCTGGGACCCAAATCGTTACAATTTAAAGATCGGGACTCATTCTGTGATCAGACCCATAGATAGGGACCGAAATTATAATTTACCCTTTCTTTTACTCTTCTTTCTCTGCCACATGGTGACTCTTGATTGCGCAATCAAGAACTTTCTTCCCTTCTCCTTCCTCCTCCACCACCCAACACCCTAACGGCCTCGACCGTTAGTTCGTTCGTCCCCCGCGCTTCCTCGCCGATCTTCCTCCTCTCATATATAGAGCCACTCACCTCCTTCCTTCTCTACTATCCTCCATTAGATTCCCTTCACTCCAGTTCTGGTGAGAGAGCGCATCTCATGACAGGAGATTGTGTTCGCGCCATCGATCGAGAGAGGGAGAGGGTCGACGTAGGCGAGATCGTCGTCGGGGAGCCTCCGCTCCGCCGTGTTCAGTCTTCGCGAGCTCCGCCCTCGTGTGGAGGCCACGATCATCGGAGCTCCTCCAGGCCCCAGGTTCCCATGCAAATACCTCTGTTTTCTCTCCAGGTTAGGGTTCCTTCTTCCGATCCTCTTCCTCCCGCTAATTTCTCTTCTCATTCCCCCATTATCCTTCTATTCGTTCCGATTTTGATTTATTTTGCTACAAAACGACTTCTGATCATTTCCTTCCGATCCCCTCCACTTCTGAGTACTTCGTTCATCTCTTTTCACCTTAGATCTATTCGATATCTGAGGCTGGATCCACTCCTCCACTTCGCCGGATCCCCTTCCATTCACCCTCATCCATTGGATTTTTGACCGAGCCTTTGTGCTGAGTCTTGTGGTATTGTTTTGTAGGTGCATGTCCTAGAACCATCACCTGTAGATTGTCGAGCACCTGTAAGTTGATTAGAACATTGCGGTCAAGCCTTCACAGGAGTCGAGACTGTCTGATAAGCAAAGCATCTATCTGGAGATTATTAGGAAGTGCAAAGCACCATCGGACCAACATCTGTATGAGAGGTCAAGCACCAAAGCATCACGAACAACAACCAGTACCGATCAAATCTGAAATTCGGAGAGCCGCTTCGAGATCCCAGCTGGAGCTCGAGATTAACCATCCGGAGAACGATCAAGACCATCGCACTGAGCATTCTATCATCTAGAATCACCGCAGCATCGACGGGTTTGAACCACCTGCACATGGAGATCTGAAGCGCAGCACCTGCAACATTTGGATTCGAAGGCGAAATAGGAAATAATTGATCGAAGCCACCACCTGAAACTACGAAGACCACTCCATCGTTCCGATCAAGATATCGTCGTTTGCTCTGAGCAACGGCATCTGGAAATCTGAGTCCAACGAGAAGCATCAGTTCTGATCAGAGGATAGAGCATCGCCTGGAGTGCTTCAGACTCATTAATTGGGGAAGAACTCCTGCACTTTCAGATTACACGTCGTCCACACGATCTGAGACTAGCCCATTTAGATCTACCGTTCGATCGATGTCTTCCATAATCGTTCGATCCGATCAACGGTGCAATCAGGACCGATCATTGCTTAGTCGCACGCACGTGCCTGGCGAGTGACAGGGCAGGAGATATTTTGGTGAAATTTCTACCCCCTGCATTTCGTTTTATTGTTAAGAAGAGTGTTCATGGAGCTTTTACAGGCCTTGCCCTCGTGCTTATTGTAAATCACGAGCAGGTACAGGTTCGGCTCAACTCACGTGGGTGAGCACATGTTTGCTAGGATTTTTTTCACGCCTAGACCTCTCGTTTTCCAATTATTAAGCCCTTATAATTACATCCATACCCCTATATTTTATATTAAATAATAATATACATTAATTCGGAATAAATCAATACATTTTATAAAAATCAAATAAAAATAGAGGTTGGGGAGCTTGCACCAAGGTGCATGTAACTTTACATGCACCGGTGCCATAAACGCCTATTTTTTTGAAACAAAACCTTGAAGGATCTACTTAGAACTATTAGTGGAATACGTGTTTCAAATTTTGTGGAAAACAAACGTTACTAGCATGTTCATCTAGACGGCTAAATTTCAGTAATTCTGAGACCGTTAAAATTTCACTGTCTTGATGGATGGCTTAGGAGTCTCGAATTAAGTTGAATTTTTAATGACAACATATTGACATATGGTGATCTAAATCCCACATGATTTCATTTCAAAAAAATAAAAAAATATGGGCATTTATAGCACCGGTGCATGTAAGGTTACATGCACCTTGGTGCAAGCTCCCCAACCCCATAAAAATATATTAATATACCATATAATATACTCTATACAGTATTAATTTGTATTTGGAAAAATAATATCGTTTCTATTTATAAGAATTCAAAAATAAAATACAAAAACAAATACAACCTTATAAAATACATAAAAAATATAAATACAAACTCAAACGAAAATTCTATTACCTATATTTTATTATATTCTAAACAACAAACCAATATGGATAGGTATGTCGAAGCTAGGCTCCCGAAAGAAATTAAAAAGCAAATATCAAAACTCTTAAAAATCTAAAAATGTAATAAAATTTATAAAAATCATAATTAATTAATAAAATAACCTAAAAATACACACAATACCTTGTTTTAAAGGTATTTTCACACTTTATACATGAAAAATAAAATACAAGTTTTCTTTACCGTTTACTATCTTTAAAATAAAAAATGCCTCCCAATTTTACATAATGATCTTATTTTCAACTTTAAAAACCTTTAAAATCCATAAAAAATCTAAAAATTATAAAAAAAATTCCTAGAAATAGTCAAACAAATATAAAGCATAAAAATATTAAAAGATAAAATTAAATACAAAATATAAAACTCATACCTATATTTATTTACTTATAGGTACATAAAAATATAAAAATAACACATAATGCTTAAACAAACTAATGATTCAAATCAATTAAAAATCACTAAAATTTCATGAAACTTTACTTTGGTAGATCACTCTACAACTCTACTTAAATTTACATAGTTTCCCTCTTAGAGTTCGACACTCACGTACTTACACTATACACATAAGTTTAGGGTGTCTAAATAAAATTACACATCTTTTCCTGCAAATTTCGCCTCATCGATTCAGTGACACTACTCTTCTTTTAGAGTAGTAGATCAAATTTATTTCAGATGACGCCGTCGCCGGGGAGGCAATGTTTGGGTAGATAGTTGAGCTTTAGGATTAGGGTTTCTTCTTTTTACTTTGTCATCTGTTTTCTGTTTCTATTTTCTTATTATGTTTACTTCATTTCATTTGCATATATCTCTTGCTTTGTATATGTTTGCTTGCCTAACCCGTGTTGCAGGACCTAAGTATTGATGTTGGTTTCTTTGGGAGCCGAGTAGCCGCAACACTTGGAGACCGACATTCTCCACGAGTCGGTTGTAGAGGAGCGACACGAATTGGGAAAACATGCTTCTTTTTTATTATTTTTTTCCGTGAGAGAGAAGGGGCACTTGCTCGTTTTTGCGTTTGTAGAATGGACCCCATAAGGGCATCCCGGCTTGTACCAGACATTTACTTGTTTCTCGAGATCTGTTTTGCCAGCACGGGTGTTGGGGTACCTCACTGTGGCTTTGGTTTTCTCACCTTATTTTCTTTGTTTCTTGCAATTTTGTGAGTGCATAGGTGTTTGATTAAGATTACTTTCTTATTTGTGCATTATAGGATAATTAGACTTAGGATTCGATAATCTAGTCAAAGTAATTTATTCTTCCTCGTGTAGAACATATCACTCTTTCTAGATACTCATTTTCTTTTCTAATTTTCATTCATATAGGCTAGTTTAAATTCTTTGGGCATATAATCTTGCATGTAGAGTGTTGGCGACATGTACGCATGTCTATCTCCGCATTCATAATTGATTTTCGTGCATCGTATTTTCGTCTTCTTCCCCTATTTTCCTCCACCTAGGATTAAATGATAAACAACAAAATTTGATAGATGTTTGTTTTCTTTCAAATCAAAAAGATCAAAAAAATGATAACCAAAATAAAATTGGGACTGCTTATACTATTTGATCCTAAAATTAAACGTAACATATTCCATTCCTTGATTTGAGAGAGAAATCCCCTCATTGGATGCAAGTACTCTTCAGACTGAGCGAGGTGCGTATATATAGGAGTTAGCATGTTAATGGATGAGAATTAGTTGATATTACATGTATTTTACCAAGGATTTTGGATAAAATGAAAGAATAAAGGAGACAAATCATGGATTCGACGTCAAGTCTCATTCCGATCACGACCACCTCCTCCATCTCTGCTCCCTATACGGCTAAGCCCTCTGCTTAACCTCCTCGATCTTCTTTACAATCCCTGACGAGAACCCAACAAAACCCTCCCTATCGTCGTCAAGTAACCTCTCCGCCACTTTCGAGAGGAGTAGAGACCAAGCCTCCAGTCATCCCCTTTAGTGATAGTGAGGGATTGATTTGTTGATAGTGATGACAAGCCAAAACTCCAATAAGGCGAGTCCACAAAGACCATCATCTTCATGTTGTAGAAGCCCATCTTCTGCTCGAGCTTCATGGCAGATGCCGGCCACTGGAGGCGACGATCATAGCCACTATTGCAGCGGCTCCAAAATCAAGTGTACTCCATTTGCAGATCACCCCACCTCATTCTCTTCCCCTCCATTTCCATCTACCTGACAACGCCTTCCATCTCTGACCAACACATGACCGGAGCAATTGGGTTTTGTCCCACATCCATGAAAGGAACCCACTACTCCCCATCCTTCCTTGTGTAATGAGCAAGCCAAGTCCAGGAGGGTCAAGATCCATCCCTTCCTTATAGATCTTGGGCTACAAGAGAGCTTCTGTCCTTGCATGACCTCCATCACCGAGCCGCCACTAGCCTCCATGATCTCTATGTCATCGACTCTACTTTGATCATTTACGACCATGAAGTCATTCTCAGCCATGGTACCTCATGTCGTGTGTCAACAAAGATGGAGTGACCAAGCGTCAACACTCGATCTTTCGTGCAACCTCCTCGAGTAATCGCACACCCATCAAAGAAGAAAACCTTCAACTTTATAGAGGAAAAGCACTTGTGATCGTACTCCTGCTTTGACTAGGGCTAAAACTGTTGCTCCACACCATGCCTTGGATTAGCTCAAGCAGTTCCCACTTCCCATGTGAGCTCTAGCAATGACATCACCCCGTTGCATCATTGGATCTATCTCAGAGCTGCCATTACATCGTTGGAGGGATTCACAACAATGGTCGTCCACTAGGGTGCATACCCGCGCTTCGCGGTCTGAGTATTTTTTCAAGATAATGTATAAGAACGTATTGGGATCATAATATGTGAAGTACGAAAATATTGCGAAGAAATTCTAATGAACTGGAAGGTATGCTTTCCAAATAACATGCTTTATTTTCTTGATTTAAAGATAATGTTATATACAATAAATAGTAGACATCTAATCAAAATAAGGGCAAATAAAAGAATAAAAGTTCAAATTGAGAAGGGGAGGAGGGGGAGTTTTGGTAGAAAAAAGTATATATGTTTTTTATTAGTGTTAGTCACATCATAGTTGATATTTATTAGATTTATAATATCTTATGATTTTTTAAAAAAACTTTGTTGTATTTTTTATAATTTCTCTTACATATATCATATATATATATATATTAGTAAAATTTTAATTTTCATTTTTAATCTTATATTTAGATTTATAATATATATTACGATCATATGTTACAACATATATATTCAGATAACATTTTCAATACATCCCACTATTTAAATTTATTTATTTATAACATAAGAATTTTTAATTCTTTTAAAAAATTATGAATTTTTATTTCATTTTATGTGTTTTATTTTTTATGTTATTTTAGTTTAACAATATGTATAAATTATTCATATTTTATATATTTTTATCCATTGTACATCTATTAATTTTTGTTTTTTACTTTATTTAGTTTTTATTTTATTTTTTATTTTTATATTTGTTTATTAAGTTCTAATTTTGAAAAAAATAATATTCAAAAATATATTAATGTAATATCTAATAATTTTTATTATAGCTATCAAAATGCTCAAAAATTATGAAAGAAAGTTATTTTTATGCCATAATATATTTTTAATATTTTTAGTAATTTTTTATTTTGAAAAATATTTTGGTTGTTATGTCTAAAAATAGAAAAATAAAATGATAAGTTAACAAAATGAGGACTTGAGGTAGATAGTACCTTTAAACACCATATAAATTTTAAGAAAATAAATAAGTTATATAACATAAAAGAAGAAGAAATGAAAGACTTAGAATAATTGGTTGGAACAAATCTATTTGAACTCATGTATTTACGAAACAATCCATAAACTTAAGCTATTTGTTAAACTTTTAAATATTTAATACTTAAATATCGAATGTTATAAAAGTAAGTTAATTATGTATTATAGATGATTTGGAACTCATTATAATATATTAATCACGAGTTAATAGATGTTATAAAGAATAATATTCATGCAATAGAATATTCAAAATTAGTTTATTATGAAGGATTCATTTGATATAAAAAATATACTTCTTAAAAACTATTACATATGAATGAGATCAATATTAGTTTTAAGAAAATTGTATTTATTTTTTTCCTAAAATAGTAGATTTAAAAGTAAATAGAACTTTTAAAAGAATTTTTTTAATATATATTTCAAGTTTTTATAAAAGAAATGAATAATATATAATTTGGCTTTTACTTAGTTAATATTAATATATTTGTAGATTTAGAAAGAGGAAATTTTTTACATATAAAAGGTGAGTTGATATAGAGAGAGAAAGGGAGGGAGTGAGAGAATATATATAGAGAGAGAGAGTGAGTGGGGAGAGAGAGTTCGAAGAGAGAGAAATAGAAAGAGGCATGAGTGAGAGGGGAGAGAGAGCAAGTGGGGAGAGAGAGAAAGTGAAAAGAGAGAGGGGAGAGGACGTGGTTGAATGGAGAGAGAAAGAGGAGAGAGAGTAACGGATGGAAAGGATGAGAGAGAGGGGAAGGGTGGAAGTAAGAGAACGAGAGGGGGGAAATTAGGGGACGCCACGTATCACTAAATAGGAGAGAGATGGAAAAACTCACTATTAGTAGATCATATAACATCCACGACCCTAAGACGAACATGCAGAGAGCTAATATCTATGGGATCAACTCTTTGGAGAAGCGCTTGAACAATTAGATTGAGGGACTCCACATGTACTGCTCACGTGAAATGGAAATTGCACACTGTAAAATGGAAATTGTGTATCGACCCTTGTAAATTTGGGTAATGATATAAGCACACTTGTGTAAAGATTTCTTTTCTATTCATCCGAACTCTTGCTTTGCATTTAGAACCCCCCATGTTTTAGAAGTTACTTGGAACTCAATTTATCACCATCTTTCAAGTTTAAAATAGCACGTTGTAAAATATTATTTCTCTACATTGTGGTGATTTAATTTTGAGTTTCATAATTTTTGGAATTGTATTGACTAGAAAAAAATGATGAATAGTCCTCAAACTTAGTTGAATTTGCATCAGATTATATATTTGCATAAAAATCTAAAAAATCTTCTATGAAAATCTAACGTTAAATTCTTTAAATTTAATCTCGAGCACGTAATTGCTTCGATGTGTTTTGCATTGGGTTTACCCAAAAATAAAATATAATTGATCACTACATTAATTAATATTGAATTTTAAGTGATTTTTGACAATCACTAATTTCTCATGCAACAACATCGACAAATTAACTAAGGGCATTTCGCGAGTCGTCAATCATCACATTGAATTCTTATAGTTAAGGTAATAATTGAAACAAAATCCATATTGAGTAAATGAATACAAGCATAATATTAGTTTAATTATTATATTGATAATGTACATCATTTATTAAACAAGCATTTATGACAAAGTTTACAAATAGAGTTGCATATATTTTTTTATTAAATATTTGTATATTAATTATCTGTATTTTTAGAAGAATTTAATCCAAATGAAGTTATCTATTTGTTATAAATTATATGTTCAATATTTACATTACACCTTTAGGTCCGTGATGAATCTCAATTTCATCACCTTTATTCTTTCATTTTTGGCCTTAAATCCCTAGATAAATGCATGTATATAGATTTTTTTTATACAAATTAACATTCAGTTATTGACTGATAAACACCGTATATATGTATTGGTATTTAATTCTAAAATAAAAGAATAGGGAAAAGAAAAGAAAAAGAAACGAAGTGTCAAAGACATTGCATGACCCTAGACCCCTAGACCTAATCATCACAATGACTTGGTCGACAAGGAATAAAGTAGGAGATACGATAGTGAAACTGTACAGAAAACACGTCAAAACCCTAATTTTTATTTGTCAATGAATGTCTTTTTAGGTCCTATTTTATTTTCCAAATTTTATACCTCAAATAATAAAACCCTCAACATAAAAGTTGTACATAAAAATACAAAGAAAATTACCAAAATTATTTCACACAAAAAATAACACACAATGCAACTGGGATACACAGAACAAAATGTCGTAAATAAAACTTCTTACATGTATCTCCTCTATGCAATCTCAAAATTAACCAAACACCTTTATTATTCATAAAATTTTATTATTTATTTAATGAAGGTGGTTTCATTAGAAATGGAGTTAAGATACAAAAGTTGGCTTTTGGGTCCCTATTGTACTATATATCTGTATATAATATTCAATATATTCATTCATTATATTTTTTACTTTTGTATATTTTTATACTTGAAAATATTACTTGAAATACATATAAATAATAAATATAAAATAAAATCATTAAAAATACATCAAAATAAATAATGTATTATAATATATATGTAAACTATAACTGTATTATGCATATATATTTAAGTAACTAAATAAAATCAGAAAAATGCAATAAAAATATGTAAATGTGTAATTAAATAAGCTATAAATATATAAAATGCATGTATATAATAATATACAGAATAAAATAAAAATAAAATACACTAAATATAGGTAAATATACATATGTGTATACATGCAAAAAATAATACTTAATAAATAACCTTGTATAAATAAATAAAAGTCATAATGAATTAACACATAAAATATTAAATATTTTTCATGTTTTGATTTTTATTTAATTAAATCATTTAATATTTTCAAACGAATTACTAAAGGGTTTTCTCCCATGAATTTTCTGGTTGGTCCACGTTGACCAACCAGAGAGCTCCGATTGTTAACTAACGGGTCAACAGTCCTTTCTCCCCACCTCCTTTGTCAGAAGTCTTGTGACTTATGACTTTCTCCATTTCCTCCCATTCATCCATGTTGCCTTCCCTCACGAGACCCTCACCTCTCTGATCTACCCACATCCCTACTCTACATCGATGCCATAGCCCTCACCAACTGTCACGACCCTGTTTTCCGGGCCGTCGGATCCTCTCATATCCGGATCTGGTTACTCAGCAATAATTTATTCAGCAATCACAACTAACATTCAGAAATAGACTGCAAATAAAAATACTCAGAAGAAAGTATTTCAACACTTTTCCAATCACAAAATAAAGTTCAGATGATACAATGTCCCACTATAACCATTTACATGTACATCAGCTGGAAAGGAAAATATACAAAAGATTACTAACTACCTTAAAGAGTAAAGCTACTGTGGCTGACTGAATGTCTAGTATGTAAGCTGGATGTATTTTTTAAAGTCCTTGCGGCGGCTCACCGATACCTGTTGGGTTTTCCATAAATCATAGGATAAAAATTAGCGAATGCTAAGTAACGAAGAAGAGAAAAGCAAACAAATTGTGTAATTTTTCAAAACTTGATATCACAAAAATTTATTCCTTCTCATTAATTTAAGTCCTATTCCTTTCTATTCCACATCAGGGATTAGTCCAGGGGAACCCCACCATTCTTAGACTCCGAAGTTGTGGACACTTCGGGATTGGAGATTGTGTTGATCTTGGTAAGCTTATGTTGCCGCACGTCACCTCAACCAATCCTCCAATACTACCCTGACAATTTCCTTTTCTTTTATTAAACAAGGTCTCAACCCTCAGCCTGGAAAAACAAATGAGCACAACGTCCTCGAGGACTCGGTTGCTTAAAACCTCAGGCTAACATTTAATCATATAACCTAGCGGCTTTAAATACATATTATCGTGACCCAGCCGCTATTGAACCACCTGTGCCTCCACATGGCACGACCACATCTTCCGTCATTCCAACCCGAATATATTGGCTCCCGGTACCACGCATTGCAAAACATTCATTTCGTGCGCACTTATCATAACAGGGCAACCGCGTACCACCTAGGTAGGGAAACGCCAATACGGGTTCCTTCCGACAAACCTACAGGTTGCATGCCCGACCTGTAGTTCTACTCCCAGTCATCCTTAACATGACACACGATCCTTATCAAGATCCAACTCAAACCACATCAATTCCCATGATGTAATTCTTTCGTTTAAGTCTTCGATTTGCATAATCAACAACACTTAGTATATACTCACATATATATTATTCATAACCATATATATACTCATATTTATGCCTATTTTAACTCCCAAACCCTAACTTTCAGAGCCAACGTATCAATTTGATGCGAAAACCTTATTTTAGTGGGAATCACAAAGCAATTCTTCAGACTTTTTCAAAAATAGCAAAAATTAGGGTTCTTCGTAGCAAAGAACACAAAATCAAGAATTTCAATAATTTTGTATGAAAACCCAACAGCAAAAGGAAGGATTTCGTTACCTAATCGAGCTCTCTCTCGTGTATGCAAGGTTTTATCGTGTTTCATTTTTAGAAAGGCTATTTTGAGGCACCTGAAAAGATCGAATTTCATTTTCGTATCAAAACGTTAAGAACATGTCAAGAACGCGAAGAACAAACGAAGAACACGAAGAACGCAAAGAACACGAATAACGTCAAGAACATATTTTCTCTTAAAATTTTGACAGAGTTTCCCCTTATATCGGGACATATTTCTCGGAAAATTTCGACAGAGTTTCCCCTTATATCGGGACATATTTCTCGGAAAATTTCGGCAGAGTTTCCCCTTATATCGTGACATATTTCAAAATAAAAGCAAAAAGAGTTTCCTCTAAAAAATCAATCGAGAGGAAAATAACAGCGAAACTGAAAGAATATACTCAATAACAAGAGATGAAGAACCGATAGACACCACACATCTTAGGTGAGTGAACGTGTGACGAATCACAGGGTCACTGACGTGCATAGCCGCCCGCACCTAAGTAGGTTATTACACAGATTTCTCCATCAAAATAACTATAAAAGCATAATACGAAGAATAGAAACATAAACGATGGAGAATCGGTAGACACCTGATGAATCTCGTATTCATCACTCTAAATCTCATTTCTTAAGCTCAAAACCCTTAAAATCAACAGCATTTTAGCATCTATTCTGCATAATTAGCATTCATGCATGATTTCATAAAAATTGCATTTTAGCACAAAAATCTGCACAAAATAAGAAGCCAAAAATCCAAGCCAAAATGACCTGTAAATAGCCTAACTTTCCGGATTTTTAACTCATTCATGCTAATTCCGAATAACTCAAAACCACTTCCACTGTGTACATATCACTAACAAGAATAAAGGGAAAATATAAAAAAATAACTAACCCAAATAAGCGGACCAAAAACCCAAACCCGAATTTCAGGATTTTCGGACTAAAAGCCATATATCTTCCCCATCCAGTGTCCGATTTAATCCTACTCACTTTTGAACTAATGTGCATTCAATTACCTTCAAAACAAGACCAAGTTCAAGTGAATCGGAGCTCATATGTGAAAGTTGGGTTTTGGGCCTCTTTTGTACATTGTATATTTTAGATGTTTTTGACCTAATATTTTATGTACAGATTTTGTTGATTAATAAAAATCCAAAAAAAATTAGATTAATGTGTCTTTATTTATCTTTGATTTTACCGTAATTTTTTGGATTTTTATCTGTTTTAACAATAACAAAAAAAATTACAAAACCCCAAAATTAAGGTATTCTATGTACATGGGATACCCCAAAAATATCACTTGGTGTAAATGATCGATTTTGGTTTTGATGTCTTCATGAAAGTTGTAGATCTCATCACGACGAGCAATTTTTGTGCAGAAAGTTTTTTGATCCGAGGTCATTTACTATTTATTTTTGATTTTACAAGATATTTAATTTGCGAATTTTCTGGTGCTGACACGTGGCAGCACCTGGTACCGCCACGTGTCAGCCATTTTTGGGCTTATTATATATCGGTTTTTATAAAAAAAAAATAAAAATAAAATAAAAATAATAGACGCACGTGCATCGCACGTGCCTTCAAGGCACGTGCTCTGCACGTGCGCCCTCCTTGCACCCACACTTCGCCACGTGTCGCTCGCTGGGCCATCCGATCTCGGCCGATCGGACGGCCCAGCACTCGTCTTCCTCCTCCCCTACTTTCCATCGCGGGCGGTGGCACCCCAAATCTCGCCTCCACCGCGATTTTCGCCCTCGCCGAATCACGATCAGATCCTCACGTATCTCCGGCGCCGCCTTCCCCTTCCCCCGCGATCCTCGTTAATCAGATCTCCTATCAAACTCCCCTTCGAATCCGTTCCTGATCCACCTTCCGTCTCCGGCAAAGACCCCCTTCCCTATTTAAACTCCTCACCACCGCACCTACATATTATCCGTCGATCTTCATCGAAGTCCTTCGTCACCTGTAGTGACAACAAGTGAGCAAGCATCGTCGCCGGCGTGATCCGAGGACTCCAACTCCTCGTCGTAGCTCCGCCCCAAGCAAGCTGCTCGCTCCGGCCGATCAACGCCGTCGAGCCCTACTCCATCTCAGGTTATCTCTCTCTCTCTCCCTCTTTCTCTCTATCTTTCTCTCTCCCTCTCTACATCTCTCGATCTCTTCGCCGCTACATCAATCGCCATCGGCTGACTTCGCAACCTCACCGCCTCCAACTCCACCATCGCCACCACGCCGTCGGCCCCAACGCTCGCCTCCGCCTCTTCATCGCCGGTCGACGCCCATTACGCCGCCCTCTAGGCCGTGTGTCGGCCAGAGGGAGGCCGACTTTCCGCCGACGCTCGACAACAGCTCCACCGACCGTCATCGTCATCAACTCCACCAACCAGCTCCGCCACTACCCCGACGTCCGCCGGCCGTGTGTCGGCCACGCCAGTCACCGCTACACCCACCGGTCCTCCGCCTGCCGGCCCATCTCGCCTCCGCCTTGGCCGGCATCCTCCGCCGTTATCGCCACCGGGAGCCAGACCCGAGGCCCCTGCCTCACGTGCTCAGCACGTGGTGGGGGGACGTCATCGGCCAGATTCGTCCCCAGGGGTCACGTGCCACGCACGTGACCCACTGGGTCAATTACAGCAAGGCCCCCCTGATCTCCTCTATTTGCGCCTCGACCTCCGCCTCCAAGGGCACGTGCCTTGCACGTGCCACTTGGATATTTTGCAGCATTGCCCCCTATCAGTATTGGTAACTACAAACAAGTCCCCCCTTTGCATTTTCATTTATTTATTTATATGGCATCTGTACCCCTGTGTTCCCCTGTGATTTTGGACCTTCTCTTTACATTATTTTATTAATCGAAAAATAGCATGATGTTTGTTAATTGATTCTCTACACTTTGACATGTTGTGGGTAATTTTGTGATGGATGATTAATTAATAAATAATTATTTTGTGGAAATTTGCATATTTTGCCCATTTCTTGCTTGGAAATTCATAGTTGATTAATCATTGCTCTAAAAATCCCCGAAAAATCACATATCGTAGAGTTAATTGTTCTTAACATCATGCCCAAAAAGAATTGAATTTGCATGCATAGTTTGCTCTATAAAATCATCTTGCATCTTTTGGTATTTAATTTTTAATAGGTATTAAACCCCACATTTTTGAGGTTTAGGATTTTTCTGAGATTCATCACATAGTGATAGATCTTAGATAATTTTATTTCTTGAAAATAAGTAGGTTTATTATTTATTATAATTAAATATTAAAAATCATTCTGTTTGCATTTAAAAATCCATAAAAAATTCATATTGCATCGAAAAATTCCAAAAAAAATTACAATGCACTTATTTCATCATATTTTACATCTCGGTCAAGTTTCGTATTTTTCGGACATCATTTGAACATAATTCACATTTTAGTCCATAAAGTAGGCCGGATTTGCATATTGCACCCTCTATTGCATTGAAAATTCCAAAAAAAGACCGCCTCGAAAACCGAACACGAACTTTGATAGACTTAACTCTAGGTTGTTCCTTTGCCTCCTTGTGATCGACCTTGGGACTTGCCCAAGTAAAATAAATATAAAACCACACGATTAAAAATTGAACATAATATTTGTGGTTATTTTCTTGACCGTATCTGATTGCCGCCTACAACGCACGACACATAATTTTCACGCACTTCACGATAAAAAACAACTTTTTAAAAGCGACATTTTCAGATTCGTCAGATGGCGCCGTTGCCGGGGAGGCAAACGGCTTAGATTTTTGTCTGAAAATTTTTGTTCGGTTTTCCGCATTCGGGTAGTCTGTCCCCTGAATTTTTCATTGTAAAATTCATTTTTTTCTGCAATTTATTTTCAGCAGTTATTTTCTTATTTGTATTATTTTTTTTGAGTCACTCTCTGACATTCTCTCTTATTTTTATTGCGAGGTACCCGGCGCACGTGGAGCGTTTTTTCAAGAAACCGACGCATCTTCACCGACATCCGAAGAAACCGCAATTAATTTAAGATCGAGTCGAGTCGTGAGAGAGCATAGAGTCTAGCTTTTAAATTTTTGCAAATTTTAATTTCTGCTCATTTATAGCGTTGTCCGTTTGGACTCTCGCGTGTGTAAAAAGATCTTGAACTTTATTCAGTGGTGTGTCGTGGCCTGTTTCACTCTCCGGAGAGGGTGGGGCCTGACTTGAGTGGCGAATAGGATAGACCTGCACATACGGCTCTTAGAGCAATTTAATTTTTGATTGTGCTCGTAGGATTAAGCCACACTGCACTATTAATTGAGACGCACATAGATCGTTCAACTTAGCCAAATTTAACTCAATTCTTTCCCTCTAATAGAACTTTCTGCTTAGGTGCGGTTTTCATCGGCTTGCATTCCATATAGAATAAATTTAAATTTCTATCTAGCATCCCACATGAAGATTGCGAGGATTCACTGTAAGTCTTCTAACTGAGCATTCATCATAGTTTTCCGCGTGCATCAGCTTTTCCTGACTTTCTCCCTCTTGTTTTATCGCATAATTCTAAAGGAAATTGGGACTGGACGGTAGACGTGTTATTCTGCTCACTTAATTCTTCAGTGATCACCTAATTAAAATTGGGACTGCTAAATATAGCCGGTCTTAAGAACCCATAAAATCAAGAATTCTTGCGGGAGAACAACCCCGACATTGTTTGATTTTATCTTGCAGCGAGGAGAGAGACGCACACTAGGATAGAGCCAAAGCCAGGATTTTCATACTGACTACTGATTCTACCAAAAGCGATTAGCTACTTCTCAGTGAGGATCTACGGGTAGCCGGTAAACGGTCTGGATTTCCTTAGCAGAGTGGGTGGTTTAGAGGACATTGCGTAAGGCTCCGTCCTCAAGTAAAGGGTAGCCGTTCTACGGTCCTTACTTACTCCCATACTGGCTGAAAGTAGGTGCAACTAGTCGTAAGAATTCGGGACAGTCGGTCGGGAAATACAGGCACCTAACAGCTCGTTTAAACGGCTTGCAAGATTTGAATTCTCACCAATTAAAACTGGCAAGATAATTGGCCGAACTCTCACGGCCTTCACTGAGTGAGTTGGTGAAACAAACCCTTGAATTGTGTTTGATTTGTGCGTAAAACTTAGTTGATCATCGAATACCGCACACTTGTGCCTAGATCATGAATCGTACACCTCTTGATAATCTTTTGGATTCGAGAATGGAAGATTGTAGCAATTTCTGTTCGGACTCAGCGAACCCCTTTCTGACCACCACAAACTTACCAGTCTCAAACGTTCTGAGCCACTCTTACTCAGAACCACCTTGGATTCAGGGACTCCTTCCCCTGGAAACTTCCTCTTATAATCCTTTTCAAAATATTGACTCCAATTTCTCACAATCTGAAGGTGAAAAGAAGTACTCACGAAAGATGCCTCCAAAGAAGAGCAATCAGGAAGATGAACTCAATGAAGACCCAATGCAGATGGTTCTAGCAAGACTAGCTGCGTCTGAGCAGCAACAAAATTTGATAAGGGAACATCTAGAACGGTTGAATGCAGAGGAAGATCCACCAATGGAAGCCGCATACAATCCCGGGCAATATAGAGTCAGCAATTACTTGCAGCCACCTCAGCCTGAGGTTCATCATGAACTGAAGCCACACTTCCTGAGTCAATTACCACAATTTCATGGTAATGCAGATGAAGAACCATACGAATTTTTGCGTGATTTGGAGCTAGTATGTTCTAATCAGAGGCACCCACAAGTCAGCCAGGACTACATTCGTCTCACTGCATTACCTTTCGCCTTGAAAGGTAAAGCAGATTACTGGGTGAAAAATTTGGGAGTGACGGTGACCACTTATGATAGGTTCAAGAACCTATTCTTGAAGAAATTCTACCCTCTGAGTCGAACCAATCAAATGATGACTCGCATCACTAGCTTCTCTCAGATGCCTAATGAACCACTTTGTGATGCATGGGATAGATTTAAAGATGTGCTGCAGAAATGTCCCTGTCATGACCTAGATAATAACATCTTGGTCCAATCTCTCTATTCTAGCCTTAACCACGGGACTCAGGGTTTAGTCAGTGCTGCTTGTGGAGGAAATTACACATCTCGAGGAGCTGATGCCGTCTGGAAAATACTGGAGCAAATGGCAGAGACTAGCCGTTCACAAATTGCTAGTAGAGCTTACACTGATTCACTGAACACTTATCAAGCCAAAGGAGGGAAACAAACTGTCGCAGAAATAGCAGAGGACTTGATTCCCAACATGAACATCATCACAAATAAATTAACAGTTGTGGATCACATTAATAAAAGGGTGAACGACATCGACAACCGGCTCTCCCAGTTTCCAAAGCAAATGGAGGAACTTACTGAGAAGGTATCCAAGATAGGAATACCCATTGCACCTGCGGTCCCGATTTATCATGTGCATCATGTCCAGGAGCAGCCAGGGTCAGGACAACCGCAACCGTGGGCTCAGGACCAATCCTATGCCCAACCTTCCCATCAGTCACCTCCCCCAGCCGAGACAGTCGTAGAAGCCCCGCCTCTGACATTCGAGATAAACGGGATATGGTACACACAGGATAATACCCGACAGGGTAATACGGGGGACCGTCAGCAATATCAACGTCCAACCACCTTCTATAATGCCGCATTTCCCACAGCTCCACAACCAACTCAGCACTCGAAGCAGCAGCAGCCATACAACTGTCAGAACCAACCTCAACAACATCGTCAGCAGTATCAAGCTCCAAACCAAGCATCTCAATCATCCAAGCCTCCAGAAAACCCGGTGGATATCCAGAAACAAATGATGGAGGAAATTCGCAGCTTTCGGAATGAACTGTACGATCTACGGGTAGATGTTAATCGTCTATCCCGCTGGAAGGAAGAACAGACAGCCCCAGCCACGGCCATTCCCGCCCAAGTTCAAGCTAACCCCAATAGCTTGAACAAATCTCAGTCATCTCAATACAATAATCAGGTATACTATTCAGATTTTTCCACATCTGAACACGAGATCCTTTCGTTTGACAATATCAATGCCATGTCACTCAGGAGCGGAAGGACCGTGGTCGTACCTGACCGGGCAAGGGAAGCTGACCATCAAGACTCGGAAGATCAACCGGAGGATGCTTCTGAGGATGAAGAAGAAGGACGGCCGAAGATTTCAGCACAAGATAAAGGAAAGGCATCTATGGAGACCGCAGAGGACCTTGAACCTCTAGTTGCTGCGAAATTACCTTTGTCACCATTTCAGCAGCATAAGTATTATGATTGTAATAAGAACTCCAAATCTAATAAAGATGCTCTTATTTATGATTCTGGCTCGCTTTCTCCTTTCTCAAATGCTTCCATTCCTTTCCCCCATGCTCTAAAGAAAGAAAAACAAAAGAAAACCATTCAAAATGACCCAGTGATGGAAAAATTCTACCAACAGAATATCACAGTCAAAGTGCCCTTTGACCAATATGTGGCTAGTAATCCAGCATTTCAGAAATACTTGAAAATGAAATGTACTCCCACCAGGACTTGTACAAAGAAAACAAATCAGTTTGTGGAGACTCATGTCCTGACAGTGGCCACTACCAAATGTGTCAGAAATCAGCATTTACCAAGGAAGAAAAGGGACCTGGGTGCTCATTATGTGGAAAGCCGCATTGGCGGTATTGCGTTCGCACGCACACTTCTCGACAATGGTTCTTCCATCAATCTTCTTCCCTTAGCCTTATATTACAGATTGGAGTTAGGTCCTCTCCAGAAATCATTATCTTTACTCCAATTCGCTGACAAATCCACTAAAAGGCCTAAGGGAGAATTGAAAAATGTTATCATTATGGTCGAGGGTACGGAATACAAAGTGGACTTCACTGTCCTTGACATGGAGACTCCGAACCACTGGAAGGAATAACAAATCATTCTTGGAAGACCCTTCTTAAGAACCGCCAAGGCTGTATTTGATTACGGCACCAGAATGATGAAATTCCGCTCCCTAGATGGAGAAGTTGATCTGGAAATGAAACAAACAAAGTGGCAAAGACCAGATTCTGAATCCACCACTGAAGATGCCAAAACATCCGAGTGTAATCTCATCAGCACTACTGGACCGTGGGACCAACTGCCAGACCTTCAGATTGACAACACCTCGGCAGAAGAAGAAGAAATAGTGCACCAGTCAGGCGAGATATTGTCAGACAAATCCAAACACCCGGATGTTTATAATCTTGATGACACAGAAATCCTTTCGGATTTGTCAATCCTATCTTCTTCGGGAAAATCAAGAAAAATAGATGATGAGTCAGACGTGGCTTTGGCCGAATTACCACATTACTTTTGCGATCCGACTCACATTCCTTCAGGATTAGTGGCTAACATATCACAGAATGATCCATCACCATCAAGCACAGAGCCAGACCTAAAAGACCTTCAGCCAGATTTGATTGATGATTCAGATTTGCCAGAGCTGAAACCTCTCCCTCCCACACTGAAGTATGCATTTCTCAATGGACCCAAAGATAAATTCCCTGTGATCATTAGCTCATCATTAACCATGGATCAAGAATCCAAGCTTCTAGAAGTCCTTGAACGAAATCGAAAAGCCATCGGTTGGACTGTGTCGGATCTCGTAGGAATCAACCCTGCTCTCTGCTCGCACCAAATTTATGTTGAGGATAATGCAAGGCCTTCCCGTGAATTTCAGAGAAGATTAAACCCCAATCTTCGGGAAGTGGTTAAGAAAGAGATAGAGAAATGGTGCAAAGCAGGTTTTATATACCCCATTTCTGACTCCAAGTGGGTGGCCCCCCTTCATGTCGTCCCGAAGAAGTCGGGAATCCAGATGGTCACCAATGAGGAGGGGGTAGAGATCGCGACCCGAATACCCACGTCGTGACGTGTCTGTGTCGATTACAGGCGCCTGAATGCTGCGACCAAGAAAGATTACTTTCCACTGCCATTTATTGATCAAATCTTGGAGAGACTTGCAGGGAAGGCATTCTTCTGTTTTCTTGATGGGTACTCTGGCTACAATCAAGTAGCTATCGCTCCCGAGGATCAGGAAAAAACTACATTTACATGTCCCTTCGGTACCTACGCATTCAAGCGCATGCCATTTGGGCTTTGTAATGCCCCAGGCACATTTCAGCGGTGCATGATTGCCGTATTTGCCGAAATGGTGGGTGATTTCCTGGAAGTCTTCATGGATGACTTCTCGGTCCATGGTGATTCATTTGATACATGTTTAGCGCACTTGGAACGAGTCCTCAAGAGATGCAGAGAAGTTAATTTGGTACTCTCCTGGGAGAAGAGTCACTTTATGGTGACTGAGAGTATCGTGTTGGGGCATGTCATCTCCAAAAAGGGTATGGAGGTCGACCCTGCCAAGGTGGATGTGATCAAGAAACTTGAGCCACCGACCAACGTCAAGTCAGTGCGGTCTTTTCTAGGGCATGTTGGATTTTATCGAAGGTTTATCCCTGATTTTTCAAAGATCGCCCGCCCACTGACTGAGCTCTTAGGAAAAGACACCGAGTTTATTGTAAATCACAAGTGTCTTGAGGCCTTCGAGATCCTGAAAAAGAAAATATGTGAATCGCCGATATTACAAGCTCCTGACTGGTCTCTTCCCTTTGAGATCATGACTGATGCATAGGATTTTACGGTCGGAGCTGTGCTTGGACAAAGATGGGATGGAATCCCTTATGCGATTCACTACGCGAGTAAAGTATTGGATCCTGCACAGAAAAATTATACAGTGACTGAAAAGGAAATGCTCGCGGTTGTTTGGGCCCTTGAAAAATTCAGATCATATATATTGGGCTCCAAGGTGACAATTTTCACGGATCATACGGCAATTAGATACCTCATGGATAAGAAAGACGCCAAGACACGACTTTTGAGGTGGATCTTGTTAATCCAGGAATTTAATTTGGAGATCAAAGATAAACCTGGAATAAAGAATGTTGTTGCTGATCACCTTTCCCGAATTGAGAAAAATGATTATCCTGATACTGGACCTATTAAGGAGACTTTTCCAGACGAATCTGTTTGCATTATTGATTCAACCCCATGGTACTCCAACATCGTGAACTATCTTGTCTCCAAGAAGGTTCCCTTTGGTTGGACCAAGAGAATGATTGATAAACTGAAGTCGGATTCAAGAAAATACCATTGGTACGATCCTTTCCTTTTTTATGAAGGAGCGGATTGTGTCTGGAGAAGATGTATTCTCCAGGGAGAATACCAGAGTGTCCTCACACATTGTCATACTCTCGAGGCTGGAGGGCACCGTTCGGGAAAAATAACCGCACACAAGGTACTCCAATATGGATTTTACTGGTAGACCTTATTTCGTGATGCTAATGAATTTATACGGTCTTGCCCGATTTGTCAAAGGATGGGAGGGACTGTTGGATATAGAGATGAAATGCCCATGCAACCAATGATTTTCTGTGATGTTTTTGATGCATGGGGGATTGATTTTATGGGTCCCTTTCCCAATAGCAATGGATTTGAGTACATCTTGTTAGCGGTTGATTATTTGTCTAGATGGGTAGAGGCTATTCCAACCCGAACCGCAGACAGCAAAACCGTCTGTAAGTTTATCAAGGATAATATCATTGCAAGGTTCGGGATACCAAAAGTCTTGATTTCTGATGGAGGTAGCCACTTTGTGAATAGGGAAATGAGATCTTTGGCTAAGGAGTACAAATTTGAACATAGAATAGCCAACCCGTATCATCCACAATCTAATGGCATGGCAGAGGTTTCTAATAGAGAGGTGAAGAGTATACTTCAAAAGTTGGTTCGTCCAGATAGGAAGGATTGGTCAAAACTATTGGATCAAGTTCTTTGGGCCTATAGGACAGCATATAAAACTCCACTCGGTACTTCACCTTTTAGGATGATCTATGGCAAGCCATGCCATCTACCTGCAGAACTGATTCACAAATCTGAATGGGCGATCAAAAAGTTGAACTGGAGTTGTCACCTTGGGAAATTATGTCGAGACTTAAATCTGAATGAGCTAATTGAAATCCGAAACCGAGCATATGACAACAGTGTGATTTATAAGGACAAGGTCAAGAAATGGCATGATAGACACATTCGAGATAAAACCTTTGTCCCTGGGCAGAAAGTATGGTTGTTTAATGCTCGGTTAAAGATTTTTCATGGGAAACTGAAATCGAAATGGACGGGTCCTTATGTTGTCATCGATGTGCATACCAATGGAAGTGTGGATATTGCCGAACTCAAAGATAATGCACAACCTTTCTCAGTGAACGGACAATTATTGAAGCCATACATAGAATCATCCAAAGTGCATACAGTGCAAGTTGAGGTCATCTACTTCACGCAGAGCGAGGACATTGAAGATTTATCAGATCAATCCCACCCTCCCTCCCGACCACATCGGTCTCTTTGTACAGCTTCTTCCTTTACTTAGGTCAAGACCTAAGTGTAGGGGGGACCGATGCCATCTGTATATTCCATTTCCCCCATCACACTCCTCCAAATCGACTCGCCTCCACCCTTTTTTTATACTTAGGCTGACTAGAGCCTAAGTATAGGGGGAACCGACACCCACCTATATATACTCTCCTCATTCACATACCCCGATCACTTCATTTTTTCTCTTTTCTTTTCCGCTCTTCTTCTATACTTAGACTATTCACAGTCTAAGTATAGAGGGGCGATTCTGTAAATCTTGTTCTTTTTCCTTTTTTCACTCTCTTAAGCTTAGCCCGAGCTATGTCTTCTTTACGCTTCTTGTGCTCTGAGGACACAGCACTCGCTAAGTATAGGGGGTCTGTATATACTTTGTATATATTTTATCCATATCTCGTACTTGCGCCTAAGTCTATATGTATTTACGGGGTGGGTATTCTCTAAAAAAAAGAATAAAAAAAACTTTTTACCACTAACACTGACTGTATCCAAAATTTTTGAAAAAAATGGCTTCTTATTTTTTTTTTCATTAAAAAAAACAAAAACACACAAAATCCTTTGCATAAAAAAAATTGTCTCTGCATTTCACACACCTGCACTTCATCCAAGCATCGCATTTGCATATGTGAAAAGTCTTTGGGTTCTGAATCGAGTTATGAGCCGAAACCGAGAGTGGTCTAGACTTGACCTTAATCCACCTAATTTTCAGAGGAACTTCACCGAGAAATATGATTTTAGAGTCTTCAGGTCTTTGACTTAATTCTTTGAGTTCCACATGACAATGTACAGAGTTTGACTCTTAGTGTCTAACTTGGTCTCTTCATTCTGGGTACAACTCTGGAATAAGGAATTAATTTGTACTCTCGCACTATACACTTAGCTCAACTCAGACGGGATGTTGGAAGACTGTGTGAGTTTCTTTTCTGCTAGCGTGGAAATCTAAAGACCGGAGTACGGGTTGAAATAAAGCTTCGGAAAAGGGATGGACGGCTGGGCACAATTTTTCTAAGACCCCAAAAAATGTACGGAACAAAAAGATGCTATATCCGTAGGGGCAAAACAAGATCCAAGCAGAACCACCAAAAGATCCAAATACAAAGAAGCAACTACCAAATAAAATCTGACCAAAAAGGTCCAGGCTTCAAGAAACCTGCAGATCTTGGTGGAGACTCGGCTACACTGGCCATCTTCACAAGGAGAGGTGACTACACTGGCCACCCTCCAGTTCTTTTCCCCTTCTTCTATCTTCTCCTCCCAAGTCGATTGTGAACACAGCGCGACAGACCTTAGAAGGAAATACCTGACTCCCCGAGGACGAGTTACTGGAGAGGAGGTTCGTACGGTAGTCCGACGTTCTGGATGGGAAGAGCTAAAACCTTTTACACACATGAGTCGGTTATTCAATGTTCATAGGGTATACTTTGGGAAGATGATTGATCTAAGATGACTTCTGAGCCGAAACTGTAGCAATGATGTGTAGAACTTGAGGGCTGTTGATTTTAAAATTCTAAGTCTCACAGAAGTTCCGACATACAAATAATACAAAGGTTGAGTTTAGGTTCACTCTCACCTTCAGCTCATGGTCTTGGTATGGAACCCAATCTCATTTCACCTCATGGCATTTCTTTTTGATGCTCAGGGACGAGCATGGTTTAAGTATAGGGGGATGATGAATCTCGTATTCATCACTCTAAATCTCATTTCTTAAGCTCAAAACCCTTAAAATCAACAGCATTTTAGTATCTATTCTGCATAATTAGCATTCATGCATGATTTCATAAGAATTGCATTTTAGCACAAAAATCTGCACAAAATAAGAAGCCAAAAATCCAAGCCAAAATGACCTGTAAATAGCCTAACTTTCCGGATTTTTAACTCATTCAAGCTAATTCCGAATAACACAAAATCACTTCCACTGTGTACATATCACTAACAAGAATAAAGGAAAAATACAAAAAAAATAACTAACCCAAATAAGCAGACCAAAAACCCAAACCCTAATTTCAGGATTTTCGGACTAAAAGCCATATATCTGCCCCATCCAGTGTCCGATTTAATCCTACTCACTTTTGAACTAATGTGCATTCAATTACCTTCAAAACAAGACCAAGTTCAAGTGAATCGGAGCTCATATGTGAAAGTTGGGTTTTGGGCCTCTTTTGTACATTGTATATTTTAGCTGTTTTTGACCTAATATTTTATGTACAGATTTTGTTTATTAATAAAAATCCAAAAAAAATTAGATTAATGTGTCTTTATTTATCTTTTATTTTACCGTAATTTTTCTGGATTTTTATCTGTTTTAAAAATAACAAAAAAATTACAAAACCCCAAAATTAAGGTATTCTATGTACATGGGATAACCCAAAAATATCACTTGGTGTAAATGATCAATTTTGGTTTTGATGACTTCATGAAAGTTGTAGATCTCATCACGACGAGCAATTTTCGTGAAGAAAGTTTTTAGATCCGAGGTCATTTACTATTTATTTTTGATTTTACAAGATATTTAATTTGCGAATTTTCTGGTGCTGACACGTGGCAGCACCTGGTGCCGCCACGTGTCAGCCATTTTTGGGCTTATTATATATCGGTTTTTATTAAAAAAATAAAAATAAAATAAAAATAATAGACGCACGTGCATCGCACGTGCCTTCAAGGCACGTGCTCTGCACGTGCGCCCTCCTTGCACCTACACTTCGCCACGTGTCGCTCGCTGGGCCATCCGATCTCGGCCGATCGGACGGCCCAGCACTCGTCTTCCTCCTCCCCTACTTTCCATCGCGGGCGACGGCACCCCAAATCTCGCCACCACCGCGATTTTCGCCCTCGCCGAATCACGATCAGATCCTCACGTATCTCCGGCGCCGCCTTCCCCTTCCCCCGCGATCCTCGTCAATCAGATCTCCTATCAAACTCCCCTTCGAATCTGTTCCCGATCCACCTTCCGTCTCCGGCAAAGACCCCCTTCCCTATTTAAACTCCTCACCACCGCACCTACAGATTATCCGTCGATCTTCATCGAAATCCTTCGTCTCCTGTAGTGACAACAAGTGAGCAAGCCTCGTCGCCGGCGTGATCCGAGGACTCCAACTCCTCGTCGCAGCTCCGCCCCAAGCAAGCTGCTCGCTCCGGCCGATCAACGCCGTCGAGCCCTACTCCATCTCAGGTTATCTCTCTCTCTCCCTCTTTCTCTCTATCTCTCTCTCTCTCCCTCTCTACATCTCTCGATCTCTTCACCGCTACATCAACCGCCATCGGCCGACTTCGCAACCTCACCGCCTCCAACTCCACCATCGCCACCGCGCTGCCGGCCCCATCGCTCGCCTCCGCCTCTTCATCGCCGATCGACGCCCATTACGCCGCCCTCTAGGCCGTGTGTGGGCCAGAGGGAGGCCGACTTTCCGCCGACGCTCGACAACAGCTCCACCGACCGTCATCGTCATCAACTCCACCAACCAGCTCCACCGCTACCCCGACGTCCGGCGGCCGTGTGTCGGCCACGCCAGTCACCGCTACACCCACCGGTCCTCTGCCTGCGGGTCCATCTCGCCTCCGCCTTGGCCGGCATCCTCCGCCGTTATCGCCACCGGGAGCCAGACCCGAGGCCCCTGCCTCACGTGCTCAGCACGTGGTGGGGGGACGTCATCGGCCAGATTCGTCCCCAGGGGTCACGTGCCACGCACGTGACCCACTGGGTCAATTACAGCAAGGCCCCCCTGATCTCCTCTATTTGCGCCTCGACCCCCGCCTCCAAGGGCACGTACCACTTGGACATTTTGCAGCATTGCCCCCTATCAGTATTGGTAACTATAAACAAGTCCCCCTTTGCATTTTCATTTATTTATTTATATTGCATTTGTACCCCTGTGTTCCCCTGTGATTTTGGACCTTCTCTTTACATTATTTTATTAACCGAAAAATAGCATGATGTTTGTTAATTGATTCTCTACACTTTGACATGTTGTGGGTAATTTTGTGATGGATGATTAATTAATAAATAATTGTTTTGTGGAAATTTGCATATTTTTCCCATTTCTTGCTTGAAAATTCATAGTTGATTAATCATTGCTCTAAAAATCCCCGAAAAATCACATATCGTAGAGTTAATTGTTCTTAACATCATGCCCAAAAAGAATTGAATTTGCATGCATAGTTTGCTCTATAAAAATCATCTTGCATCTTTTGGTATTTAATTTTTAATAGGTATTAACCCCACATTTTTGAGGTTTAGGATTTTTCTGAGATTCATCACATAGTGATAGATCTTAGATAATTTTATTTCTTGAAAATAAGTAGGTTTATTATTTATTATAATTAAATATTAAAAATCATTCTGTTTGCATTTAAAAATCCATAAAAAAATTCATATTGCATCGAAAAATTCCAAAAAAATTACAGTGCACTTATTTCATCATATTTTACATCTCGGCCAAGTTTCGTATTTTTCGGACATCATTTGAATGTAATTCACATTTTAGTCCATAAAGTAGGCCGGATTTGCATATTGCACCCTCTATTGCATTGAAAATTCCAAAAAAAGACCGCCTCGAAAACCGAACACGAACTTTGATAGACTTAACTCTAGGTTATTCCTTTGCCTCCTTGTGATCGACCTTGGGACTTGCCCAAGTAAAATAAACATAAAACCACACGATTAAAAATTGAACATAATATTTGTGGTTATTTTCTTGACCGTTTAGCTAGACCCCTTCACAAGCCTAACTGTAAAGCAGAAGTGCTGAGGACGATCACAGGTCCACAAGGAAGATGAAACTCAAAGCCCAGACAAAATGAGCACCCAAGAAAAAGAGGCCATACGCGGATAATGAAGAACCATAAGACTGAATTACCTGAGACGCCTGTGCCCATAAGAAATCTCGAAGCCAATCCATCTGAGTCTCTCGCACCAGTCGCTCTGCAGTCAGACTACTGACGGGTGAAATTGCCCTGATTGACGCGCTGGGAAAGCCAAAACTTCCCGCCCTCAATGCAAAGATAGCCCCTTTCCTGATTGGTGGTCCACGTTCCGTGGGAAGCTTCTCCCGCTGTCAACTCTGCTCCCTTCCGCAGATAGCCACTGGGAAGTAATTGGAAAGAGGTCCAGACCCGGATATCTAGAGGGTCTCACAGCTGATATGAGAAGCATTATGAATACAGAGGAAAAGGTTCTCTATTGATTCAAACGCTATACCTATGAGTACGGGATAGAGGAAGAAGAAAAAAGCCTTGTTCTTCGATTGCCGCCTACAACGCACGACACATAATTTTCACGCACTTCACGATAAAAAAACAACTTTTTAAAAGCGATATTTTCGGATTCGTCAACACCACGCGTCTTAGATGAGTGAACGTGTGACGAATCACAGGGTTACTGACGTGCATAGCCGCCCGCACTTAAGTAGGGTGTTACACAGATTTCTCCTCGAACCACAACAGGAAAACGAATCAGAAAGAAATATGAATCAAAAATAAAACTTGGAAGAACAAGAGTATGAATTGAAAGCATAACTTGCGAAGCAAACTAAGAGAGGATCATACATTTCTCCTCCTCGTTCTCCCGGCAGCGCTTCACTAGCGCTCCTCCCTCGCCTCCCACTCCTCCTCCCGACCTCTCGACCCTAGCCCTTGGGGTGGTGGTGGTAGTGGAAGTCGTAGAGAATGAATGGGTAGGGGGGTCTATTTATAGGCTCCCAAAAACCACTAACCATGGTTAGAAAACTATGGTTTAGACCTTAACCATGGTTTAGCAGCCCATGGTTTTGGCCCATGGTTTTAGCCAAAACTTATCCCAAACTTGGGGCTTAAGTTAGAACATTCTAGAGGATTCTAGATTCGCTAATGACGCTTAATTAACACTAATCGTGATTAACTTTCACTAATCACGATTTAACTTTCGCGGCTTACACTTATCTTTTGCTAACTATTGATTAGTGTTTACTAATGATCATTAGCAGTTTTTAATCGATCATTAGTTTCTTTAATCATGTTTAATTAGTCTTAATGACAATCATTATGGGTTAATGACATCTTAGCCTTCCTTCTCTTTCTTCTGAAATTCATAACAAATCGAAATGAAGTCCGATTCACACGAAACAAATTCCACCAGTTTCCTCTTGACGAGCCGGATCTTATTATATAAGATCCGAGATATGCCAAGTTCAAAGCTTTACAATTATAACAACCTTAAAGGAAGTCTCGTCCTCGAGATTAGAAATGCAGGCATAACAACCTTAAAGAGGATTGAACCCATAACAACCTTAAAGAGAATGAACGTCCTTTCATTTATAAAGAAGATATACAATACACAGTGTTATTACTCAAATAAGTAGGGGTATTTCTCTCTCATTTCTGCCTCAGGTTCCCATGTGGCTTCTTCAAACTCTTGGTTCCGCCATAATATTTTAACTAGAGGTACCTCTTTGTTTCTCAACTTCTTGATATCCCTTTCAAGTATTTGCACAGGTATCTCTTGGTATGTTAAGTCTGGATCAACATGTAAATCGTCATAACTTATCTTATGCTCTGGATCCCTAATATACTTTCTCAGATTTGATACATGAAATACATCATGTATTGCCGAAAGATGTGGAGGAAGCGCAAGTCTATAGGCAACTTTTCCAATCCGTTGAATAATTTCAAAGGGACCCACGAACCTGGGTGCTAACTTCCCACGCAAGCCAAACCTCTGAACACCCTTCATAGGTGATACTTTGAGAAATACAAGTCACCTACCTCAAATTCAAGGTCTCTTCGCCTGGTATCACTATAACTTTTTTGGCGACTCTGGGCAGCTAATAGTCTTTTCTAGCAAGCTCTACAGCTTCCCGTATCTCCTGAAGTGTATCTGAATCATAAAGGTTCTTTATTCCAACCTCTTGCCAACACAAAGGAGTAGTACACCTTCATTCATATAGTGCTTCAAATGGTTCCATGTCAATACTTGTATGGTAACTATTATTGTAGGTGAATTCTGTAAGAGGCAAATGTTTAATCCACAATCCCTTCCATTCTAAGGCACATGCTCGTAGCATATCCTATAGTGTCTGAATCGTACGTTCTGATTGATCGTCTGTTTGTGGATGATATGTTGTACTCAAGCATAGTTGTGTACCTAAGGCTTTCATGAAGTTCTCCCAATAGTGTGAGGTGAATCGTGAATCTCGATCAGAAACTACTTCTTTCGGAATACCATGGAGGCGAATCACATGTGTAATATATAACTCAGCAAGCTGGTCTGGAGTGAAAGATAAGCTTATCGGAATAAAGTGTGCTACCTTTGTCAGACGATCTATTATAACCCAGATACTATCTTTACTACCAGTCGTCTGAGGTAAGCCAGTAACGAAATCCATGGAAATGCTTTCCCATTTCCATTCAGGTATAGGGAGGGGTTGCAATAATCCCGGTGGCTTTTGGTGTGAAGCATGTACCTGCTGGCAAGTGAAACATGAATTCACAAACTCAGCAACATCTTTCTTCATTCCTGACCACCAAAAGTATGAATGAAGATCCTTATACATCTTTGTAATTCCTGGATGAATAGATAATCTTGAGCAGTGCGCTTCTCGTAAGATGTCTTTCCTTAGTTCAGGTGTGTTTGGTACACAAACTCTGTATGGTTATACAGTAACCCATCTTGTATCTGGAATCCCTCTATCTCATTCTTCTCAAGTTGTTGTTTCAAGTCTTTAAGGGCTGGATCATCCTCCTGTCCTTTCTTTATTTTATCCCAGATCTCTGGTTTGTATCGATGAGGAATAGTTATAGTATCAACACTACTATCAAATGGTTTCCATTCACTCAACGTTGATAGTAAACCCCATAGTGGATAACACTCACTAACCCAGGTGAATCAGTTCTTCTGCTAAGGGCATCTGCTACGACGTTCCCCTTACCTGGGTGGTAGGAGATAATGCAATCATAATCTTTCAACAACTCTAGCCACCGTCTCTGTCTCATATTGAGCTCCTTTTGATCAAACAGATATTTCAAGCTTTTATGATCGGTGAAGATTTCAAAAGTAATACCATACAGGTAGTGTCTCCATATCTTTAAAGCGAAAACTACGGCAGCTAATTCAAGGTCATGTGTTGGGTAGTTCTTCTTATGTGTCCTGAGCTGCCGTGATGCATACGCAACTACCTTACCATGTTGCATAAGAACCGCCCCAAGTCCTTCTTTAGATGCGTCAGTGTACACTGTAAACCCTTCACTCCCGGAGGGTAGAGTAAGGATTGGTGCAGATGTTAGGCATTCTTTCAGTGTCTGAAAACTAGCTTCACATGTATCAGACCATAAGAATGGGACCTCCTTCTGAGTTAGTCTAGTCATTGGCAATGTTATTCGTGAAAAGTCCTTCACGAATCTTCTATAATATCCAGCTAATCCCAGAAAAGATCTTATTTCTGTGACAGTCTTCGGACGTTCCCAACTCATCACCGCACTAACTTTCATAGGATTAACTGATATACCTTCCCCAGAAATAACATGGCCTAAGAAAGATACTTCAGATAGCCAGAAGTCACATTTGCTATATTTAGCATACAGTTTGTTCTTCCTTAGAGTTTCAAGTACCTTCCTGAGATGATGTTCATGCAGATACTTATCCTTGGAGTAAATAAGCACATCATCAATAAAGATTACTACAAAGTGATCTAAGAACTCCTTGAATACTCTATTCATGAGATCCATGAAGGCTGCTGGGGCATTTGTTAGTCCAAAAGGCATAACTAAGAATTCATAATGCCCGTATCTAGTTCGAAAAGCTATCTTGGAAATATCTGTATCTTTAGTTTTCAACTGATGGTATCCAGATCTTAAATCAATCTTGGAATACACAGTTGAACCATGTAACTGATCAAAGAGATCATCTATTCTTGGTAGAGGATACTTATTCTTTATTGTCCTCTTGTTTAGTTGTCTATAGTCAATGCACAACCACATCGACTCGTCCTTTTTCCTGACAAATAAGACAGGTGCACCCCATGGTGAAGTACTAGGATGAATGAATCCTTTATCTAACAGTTCTTGCAATTGTACCTTTAACTCTCGTAACTCAGCTGGTGCCATCCTATACGGAGGGATAGAGATAGGTTGAGTATCCGATATGAGAGAGATTTCAAATTCAATCTCTCGCTCAGGTGGTAATCCGGGTAGTTCCTCTGGAAATACATCAGGAAACTCGCATACTATAGGTATATGTTCCATCATTCTGTCTGACCCTGATGTAGTGGATACATAAGCTAAATAACCTTGGCACCCTTGCTCTAACAACTATTGTGCCTTCAATGTAGAGATATATTTGATATTGTCATTAGATGTCTTTCTAATGAACTGGAACTCTATCGAGTTTGGAAGGTGAAACGTTACTGTCTTCTGAAAACAGTCAAGACATGCATGATGCCTTTCTAGCCAATCCATTCCTAGTATAAGATCAAAGTCCTCCATTTCGATTAGTAGTAGTGAAACAGGTAACTGATGTCCCGCTATCAGTATTATACAATTATCAAAGATTTCTCGGATTATAAATACTTGTCCTCCTGGTCCCTTGATCAGATAGGACTGTTGTACTTCTACCGGTATCTTACCCAAAGTGGGTACTAACCGTCGAGCAATAAATGAATGTGAAGCGCCAGAATCAAATAAGGCATGTACTGAAAAACCATGAATAGTAACGGTACCTCGTACGACTGTGCCTGAATTGTAGCTTGTTCTTCAGTGATTGCATTTAGCTGGCCATTAGGAATAGGCAAGTTAGAACCCGCAACAATTTGTGGTGGTTGTTGTGTAGGAGAGCTTCTTTTGAGCCCCGACCTCTACCATGTCTTCCTCCGTGTGTTGCTCCATTGCTCGAGGTGGATGTTTTACTGTTAATTGGGGTTGATTTAAACCCTGAACCTCTCAGCTTCGGACAATCTTTCTTGATGTGGCCTTCCTGATGACAGTAAAAACACACACGTGCTCCTGTTTGAGCTGAAGATCCAGCCACAGAGGTGCTAGCTCATGCTGCTGAGTAGCGAGGATATAGTGGAGGTATAGAGAAACCCCTTCTTCCAGATAATTCCTGGCCCAAAGTCTGTGGCGAGCTATATTAGACCCGACTGGATGATAACGACTGTCTCTTCGGTTATAATTCACCTTACGTTTGGATGGTCCACTAGTAAAGTGAAAGCTTCTTCTTTGGTGATTTTCATCCCTCTCTATCTCAATACGAGATGCGATGCCCATGACTTCATCTACAGTGGTGGATCTAATGCTTATAACCTTTGACCCATCTCATAGGTCATCACTATTAAAGTCGTTAATTGCTTAGACATATCTTGGTCTTCCATTGGGACCAGTAAAGACCAAAGGTTACACCCTACACATCTTAGCATGATGTACATAAGGAACAATGACTTGTGAATGGTACTGCATTCAATTATTAAGATCAAAGGATCTTAATACACCCTTAGTTTCTGAATACTACTCATAGTTGTTAATTACTAAATAAATTACTGGAGTAATCGGGCTCTGATACCAATCTGTCCTGACCCTGTTTTCTAGGCCGTCGGATCCTCCCATATCCGGATCTGGTTACTCAGTAATAATCTATTCAGCAATCACAACTAACATTCAGAAATAGACTGCAAATAAAAATACTCAGAAGAAAGTATTTCAACACTTTTCCATTCACAAATAAAGTTCAGATGATACACTGTCCCACTATAACCATTTACATGTACATCAGCTTGAAAGGAAAATATACAAAAGATTACTAACTACCTTAAAGAGTAAAGCTACTGTGGTTGGCTGGATGTCTAGTATGTAAGCTGGATGTATTTTTTAAAGTCCTTGCGGTGGCTCACCGATACCTGTTGGGTTTTCCATAAATCATGGGATAAAAATTAGCGAATGCTAAGTAACGAAGAAGAGAAAAGCAAACAAGTTGTGTATTTTTTCAAAACTTGATATCACAAAAATTTTATTCCTTCTCAATAATTTAAGTAATATTCCTTTCTATTCCACATTAGAGATTAGTCCAGGGGAACCCCACCATTCTTGGACTCCGAAGCTGTGGACACTTCAGGATTGGAGATTGTGTTGATCTTGGTAAGCTTATGTCGCCACACGTCACCTCAACCAATCCTCCAATACTACCCTGACAATTTCGTTTTCTTTTATTAAACAAGGTCTCAACCCTCAGCCTAGAAAAACAAATGAGCACACCGTCCTCGAGGACTCGGTTGCTTAAAACCTCAGTCTAACATTTAATCATATAACCTAGCGGCTTTAAATACATATCATCGTGACCCAGCCGCTATTGAACCACCCGTGCCTCCACATGGCACGACCACATCTTCTGTCATTCCAACCCGAATATATTGGCTCCTGGTACCACGCGTTGCAAAACATTCATTTCGTGTGCACTTATCATAACAAGGCAACCGTGTACCACCTAGGTAGGGAAACGCCAATACAGGTTCCTTCCGACAAACCTACAGGTTGCATGCCCAACTTGTAGTTCTACTCCCAGTCATCCTTAATGTGACACACGATCCTTCTCAGGATCCAACTCAAACCACATCAATTCCCATGATGTAATTCTTTCGTTTAAGTCTTCGATTTGCATAATCAACAATACTTAGTATATACTCACATATATATTATTCATAACCATATATATACTCATATTTATGCCTATTTTAACTCCCAAACACTAACTTTCAGAGCCAACGCATCAATTTGATGGGTAAACCTTATTTTAGTGGGAATCACAAAGCAATTCTTCAGACTTTTTCAAAAATAGCAAAAATTAGGGTTCTTCGTAGCAAAGAACACAAAATCAAGAATTTCAATAATTTCGTATGAAAACCCAACAGCAAAAGGAAGGATTTCGTTACCTAATCGAGCTCTCTCTCATGTATGCAAGTCTTTCTCGTGTTTCGTTTTTAGAAAGGCTATTTTAAGGTTCCTGAAAAGATCGAATTTCATTTTCGTATCAAAACGCTAAGAACATGTCAAGAACGCGAAGAACGAACGAAGAACACGAAGAACGCGAAGAACACGAAGAACGTCAAGAACATATTTTCTCTTAAAATTTCGGCTGAGTTTCCCCTTATATCGGGACATATTTCTCAGAAAATTTCGGTAGAGTTTCCCCTTATATCAGGACATATTTCAAAATAAAAGCGAAAGAGTTTCCTCTATAAAGTCAATCGAGAGGAAAATAACACGAAACTGAAAGAATATACTCAACAACAAGAGATGAACCGGTAGACACCACACATCTTACGTGAGTGAACGTGTGACGAATCACAGGGTCACTGACGTGCATAGCTGCCCGCAGCTAAGTAGGATATTACACAGATTTCTCCATCACAATAACTATAAAAGCATAATACGAAGAATAGAAACATAAACGATGGAGAATCGGCAGACACTACGCGTCTTAGATGAGTGAACGTGTGACGAATCACAGGGTCACTAACGTGCATAGCCGCCCGTACCTAAGTAGGGTGTTACGCAGATTTCTCCTCGAACCACAACAGGAAAACGAATCGGAAAGAAATATGAATCAAAAACAAAACTTGGAAGAACAAGAGTATGAATTGAAAGCATAGCTTACGAAGAAAACTAAGAGAGGATCATACCTTTCTCCTCCTCGTTCTCTCGGCAGCGCTTCGCTAGCGCTCCTCCCTCGCCTCCCACTCCTCCTCCCGACCTCTCGACCCTAGCCCTTGGGGTGGTGGTGGTAGTGGAAGTCGTAGAGAATGAATGGGTAGGGGGGTCTATCTATAGGCTCCCAAAAACCACTAACCAGGGTTAGAAAACCATGGTTTAGACCTTAACCATGGTTTAGCGGCCCATGGTTTTGGCCCATGGTTTTAGCCAAAACTTATCCCAAACTTGGGGCTTAAGTTAGAACATTCTAGAGGATTCTAGATTCGCTAATGACGCTTAATTAACACTAATCGTGATTAACTTTCACTAATCGTGATTTTACTTTCGCGGCTTACACTTATCTTTTGCTAACTATTGATTAGTGTTTACTAATGATCATTAGCGGTTTTTAATCGATCATTAGTTTCTTTAATCATGTTTAATTAATCTTAATGACAGTCATTATGGGTTAATGACATCTTAGCCTTCCTTACTTCTCTTTCTTCCGAAATTCATAACAAATCGAAATGAAGTCCAATTCACACGAAACAAATTCCGCTGGTTTCCTCTTGACGAGCCGGATCTTATTATATAGGATCCGAGATATGCCAAGTTCAAGACTTTACACCAACCCCCTTCCTTCTCTACGCAACCTGCTTTGCCATTTTGCCCCTTGGCTATGCATAAATAAACCCAAGTCATCCCCCTTTTAATTTTTGATCCCCATTCTCATACGTGACCCCAATAGGAACTCAGAGGTTGCAGCTCTTAGTGATAGCAAGATTTCCCTCTCCTTGACGGTGAGGATAAGGGCGAGAATCGGTGCGATCCAGGGTTCACCGGAGCTTCGCCGATGAATCTCCTATGCTCACTGAAGAAGTCAGGTACGAGCTTCTTAGAATAGGTTTTCTTATTGCATTTACTTTCAGCATGTTAGTTTATTTGTTAGTTTAGTTGATTAATCGATAGGTTAGCCTAATTTTAGAACTTTAATTTGTTGGAGCTTCGAGCTCTAGCTTTGTTTCACTGTGATCTCCATTATTATCTGGTCCGTTTCCACCTCACCTTCATTCCTTGTCGCATTCTCCACGAAATCCCCCATCTTTCACCCTCGATTCTGCAAGAATCGAGGTTCACCTGAGCTTGTTCCTTTACCATCATCGGAGCTCATCTATTATGTTCATCCTATGTGCCTTCAGCTTCAGTAGAGTTTCGAGAGTAACCCTCTCATTTCCCTTTATCCTTTTGTGTAGGTCAGGAGACCTGAGGGGTCCCAGGAGTGAAGAATCAAAGATCTGTTATAACCTCTTATCGTGAGAGATGCCACAAGATCTAGGTCCCCATTGATGGGACTTGGAATGCCTTGAACCAACTTGCAGACACATCTTGCCATCAGAAAGGTGTTGCACCTCTCAAATCGACGAATGGAACTTGGAGGAGGGAGAAAACGTCGATCAAAGTACACCCCAGCTCATGTTATTCTGAGTTCTTCCTTCGTACCTCTCCACCGTCGGATGAAACGCTCGAACCAGATTTAATCTGGGTCGTGGAATTAAATCAAAGAAGTATGCAACGAGGGTCGTCGGATCAGTTCAAGAGTCGTCACTTGGAGCTTCCTACGTCGTCCGATGAGGTGCATTATGGGGTAATTTATAAGTAACCCCCCACACCCTTTTGTAATTTTCTTTTAGTTTTGTAAATTATAAGTGAAGTTAAAATATTTCTGTAACTTTTACATTGGAACCCCAGTACATCTTGAATATTACAAAGAGGTCCTCGTGCCTCACGTGTTGCACCACATGAGGCATTGTGAATAATGCAACAAGGCCCCTCCAGCTTTTGTTTATTTCTATTTAGTATTAAAATTGTATAATATAGTGTAAAACTTCTGGGTATTTTGCTTACAGACCCTTGCCTTTTATTTTTATTGCCAAAATTCCTTTACAAGCATTATATTTTATTTCTTGATCTTTTGTTAAAATTAAATAGATCTTATGCCTTAAAAATTCTGGGAAGAATATTGTAGCTTACTGATATTATGTTGATGCACGCCTTTGTTTTTAATTAGGCATTTTCATATATATTTTTTCCATATTAAAAATAGAATAAGAGATAAATATTCCCTATTTACATATAAAAATCCAAAAAATATATAACTACTTTTATAAATTCTAAAAAATATATAGCATATATTAGTATATATTCTAACTCTAGACCAAAAATCAAAAAAATATAAAAAATAAATACTAAGAATAAAAATGATAAAAACTCATAAAAATCAAAAAAAATCTTTTAAAATCCAAAAAAAATATTTTTTTATTCTATATTTTTATTTATATTATATTGTATCTATTAAAAATAGTTTTGGGCATTTTTGGACTTATTATATATTTTAAAATCCCAAAATAATTTTGTCGATATATAATATTCACTGTTCTTATATTTTTAATACATAAAAATTAACAAAATTATGTAAAAATCACAAAAAATAGTGAAAATATTAATAAGATAAAACAATCTACTTTTGTATTTTGACTATATATAGATATGTTTAAAATTATAGAACCATATATATAATATATCTTATAATTTTTATTTAATTATTATCTTTAGTATTATTACTTATAAAAATATATTATATATTTAAAAACTTTAAAAATAAAAAGGTATGTTATTGTAAATATTTGCATATTTATATATTTATTGTATATTCTATAAATTAGTTATAATAGACATATTATCATTACTATATCATATACATGTATATAATATCTTTAAAAATAAAAAGAAACTAAAATTTTATAAAAAAAACTAAAAATCAAATAAAAATTCAAAAATTCAAGACATAAAAAATATATAAAATAATTAAAAATCCATAAAAATTAAATATAATTACAAAACCCATAAAATCAAACAATATAAAAAATGCACGAAAATAATTATTATTGATTTTTATAAATTTATAATAGTTAACCTATCCATGTTTGCTTCTAGTGGTTGGATCCCTACAATTTGTCATTATATACATTTTGTAGGGTATAATAAATTTCACCTAGCATTTATTTATTGTTTTATCGTATATCATGTGTTGATTGTTGTCTTGGTTGATTAGTGATGTTCTGAGTACTGTAAGAGCGGTCGATACAGCAATTATCAGATCTGACCTATCGGACACCACAGGCTCTCCAAGACCGGGCATTAGGAACCTCTCTATGATCAATTGAACAAATTGTGCTGTTACCGGGGAGCAACGTAGGATAGTTTATACTTAGTTATGCATATTAGCCATTTTTATTTATCTGCCTTTTTTTCTTTTTATAAATAATTGTTTATATTTTCTGAACAATTTTCTTTTTTTGGCTTCTTTCCGAGGGCCTACCAATTGAGGAGGAATTTTTAGGAATACCTGAGCAGACTCTTAAGGTGGAGACATGCTTTCTTCATTGTATCGGTAGGAGAGAGCAAGAAGGAGACATGGAGAGAGAGCAGAGAAATAGCAGTAGATTTTTATTTTTTTTATGTAAGAGAAAACATTATTAATTTGTAATAATAAATGTGTAGGATTTTGGACATTCAGACTCTCGCGGGCCTATTTTACCAACACTTGGGGGCCTGCTCGATTTTTCTTCGCATTTTCATCGCCTTTTACCTTTGATCCTCCTTATTTTTTCACTTATTTTTATTTGTTTTCCACTTTTTGTGTTTTCCACCTTTATTTTAGACTTCTAGGGCTTGCTTGATCAAGTAAATTAGGTCCATATCCATAATATCTGCATGCACCTATAGATTCTACGCTTAGACCTAAATAAAATTAAAATTGGATTTCACACTAATAGCAATTTCTGCTTAGGGAGATTTCACCGACTTGCATTTTCATGTAGTGTATATTTAAATTTATGTCTTGCATCTTGCATGGAGAGAGTTGGAAGCGTTGTAAGTCTTCAAACTAAGCATGCATCATTAGACACAATGGTGAGTTCTCCATCATAGTATCACTTGCATGGCTTTTCCGTCTTCTCTCCTTGATTTGTATCACTTAGGTTTTAGAAGAAAATCTAAAAAATCATTAAGCGAATTATTTTGAAAATACTCAAAAAGTGAAAAATTAAAAAATAAAACAAGGGGACTACTAATAACACTTTAACCAAAAGTAAAATTCGTAATGAACATTCATTGTATTAGATTCATAAAGTCCACATTGTTTTCATGTACACTCCAAACAGAGTGATGTATGCCCCTAGGAAAATAGATCCAAAATCTCAGCATGGGTATTGCCTTGTTATTGTATGGATTCACAAAGTATTGATACTTCTATCGTACGTGAGCGATTAAGGCTTCGTATGCTTGCAGCCTTAGTCTGAAATATTGAGCTTAGGACATCCCCTCACGAGAGAATCTGTATCATCATTCCACATCAGAGTACTCCACTAAGGGGAAGTAGTGGTTTCACCTATTGGCTTCCTCCTCTATTCTTTGACTGAGTAGTGGATCCAAACTCAATAGCAAGGATTCTCTTAAAAAGTACATGTTATAGGTTACAAAGTAAGTGGGAAGTACGCGATACTTTTCTAGAAGTACTCACTCTCCTATAGGGCTAACCTCTAAGGACTTGTTAAAAGATTTCCTAAATAACAATAAAATTGAAAAGATAAAAATAGTCGAACTCTTATGGCTTCATTGGCATGAGTTGGTGAATCCATTTGTGTCGATGTTTGTTTGAATTAGATTTTAGGTCAAATATCAGTCCCCCACACTTGCACCATTTTTCATTTCATTTGTTTTTCATTTCTTTTACTTCGTTCACTTGAGCCTACTTATGTTTCTTCTTCAGTTCATCTCATTATTTATCATAGTATTCCATTCATCATCTACTCCACTTCTCTCTCGAGATGTCGACTCATGGATGGCTTACTCGGGACCTCCTCAACACCTACATCGATACTATGAATTTGACATCTTCAATAATTTGAGGCGATTCCCAAGAACCTGGTTCGAACTTTGCGAACCGAACTCTAGACTCCTTAAGCCAGGATCACTCTTGTCCCGATATTTGCCCCTTGTGGATGGAGATCGATTTATATGCATATCAAATGATCCATTCACATCTATCTGGGATTGACTTAATCCCATATTCATCACTTCATCTGATTTCCATGACTGTCAGTCTGAATGGGGTGAATTTGAATGTGCGGATCAAGAGCTAAATTTGGACCCCGTGAAGATTAATTCCTCTAGGTCTGATTCGGAGATGGCCCCTTATGGAAAAGGGATGGACCACAACAGCCACATCAGGGTCGGTAGTCAGATCAGAATGCAGTGAACGTACAGTTGCTTGCATCCATACAGTCCATCCAGTAGCTACTGATAAATCTGGCTCTCGCCCAGGTCGCCTTCATTGGTATGCTAAATGAGTTAAGGAGGGAAAGGGAGAACATAGGAGGAGGAGGAGGAAATGAATATGAACAAGGAGATAGACCCCATGGAGAACCAACATACAAACCAAGAAGAAAGGCTCACAAGCATATTCTCAAAGAAACTTACAATCCTGGATATGGCTAGATCACCGAGTGGATTCAGATTCCTGTAGTCCACGGACACTTTGAGATTAAACCCCAGTTATTGGCTTTTCTTCCTTCTTTCCATGGGAAGACAAGCTGCACAAGTCATCTCCAACAATTTTCCCACATCTGTTGCACAAGTCACTACACTAACATTCCATTAGGTGTAGTTAAGATGACTGCATTCCCCTTCAGCCATTGGGATAAGGCATTGTATTGGATAAATCATTTGGGGAAGATCGTGGCGACCTGGGAGGAACTAAAGTCTGCATTCCTCCATAAATTTTATTCATTAGGTTGTCTGAACCATATGCGAGCGCATACATGGAACTTCTCCCAGGAATCGTACGAGTGATGAATCCATGATTCAGCATCTTTATTCTTTTATTTTAGCTAAAACCATTGGAAAAACACCTGTATATATTCATTAATTATCATTCTTTATTGATTTATTAATATTGTATATTTATCATTCTTTTACACCAAAATAAGAGAATAAAGAAAAAAAAGAAAAAGAAAAGAAATAAAGAAGGTTATAGATATGAAATAAATACATACTGATCCAAACCTCGAGACCAAGCCAAGCATTGGAATGGTCGACAAGTAATAAAGTGAGGGGAGATAGGGTCCATAATTTATAATAATCTCAGAAAACTGAAGTCACTTGTACATATTCATCATTTTTCATCTTGTACACTTTTCACCTATTTTATTCATCAATAAAAAATTTCAAATAAAAATATTTCCTTCTTAGAAGTTGTTTATAATAATATCTACTATTTTTTAAATATATTAGAAAAATTATTAACTAATAAATAAATAATAATAACGAACCTAAAAGGCCATAAAATCCAACTTCTCAGGTTCATAACTATTTTTAGAAAAATCCAAGTTGACCAAACTCACTTTTGAAATTCATTTTTAACTAATACTATTTATTATACCAAAAAAATCGTCAAATTAATTGTGTGAGTTTTTACGTTTGGACCCCTTTGTATATATGTACTATAGGTATATAAAACTTCTTTATTTTCTATTTATTTTTTCTAAACTCTAATTAACTTAATTCTTTTTTTGAATTGTTTATAAAAATCAGTACAAAGATACAAAATATAACTTAAAAATAATCGTGAATAAATACCAGCAAATCTCAAAATCTAAAACCCGTAAAGCCTAATTTCTGAACCTCATAACTCGACCATATGAAGTCCGATTTGGGTGTACACTTCGAAAGTTTGTTTTGTAAAATTATCTATCAAATAAGAGTGGTTTCACTAAACCATGGTTCATATGCAAAAAGTAGGTTTTGGGACCATGTTGATATACGTGTATATATTATATATTGTGTATATTTTTTATTTATTTATTTTCAGGTATATTTGTGTAAATATTGTATTTTTAAATGATTTGCATATATTTATTTTAATTATATAAAATAAAAATAAAAATAACAAAATTAGAAGTAATCAAAAATAAAATAATGTTTTTATTATATAGGTATAATCTACCTATCTTGTATATATTCCTATTTATATGCACCATTAAATTAACTTCTAAAAATAAAATAAAATATATTTACAATTCATAATTTCTTTGGTAAATAAATAAATTATTAAATTATGTAAATATTTGCGAAAATAATTTATTAAAAATTGGATCGTTGTATATATAGGTATTTTATACCTACTAATAAAGTTTTTATTTATCTTACCTTATTTATTTACTTTATTTAATTTATTTAATTTATTTAATTTATTAAAAATCACCCAAAAAATATTTATTAAATTATTAACATTATTTGTTTTAATAAAATTTCAATTTAAAATCAATCTATTTTATTTTAATTTATATTTAATATGATATTTTGTCATTTAGCTTATTTTGTCTTTATTCCAGGTCTACTCTGATTGGTCCATACGGTATTGTTGACCATGGTCAACTTCTCTGCTACCTTGGATTTGAATAAAATTGCTCAACTTCCCATCTTCGTGGATTTTTCTCGATCAGCTCCGAACTCCGTTTGACCTAATTTCTTCACCAAAATGAAGTCCATATAACCCTTATTTTTGCCCAAATAAGTATGGCCACTTTGCATCTCGTTTCACGGACAAAATTTCATTTGAAATTTGGCAGTTTTCACTCTATAAAAACCTTGAAGCTCATTCCTCTTTCCATCTTTGGCCATTCTTCATCTCCGGTGAGCTCCGATGATCGTGAGTGACAACCTATCATTGTTTGCAGTGAGGATTTCGTTTATTCGGCAACTGATTATCGCAGTGCTCAGCCTTATCGGTGAGCTCAACCTCCGACACTGTCGAGCCATCGAGCTCATGACCTGGAGTTCCCTCGAGCTCCATCAAAGGCACATCCTCTATTCAAGTAACCTTAGCTTAATTTAGATTTCAGATTTCTTGCATTTTTGTTAATTTTTAGTTTATAGCAGTAGTTCATTAAGATCACCACCTCAATTATTTTGACCACCTTTGACTTTTGATCCGTCATCTACTTTTCGATCTTTTCATTTCCTATTCTATCTATCCAGATCTGATCACCTCCGGCCACGCACGGTGGTCGGAGATTAGGTTCCCTTCATTCACCATTGTCGGAAGCATTTCATTCACCATCTCATGTTTGATTCAGGACCGAGCCCTTCGGTTGTCCATTTGCAGGTCCATGATCTTCAATCAGCCACACTTCCAAACCTCTTAGTAGCGAGATCCAGACTTTGATCCGTCATCAATATGTACATCCTCCATTCAAGATCTAGACTGGAAATTCAACGAATATAACAATTACAGCATGTGAAGAATTGCTTTGGATTGAGAATCACAAACACCAATACCTGAAGCTTGATGAATCAACTTGATAGGGATTAATCAAGGGCAAAATTGACACAAACAATGAGATCTGAACACATGTTGTTTATTCGAGAATCAGATCTGAACATACAAGACAATTGTCTGATCAGTCCTCCACCGTCGAAGAACGTCGATTGAGATCACTTATAGCCATCGCCTGGAGTGCTCTATTCGAACTACCATTCGTCGCCTGCACTGAAAATCAGGTCCATCTTCAACCGACAAATCCAATCCATCGTCGCACAGAGATCTGAATTCACTTCTGCAAATCGCACGCGAGCAGGCAGTTCTTGGAGTACCATTGACATCCAATCAGCCAATGAAAACCATCGTATGTGCCTTCAGATCTGAGGCGGCTGGAAATCCGATCAGTTGTGCAACCGCTCGTGAAGACATATGCACGCCTGGAGAATCTGGACTCGAATCGTCAAATGCCTTCGCCTAGAGTCCTTACTTTGGGGAAGAACAACCCTCTTTCAGATTTAATGCCAGCCGCTCGATCAGCATTAATCGAACACCTAAGATTTTCCACACAACCTACTGCTCTACTCGGACATGTGTGTTGCACGTGTAGATCAAATATTTTGGGACAAATTGTAGGAGTACTCTCGGCGCCTTTCTTATTTGCGTACAGGTCCCTACAAAGCTTCAGACACGTAAGCAATCATATCCTTCCTATGATTTTTGCGCGCACAATCCCTAACTTTCCTATCATTTGCGCGTGCTTCTCAACTTTAATAAATTGCATATATACCCTTTTGATCTCTGTGCACGTGTTACTACATGTGATTAGCCTGGAAAGTTGTACAGTTAGCCCTACCCTTTATATTTGTGTTATATCTTGATCCAAAACATTCTATACATTGCATATATGCCCATGTTCTGCTAGATTAATTTGTGTGCCTTGTTTTTATTGAAATAAATGTCATCTTGGCTCAGAAAATACCACAAAAATTCAATTAAGTTCCTGCTATGTTGTTTTCATTCCAATAATTTTTGCTTGCAAAAATAATAGGTTTACTTATTTTTAAAATACAAAAAACACCTCTATTTTCACTGTTTACTTTATAAAAATTACAAAAAATTCAAAATTGGTTTTAAATTCTAAAAAAATTTGCGGTAGGTGTGTTTTGATTTTTCTAACTTTTGTATAATTTTTTTTAATTTTTTTAATAAAATCAAAAAATTACAAATTATATAAAATACTAAAAAAACAAAAAAATCATTAAAAACCCTAAAAATACATTTTTGGTACTATTTGAAAGCTAAATAAAAATCCTTTTTGATAAAATTAATTTCCAGCATTTTTGTCTTTATTTTATATTTTAAAAATCCAAAAACATCTGCTTGATTTTCTACTTGATTTATTTCAAGTTTTAATTGATTTGAAAATCCTAAAAAATTCTAAAAAAAACTCTGAAAAATCACAAAAAATGGTAAAAAAAATTATCAAAAAATAAAATATTTTTATTTGATTTTTTTGGGCATTTTTATATTTGAAAAATACAAAAAGAGTGCTTTCTTTATTCCTTTTTCTCTTATTCGCTTTGTTTGAAAAAAGTAAAAAATAAAGAAATAAAAATTTGCAAAATTAAAAATCACCAAAAATTTGAAATTCGGAAAAAATAAAAAAACATAAAATTAAAAATTCCATTAAAAATTAAAAATCTTAACAAAAATATAAAAAAAACCAAGGAAGCCCGCTTGGAGTTTCCTTCTTTATTTTCATTGATTTCTCTTTGATTTTAATAACCCAGCTATACCATGTGAATAAAAAACGCATCCATTTTATTTTCTTTTATTTTGGATTAATAAATTGTTTGATTAAATTGGTTCTTTGATTACAACGACACTAATGAAATAATAATTAAAACCTTGTGAGAAACTAGTTGATCAAAATGATGTCGTTGATGGGGAGACACGGCGAGGGTAGCTAGGTTTCCTCTTTAGCCCGCTATTCTTGGTTTGTATATATTTGTCACTTTCTTTTATTTTTGTCTATATTTGTGCCTCTTTTTCTTTTTTTTATATTTCTGTCACTTTCTGCATACTATTTTCTATCTTTTATTTCATTTTATTTTTTCCTATAATTTTGTACATATATTGTGTAGATTGCATATTGTTGAGGAGTGAGCACTCACTTTGAATTCCACGTATCGAGGGAGCTTGTATAATGCTTGTAGGATCCGATTTGTTGGACACCGAAAGCTCCCCAAGATCGAACTTAGGGATTCACTTGAGATCATTTTAACTTGCTCGTCTCATTTTATCTCATATCTGCTTGTGTGTTCTTTGTTTGCTTGTTTGTTTCTTTTTCTATTTTTATTTTCTCTTAGTTTTGTGCTCATGTTTTTTCATAACTGTGATATGATACATTTCTTGTTTCTCTCTTTCTTACGAGGGCCCGATGAGTGAGAGTGGTATTCCTAGGAGCGTCAACGCACCCGAGTGAAGCGGAGGTGGCTCATTTCTTCATCGAGCAGTAGGAGAGCGTGGGAGAAAAAAAGCAGGAGATTTGGAGGACCGCTTGAGCTTTTCTTTCTTTTTTATTTTTAGCATGTTATTTTCATTCCATTTGTGTAATTAATTTGTAATAATTCTTGGCATTTGCCCTTTTTTCTTGGCCATTATATACTTTTGTGTATAGGGTACGTTTCACCAAGTGTTGGTGCACTTGGGAGACCTCACTGTGTTTTGATTTTTATCGCTTTTATTTTTATTAGTTTCATGCATATCTTTTGTGCTTGAGACCCATAGATTTAGGTTTCTATTTGAGCCAGGTAGCATTAGGTCCACATCCCTAAAAGTATATATGTTCCTATAGACCTCGTTGGACGTAGTCAAATAAATCTGTGCTTCATGATAATGGACATTTCTATTTAGGATGGTTCTCACATTTTCATTCAGTTAGATTAGATTAATTTTTATGTGTGGATCATATTGCATGTAGACTGTTGGAGCAAGGTACGCCTTCTATCTCGTGCATGCATTCATAGATTTCATCGCGTATTGGTTTTTCCATCTTCCTCCCTATGTTTCCTAAACTTAGGAATAAAAAGAAAATCGAAAAATTCGTTAAACATTTCATTGAAAAATATATTAAAAAAAGAGAGAAAATAAAAAATAAAAAATTAGGACTGCTAATTGAACTTGATCCTTGAAAGCAAATGTAACTGATTCACTTCCTTGCTTTGGGGAGACCAACCCCCTCATTGTATTCATGTACTCTCCAGACCGAGTGAGGCACACACACTTAAGGATTAGAGCCCAAAGCCTTGGACTTGTGCCCTAAGTGCTTGGACTGACTTTTGGGTCATATTATTGCTGCAAGCACTTGCCTCTGACTTTAGTAGAAGTAGTTGTATTTGAGTTGGTGTGTTCCGTCGGCTCAGACACAAACTACCCTAGGAGACTGCACCTGTGAATTGGATAATATATTTGTGTGATCACTTAGCTATAAAATTGATAAGATTAAAGATCGATACTTCACGGTCTTTATCGAGTTGAGTAGGTGAATTGGGGGTTTTCTCTATGTTTGTATGTGATTGATGTTGAATTGATTACGTTCAACTTTTCTAGGCCTTTAGCAGTCACCTTCTATTTCCTTTCTTATCTTCAGTATGTTTTCTTTTCTCCCTCCCTCCCACCCTTATTTGTCTTCTTCTCTCATCGCTCCTCTTTCTTGAGCCATGATGATGGATCGATGTTTGCTTCATACAGATCTTGTGGCTCCCTTCTTTCATCCCCATCATCGTCGTCCACCATATCTTGAGGTTGGAACTCCAACCAACCTCTCGTCTCTTCCACATTCTTCACCTTCTCCTTTTCTTTCTCTTTCTTCATTCCCACCCTCTTTGTTCTCTCCTGTTCCACTTCCCATTTCTACTAAGCATGCTGAGCTAGGAGTTGAGACCCCTGGAGATTACACTGAGCAGATGCGAGATATGGGTGATTTTTCTGCTAGGATAACAGTGCCTTCATAGGTAGATTTTGGTGGCAGCCAGATCCAGGAGCACAGTCATTTCTACATTGATTCCCTTCACCCTGGATTTAGAGTTCATTCAGATGCTGTCGAAGTTTTCTGGGGACGTGCACGAGGAGACTTATTTGCATATCTACGAGTTTGAGGAGTTTTGTGATTCCCGAGTATATTCAGATTTCACTTCTGAGGAATTGAAGCTGATGACCTTCCCTTTCTCACTTCAGACTAGAGCTTTGAGATGGCATAGGGACTTAGAGAGAAAGATTGCTACATGGGGCAACCTATGTGCATTGTTCTTGCATAGATTCTACCCCCATCTATAGCAAATTTGATGTGATCTATTATCAAAGATTTTACCCTAGACCCCAAGAGCCATTGCATGATTCATGGATGAGGTTTCTTGACCTCTTGAGGAGATTTCTGTATCACGGAATCCCGAAGACAGACCTTGTATAGATCTTCTATAGGGGGTGACTGCCGAGCAACAGACATTGGTTGATGCCTCGTGTGGTGGTTCACACCACAGTCTCGATGTAGATTCGCTTTGGATTATCTTTGGAGAGCTTTTTGTCATCTCGTTGACTTCCCAATCTTTACAAAATGATTTAGTCAAGACAACACACGAGGGAGATGCAACACCAGTTATGCGCGAGACACTTCATGAGGATTCAACGATCACACACCAGCCAGTAGACGTGGATACTATAGCAGCACAGACGATAGACAGCGAGACAATCATTGTGAGTTTCCATCTTCAGACACTGACCGAGTTTATGTTGGTATTCCAACCGAAGTTTAAGTCAGTTCCGTACTCACAGTTCAGGATTCTTAGATACCATCTCTCTTGGTATTCCAAGAGACAAAGGAGGAGCCAACGTTGTTTCAGCCATTCTTTCAGCCTTTCTAGTTTCCATGTACGTACCGGCCAGAGTTCATTCGTCAGAGGTTCTTCTCAGATTCACATAGATATTATGATTCATTCCAATAGTTAGAGCTAGATGAGGGACACCATTTGGATTTGTCAGATATTGCTAGTCCCATATCTGAGCCCTTTGTCCTCCTGTTTGACAAGATTGATATATTTCCTAAGGACCAGATGATACCGGCATTGCCATAGCTGGAGGATCAGTTTCAGAGACTTCGACAGCTTCTGTGTTGATGACCAGTATCATTTCTTATTTCTAGATTGTTCAAAGGAAGTCTTCAATAGATGAGACATTTTGGTTCGAGGAGTGAGTGCTCGACATTGCCACATATTCCCAGTTAGATTCTGATTCCTCATTCTTCACTGATGATTTTTCATTACTCATCAAGGGTTATCTGCGGGAGGATGCTACGTACTCTGTGTACTTGGTTTCACTTCTTGGATGTGATTTTGATCTGTCAGATCACGAGATCCAGTCTTCTGATTCTTCTGATTTTTCTGACTCTGATTCTTCTCTCCTTAATGACCCTCACAAGGATGAGCTGGTCTTTGAGATATTCGATGATGTTTTTGATTTCTCTACATTATGTGCATCAGATATCAGTTTTTCTAGTGAGTCTCATGATCTTGACTTTCCATACCTTTTTGAGATGGTAATTGACATGGAGGATTCCATGACTGATCCTTTTTTCTCCATGTTCGATTTCTTTGGATACATCCTTTCGCTCCAATCTGATCTTGAGCTGATGATTTCATTTGTGCTACGATCCCTTATTTTATTTTCTCCTCTATTTACCCGGTAGCAGACACCCGCTCGATTGTTTATTTTGGTGTCATAGTCTACATTATTGACTTCGTTGTTGTTCCTACACTAAGACTACAACGAAAGTATGACATTTGCCTTACAGATGTCGTCCTGAACCTCGATATTGCTTTGTCCTAGCCTCTGCGTCCAGCTAGGGGTGTAAACTCTAGTGCTTGTTGAGAGGCACCTCAACATTATCTACTTTGTATATATGTGTTTCATCTTGATTTGTTCCTTATTTCTTCCATTTTTGTTTTACATCCTAGGTCTCGCTTAGGATTATCCCATACTTAGGATGTACTTCATCCTAAGTATAGGGGGTGTAGACACTGAGTTGTTCATTTTTATTTCGTTTCATTACTCCTGTTATTGCCTATACTTAGGGATCTTTTACCCTAAGTATATAAAGAGTGATGTTGTTCCTTTTGTCTTGTTTATCTTCATCTTAGTTTCTTCTGTTCCCTTGCTTGTCCCTCAATTGTTGACATTCTTTTCTATACTTGGGGATCTTTTACCCTAAGTATTGGGGGGATAAGTCGAATCGTTGATTTCATGAAAATTCTCTTCCTCAGTTTTCCCCGCTTTTACAGTCTTCTATACTTATTTGGTCCTAAGTAGAGTGGGGATCACCGACTTCTATTCATTTTGTTTTTTTACTCTTTGAGTCGTTGTAGTATAAGATTCTTTTCACTTTCCTATACTTAACACGAGTTATGTCTTCCTTTGTCGCTTCTTGTTCATTATGAGGACATGGTTCGAGCTAAGTATAGAGAGTGTCACATATATTGTATATACTTTAGCCATAACTCGTACTTTTGTGTTTAATAATATGGCTAAAATTGGAAACAACATGTTTAAAAAATGATTTTTAAAAATTATTTGTAAACTCTTTTGTAAAATATTTTGTAAAATTGTTTGAAAATGATTTTGTAAAATACTTTGTAAATTATTTGTAAAAAAATCATTTGTAAAAATCTTTGTAAAAATTTTCTGTACAAATTATTGTAAAATTTTTATAAATTATTTTGTTGTTAAAATATTTGTAAATTATTTTATATCAAAATTATTTATGTTGTAAAAATGTTTTAAAATGATTGAAAATAAAAATGTTTGTAAATTGATTTGTAAAAAGTTGGTAACTATTTTTGAAAATATTTTGTAAATTGTTTTGTAAAATATGTTTGTAAAAGGTTTTGTAAAAAGGTTTTCTAAATTATTTGTAAAATGTTTTGTGAATGTTTTGTAAACTTTGTAAAATGGTTTGTAAAGTTTTTGTAAAATATTTTATCATGTGGGATATAAATTATGGGTACAAAATTATTTGTAAACTTGTAAAATCCACGTGTGTATAAAAGCCGTAATTATTTGTAATTTATGTGTTGTACATAAATCTTTGTATAAAAGTTGTAAATAAAATATGTATATAAATTCCTTTATAGATAAAATCCTCTTGTATAATTTGTATATAAAACTTGTAAATATTCTCTTTATATAATATTGTTTATAATTTGTAATACTTGTAAATTCTTGTAAATATATAATTCCCTATTAAAATATCATTAAAATTGAAAAAGATAAAATCCACAAAATTTTGCAAAAAAGCTCTCTAAAAATATCTTTTAAAAATCTTCTTTTCTTTTCTTTGAAAAATATTTTGTATATATTTTCTTGCATGTGCATTCATATTTTTCATAATGATATTGATGCTTAAACTAGTCTGGAATAAAATTAAAGAATGGAGCTTGGTTTAGACCTTAATCCAATTAATTTCATAGGAACCTTATAGGAACTGGAGTTGAGAATTTTCAGGTCATAGCGAATTAATTCTTTGAGTCCACAAGACTATGTTCACATGTCATCTTGATTGGTCTAAGTAGAATATTTCACAATATACGCATGACCCTTTTAGACAATGGCTTAACTTAGACAAGCACTCTACATGTAGCTCTTCCAGAATGAGGTGGTGAGGAGGTAGAATCCTTTAGCTTGGGGAAACACGCGAGTGGAAACATTCACAATCACAATAAGTGGACAGTGTGTCTCAACCTACTCTAGTGGCACTGCGGGATGCTGTGGGTTGCAATAATGCTTTAAAAGAGGGATAGTCTACTGGCTCAAGAAGAAGATTTCCTTATGTACATGCTGCACATTTGTATATAAGTTAAAAAAAGTAGAAAATTTTCAAAAAAAAGGAAGATGGGCAAAAAAGTAAATAAATAAAAATTCCCATCAGAGAAAAATATGAATAAGCAAGGCATATGTTTCAAAGTCTCATACCAAGGAAGCCTGCAATTGGAGACTTGGCTACATTGGTCAAGCTCCAAGGATATGTGACTACACTGGTCAAGCTCCAAGGATATTTTTGCAACTGGCTCAAAAAAAGCTCTCCTCTATCCCCTCTTCTTGAGCCAGTTGCAGTTGAACTTAGAAGGGGATACCCTGCTCCTCGAGGAAAGAGTAGCTAGATTGGGGAATTATGATTACCTTGTTAGAGGAGGTTGTTTCTTTGCCATTTCTGAGGTGGGGAGATATATTTCACTTGCATCGTACGAGTAAGGATTCATAGTCATAAGAGCTTGCATATGTAGACTTGTTCTGACCAAATTGTTAGGGCAACCTGAACATAGAATTATGGAACTTGAAGGTTGTTAGGTCATAAATCCATTTTCCAATAAGGTTCTACCAAACTAATAATCCAAAGGTCTGACCGAGCTCCACACTTTGATTTTATGAAGATGAGTTTAAAAATCAAAATTGTTCTAAGTTCTTTCCTTTTATTTTCTTATTTTTCTTTTTCACTTCTTCTTTGAATAAGTGTTTGCTAATGAACCGGCAAAGGTAAAGTATAAGGGAATGATAAATCCATGATTCAACATCTTTATTCTTTTATTTTAGCTAAAATCTTCAGTAAAAACCTATATATATTCATTAGTTATCATTATTTATCATTCTTCATTAGTTTGTTAATATTGTTATTTATCATTCTTTTACACCAAAATAAAAGAATAAAGAAGAAAAGAAAAAGAAAAGAAATAAAGAAGGCTGTAGATATGAAATGAATACAGACTGGCTCAAATCTCGAGACCAGGCCAAGCATTGAAATGGTCGACAAGGAATAAAATATGGGGAGATAGGGTCCATAATTTATAATAATATCAGAAAACCAAAGTCACTTGTACATATTCATCATTTTTCATCTTATACATATTTTCACTTATTTTATTCATCAATAAAACAACCTCAAATAAAAATATTTCCTTCTTGAAAGTTGTTTGTAATAATATATATTATTTTATAAAAATATCAGAAAATCTATTTAACTAATAAATGGATAATAACAATAAACATAAAAAGTCATAAAATCCACCTTCCTGGGTTCATAAATATTTATAGAAAACTCTAAATTGACCAAACCCACTTTTAAACTTCATTTTGTAACTAATACTATTTATAAAAATATAAAAAATCTTGGAATAAACCGTGTGAGTTTTGGCATTTCGACCCCATATGTATATAAAACTTATTTATTATTTATTTATTTATTCCTAACTCTAATTAACTTAATTATTTTTCAAATTGTTTATAAAAATCAGTATAAAAATACAAAAATATAACTTAAAAATAATTGTGAATGAATACAAATAAATTTGAAAATCTAAAAGCCGTAAAGCCTAACTTCCGAACCTCATAACTTTGTCATATGAACTCCGATTGGGTGTGCTCACTTTTAAAATTTGTTTTGTAAATTTATCTATCAAATAAGAGTGTTTTCACTAAAATCGGAGTTAATATGCAAAAAGTAGGTTTTGGTACCCTATTAATATACTTGTATATATGTATATATTGTGTATAGTTTATTTATTTATTTTCTGGTATATTTGTGCACATATTGTGTTTTTAAATGTTTTGTATATATTTATTTTAACTATATAAAATAAAAATAAAATAAAAAAAATAAAAAATAATCAAAATAAAATAATGTATTTAATATATAGGTATAATGTACCTATCTTGTATATATTTCTATTAATATGAACCATTAAATTAACTTTTAAAAATAAAATAAAAATATATTTAAAATCTTGAATTTATTATGTAAATAAATAAAGTATTAAATTATGTAATTATTTGTGAAAATAATTTATTAAAAATTGGATTTTTGTATATATATATGTATTTTATACATACTAATAAAGGTTTTTATTTATTTTACCTTATTTAGTTAATTTATTTTATTTATTTAAAATCACAAAAAATATTTATTAAATTATTAACATTATGTATTTGAATTATATTTTAATTTAAAATCATTTCTATTTTTTAATTTATTTTAATTTATTTTATATTTAATATGTTATTTTATCTTTTATCTTATTTTGTCTTTATTCCAGGTCTGCTCTGATTGGTCCAGATGGTTTTGTTGACCATGGTCAACTTCTCTACTACCTTTGATCTGAATAAAATTGCTCAACTTCCCATCTTCACGGATTTTCTTGACCCGCTCCGAACTCTATTTGACATGATTTCTTCACCAAAATAAACTCCATATAACCCTTATTTGCGCCCAAATAAGTTTGGTCATTTTCTACCTCGTTTCGTGTGCTAAAGTTTCATTTAAAATTTTGCATTTTTTTCACTCTATTAAAACCTTAGATCTTCTTCCTCTATCCATCTTTGGCCATTCTTCCTCTCTAGTGAGCTCCGATGATCATGAGTGAACCTATCATTGTTGTAGTGAGGATTTGGTCAATTCGGCCTCTGATTTGGCGATCCTTCGCAGTGCTCTGCCTCATCGACGAGCTCAACTTCCAGCATAGTCGAGCCGTCGAGGTCATGACCTGGAATTCCGTCGAACTCCGTTCCAGGCACGTCCTCCATTCAAGTAACCTTAGCTTCATTTAGATTTTATATTTCTTACATCTTTGTTAATTTTTAGTTTATAGCAGTAGTTCATTAAGATCACTACCTTAATCATTCCAATCACCTTTGACTTTTGATCCATCATTCACCTCTCGATCTCTTCAAATCCTATTCTATCTACCCAGATTTGATCACCTACTACCATACACGGTGGTGGAAGATATGGTTCCCTTCATTCACATCGCCAGAACCATTTCATTCACCATCTCTTATTTGATTTGGGACCGAGCCCTTGTGCTCGAGTCAGTTGTCCATTTGTTGGTCCAGGACCTTCAATCAACCACACTTCCAGACCTCTTAGCAGTGAGATCCAGACTTTGATCCATCATCAATATGTACATCCTCCATTCAAGATCTGGTCTAGAGCTTCAACGAATATAACAATCATAACTTGTGAAAAATTGCTTTGGATTGATAATCACAACACCAATACCTAAAGCTTGATGAATCAACATGATCGATAGGGATCAATCAAGGACAGAACTGACACAAACAACGAGATCTAAACAAATGTTGTGTATTTGAGCATCAAATCTGATCATACAAGACAATTGTCTGATCAATCCTCCACCGTCGAAGATCGCTGATTGAGATCATTTATAACCGTCGCCCGAAGTGCTCTAGTCAAACCAACATCCACCACCTGCATTGAAAATGAGGTCCATCTTCAATCGACAGATCTGATCCATCATCGTATGGAGATCTAAATCCACATCGGCAGATCGCACGCGAGCAGGCAGTTCCTGGAGTACCATTGACACTCGATCAAAAACCACCGCCCGCACCTTCAGATCGGAGGCGGCTGGAAATCGATCAGTCACGCAACCGCTCATGAAGACATATGCATGCTTGGAGAATCTAGATTTGAATCCTCAAACACCATCGTCTGGAGTCGTTACTTTGGGGAAGAACAACCCTCTTCAAGATTTGATTCCAACCGCTCGATCAGCGGTGATCCAATGCCTCAGATTTGCCCCACCACCTACTTCTCTACTCAGACACGTGTGTTGCATATGTAGATAAAATATTTGAGGGCAAATTGCATGATTAACCCAGATGCCTCTCTTATTTGCAAACAGGTCCCCTCAAAGCTTTAGACACGTGAGCAATCATACCCTTCCTATGATTTTTGTGCGCACTATACCTAACTTTTCTATCATTTGCATGTGCTTCTCAGCTTTAATAAATTGCAATTATACCCATTTGATCTCTGTGCACAGGTTACTACTTGTGATTAGCCTGGAAAGTTACATAGTTAGCCCTACCTTTATCTTTGTGTTATATCTTGATCCAAAACTTTCTATACATATCATATAATCCCCTGCTAGATTAGTTTGTGTGCTTTGTTTTGATTGAAATAAATATCATCTTGGCTCAGAAAAGTCCACAAAAATTCAGTTAAGATTGTTTTCATTCCAATAATTTTTGCTTGCAAAATAATTTGTTTACTTATTTTTATACAAACACCTCTATTTTCATTATTTGACTTCATAAAAATTATAAATTCCTAAAAATGTTTTTAAAATTCTAAAAAAATTACTGTATGTTTGTTTTTCTTGTTTAACTTCTATATAAATTTTGTTTGAAAATCTTTTATAAAAACCAAAAAATGCAAATTACAGAAAACACTAAGAAACTCATATAAAATCATTAAAACCCCTAAAAATACATTTTTTTGTAATGTTTGAAAGCTAAATAACAATCCTTTTTGCTAAGATTATTTTCTAGTATTTTTGTCTTTATTTATAATTTAAAAATCCAAAAACATCTTCTTGATTTTTTGATTGATTTATTTCCTATTTTTAATTGATTTGAAAATCTTAAAAATCTAAAAATTTCTAAAAATCTTAAAAATAGTAAAAAAATTATCAAAAATATTTTTATTTGATTTTTATAGACATTTTTATTATATTTAAAAAATCCAAAAAGAGTGCTTGCTTTATTCCTTCTTCTCTTATTCACTTTGTTTGTAAAAATAAAAAACATAAAAAATTCCAAAATGAAAAATCACTAAAAAATTACAAATCATGAAATATAAAAAAATTAAAAATTAAAAAGTCCATAAAAAACAAATAGTTTAAAAAAATCCATAAAAAACCAAGGTAGTTTGCTTAGAGTTTCCTTCTTTATTTCATTGATTTCTCTATGATTTTAATAAACCTCGCTTAATAATTGTTGCCACCTTGTGTTCGACCTTGGGGCCTATACCAGGTAAATAAGAAGTCACACTATCCTCATCCCATGTATATCAGAGACAATCACATATCCACCACAAGCTAGCGAACATAGAGGCATCCCACAAAGCGGCCAGGGACGAGAGATCCAACCTCTGCGTCATTGGGAACCGCCTGTCCAAGGTTGATATTATTGAGAAGCGATCACATGACTTGGAGAAATTATCTGTAATCGAATAGAGAACCCATCACCTAGATAAGCTGGATCAGATCACTAAGCGATTGGAGTTGTTGGTCAGTATCATCGACGTCTGCAGTCTATGAGCCCATCAACCACAACTTACGTTGAGCATAAGGAGCCGTCATCGTCATAGCCACATCGACCAAGTTTAAGACAACCTCAGGTCCAGCAGTGTACCACATGCACGCTCTGGACCAGGCACCACCACAACCATCATACCAACTTGTCATCTACCAACTTGGGCACCAACCTCCATCTTATGCAAATCCATTTTTCCCACCTCTGACCCAAATACAAGAAGTGAATGACATCTGGAATAATAATGCACAACTGGTCCATCCAAGCAGACAACAATAGGGCCAATCCTCTGTAATTTGTTCATATCACCAGCCTTCCAGTGGGAGGTTTGTCCAGAACCAGCCTCTGCAGCAACAATCTCCACCATATTAGAATACTTGGAGACAATAACATTCATACCAGTAGATATCGTTCTGCCAGTACCAATCGCATCACAATTACGCGACTGTGTAGAAAAATCAATACCCTCCTCCTCCTCCTCCTCCGCATTACCAGCATTCTCTTACTCAGTATAATTCACAATTTTCCCATCAATAGCCTACGCATTATCACTCCTAGCATGGTCAACACATTCAACCCAAGGCCACTCTAGTGAACCCTACTCTCGACTGCTTGGCTCAATGAGTAAAAAGCATAGAAGAGATGAGCTAGAAGCTCGATGACCTCATAGTGACCAAGACTCCTATTCCAGCGAAGATCGAGGCCAACCCAAACAACTTCAAGCGTAAGGAGCAACTAGATTGTGATGTGCAATCCAATCCCACATAGTCAAGTCTTTTAGATTTTCAGTTGTCTCATGTAGTGACTCTCGGGAGAAACAAGACATTACAACTGTCTACCGTAGAGAAGGGGAAGAAAAAAACATCTTTTAGTAAGTCATCATCTTTTGCATTAGCCGGACCAATAACAGAACCGAGTGAGGAAGAAGATGACGGAGGAGTGACACCCGTCCACCACCACCACCACCATCAATAAAAATTATAAAAAAAAGTCATCAAAATGAAAATCTCCAAAAAGATAATAAGAGCCGAAGCCAAGCCACACCAACCCAAGAGGAAGTAGCACCAGCAGAAATTCCAGCACAACCGACGAAGCCAAAGCTCATGTAAATTCATTTATACCTATTTTGAATGACTGCTCTTCTTCTAGCCGATCGTTTGTAAATTATGGCGTAATTAAGAACAATGTATTTCCTTCTCTACATATACCTTTTCCATATGCAATAAAAATATCCAAAAAATATAAAAATTTAAGATGCATTATCAAATCCTGGTATTGCGAAAATTATTAAAAAACCTGTTTTGAATATGTCATTAATGAAGGCCATGGAATACATGCCAGTTGTGAATAAAGGATTGAAAGAGGCATGTACCTATGAGCATCAAAGCCGCAAGAATAGGCACAACCGAGGAGAGAAGCACATCTTAACCATGTCACTGTAAATTCTATCAGTGATCTCCCACAGAAGTAGAAAACAAGGGAGCTCCCATAATCAGATGCCATATTTTTTATCAAGTTTTCGAGCGAACCTTGCTTGACAGTGGTTCCTCTATAAACCACATGCCCTCCTCACTTCTTCAAGAGTTTGGGTTGGGTCCGCTTAAACCCACTCATATGATCCTGCAATTCGTGGATTGATCCATTAAGCGACCCGGAGATTTGTTAGAGGGTGTTATCATGGTTGTACATGGCATGCACTTCCCAGTGGACTTTATTGTCTTGGATATGGATTCACCTGCATTGTTTCTCCAGACTCCCAATATTCTTGGTCAACCGTTCCTTTGAACTGCCGAAGCGATCGTTGAATATGGGTATGGAAAGATCACATTTTGCTCATGCACTGACAGAGTTACTATAGATATGATCAGCGAGCTGACTGCCACATCTGATGAAGGTGAGCCAGAACCAGCTGAAGACTTTTACATTGTTGATATCAGTGATCAACAACTTTCTTTGAATGATATTCTAACATAGGAAATCCTCTCTTTAGAGGAGGACTTGTATAACATAGTCAGCCCTGGCTCCATTGTCAGCTGGGAGGCAAAATCTGAATCACTTATCATCTTATTTGAAGATTCATACCAAACCAAACAAGAAGAATTCATTGCATATATGTTCGTTACATTATTAATAGAGCCAAAAGTGACAGAGGTGGACATTACCTCATTGGTTTCAGCAGACCATCCATCTGCCAGCATAGTGTCTGAAGTATCTGCTGAGCAGACTCAATAATTTCCTGAATTAAAATAACTCTTGGTCGGTCTGAAGTTTGCTTTCCTTGCGGGCGGAGAAACATGTATCCGATTATCATCAGTAGCAGGCTGACCCTGGATGAGAAATCTCAGTTGCTCGAGATTCTAGAAAAACTAAAAGGCACTTGGTTGGAAAGTTTCAGATCTTTGAGAGAGAAATCCATCCTTGTGTCCACACCACATTTACCTTGAAGATCATTGCAAACCATCCTGAGAGTTTCATAGAAGGTTAAATCCTAATTCGTGGGATGTAGTAATGAAAGAAATTACGAAATGATGTGAAGCAATATTTATTTATCTCATCTCTGACTCGAAATGGGTGAGTCCCTTGCATGTAGTGTCAAAGAAACTAGGCATCGTCTTGGTTACCAATGATCAAGGAGAGGAGGTTTCTACTCGGGTACCAATATTGTGGCGTACATGTGTTGACTACAGATGCCTTAATGCAACAATGAAGAAGGATCATTTTCCACTGTCATTCATTGATAAAGTGCTTGAAAGACTGACCAAGAAAGAATTCTTTTGTTTCTTATATGGGTATTCTGGGTACAACCAGGTGGCGATCGCCCTTGAGGACTAAGAGAAAACAACATTCACTTGTCCATTTGGCACATATGCTTTCAGAAGAATGCCCTTTGGATTGTGTAATGCACATGCTACATTCCAAAGGTGTATACTTCCCGCATTTGTCGATATGGTCCATAGTTTTCTCGAGGTTTTCATGGATGACTTCTTAGTCTATGGTGACAGCTTTGATTATTGTCTTGGTCACCTAGACCAAGTGCTGCAGAAATGCCATGAAGTGAATTTGGTGCTGTCATGGGAAAAAGCCACTCCATGGTCACTTAAGGCATTGTATTGGGCCATGTCATTTCCAAGCGAGGCATGGAAGTCAACTCAACAAAGTGGATGCCATTGCCAAACTAGAGTCACCTTGAAATGTCGAGAACATAAGGTCATTCATTGGGCATGTTGGATTTTATAGAAGATACATTAAAGACTTCAACAAGATTTCCCGACCTCTCACTGAGCTTTTATGTAAGGAGACTGATTTTATCATTGATCGGCAAGTTCTCCAATCTTTTTGTTAGTTGAAAGAGCCCGTCACTCAAGCTCCAGTACGAGAGCCAACTGATTGGTCTCTTCCATTTGAGATCATGGCAGACGCATTAAACTTTGTAGTTGGGGTTGTATAAGGACAAAGAAGAGAAAAATACCATATGGTATTCACTATGCTAGCAAGACATTAGATGATGCACAAAAGAATTATACAGTTACAAAGAAAGAATTTGTGGCAATAGTTTTTGCCTTAGAGACATTCAGATCTTATCTTCTTGGATCTAAAGTCATCGTCTACACTGACCCCTCTGCTATCAGATATATAGAGTATAATAAGGATGCCAAATCACATCTACTCATATGGATCCTTCTCCTCCAGAAATTCGACTTGGAAATCAGAGACAAGTCTAGAGTTCGGAAAGTGGTAGCAGATCATCTATCCAGATTTGAATGCTAAGATACTCAACTGAGACCTTGGATCAATTCTCCGCAGTGAATCTCTCCCTTGGTATGGTGATATTGTAAACTACCTCAAATCCAGGGTAGTTCCACAAATTGGATAAAAATCAAGAAGGGAAAGTTCATGCCCAACATCCATTTTTACCAATGGGAAGATCCATACATGTTTAGGGAGGGAGTAGACTGCATTTGGCGTTGGTGTATTCCTCAGGAGGAGTACACAAGGTCATGAATCCCTTTCACAAGCTCGAATCAGGAGGACACCATTCTAGAAGTCAAATGGCAGCAAAGATACTATAATGTGCCCTCTGGTGACATCCACTATTCAAGGATGCCACTGAATATGTCAAATCGCGCACTGATTGCCAAAAGATGGGAAAGACCCTCAGCTCAAAAGATTTCATGCCCCTCAAATTCATCCATATCTCGGAAATGTTCATTGCATGGGGCATTGATTTCATGGGCCCATTTCCTAACAGTTAGGGCTATAATTACATCCTGCTTACCGTAGACTATGTGAGTCGATAAGTAGAAGCTATCTCTGCTTGAGCTGCTGATAGCCGTAAAATTTGTCAGTTTTTCAAATAACATCATCTCGCGGTGCGGGATTCCGAAAATTCTAATTTCAGACAGGGGTAGCCACTTTATCAATAAAGAGGTTAAGAATCCTATCAAGGAGTACGACATCGATCATCATGTCACTTCTCCTTATCATCCTCAATCCAATGGCTGAATTATCAAACAGAGAAATCGAGATAATCTTGCAGAAACTTGTGAGGTTGGACAGAAAGAATTGGTCACAACTTCTGGATTTAGTTCTTTGGGCTTACAAAACTGCTTACAAGTCTCTTTTGGGCATGTCATCCCATCGTCTTGTATATAGGAGGCCATGCCATCTACCCACAGAACTTATTCGTTAATATCTTTGGCCAATAAACATCTATAACCTCGACTCACAAGAAGGGGGTCAGTGATGAATCTCCATTTCATCACCTTTATTCTATCATTTTGGCCTCAAAAACCCCAGCAAATGCATGTAAATAGCATCAAATTGTATATAATAGCATTCATGATTCATTGTATTAATTCCACATCAAATAAGGTTCTTAATGCCAAAATTATAGAATAAAGAGAAGAAAAGAAAAAGGAATAAAATATTGTAAATATTTTATGACCCAAACCCCGAGACCAAGGCCAGCATGGTATTGGTCGACAAGGAATAAAGTAGGGGGAGATAAGGGCTAGTGTACAATAAATACCTCATTTATTAATTCATTCATTTATGCATTTTTGGCACCTATTTTGTACATAATTATTTCTTCATCAAATAAAGAAACTTTGTACATGAAAGTTGTAGATTATAATGTAAATAAAAATACAAAATTAAGTTTGTGCAAAAATAATACCCAGTGTACATTTTATACACAGAATAAAAAGCCAAAATCTCAACTTCACAGACCCATATCTTGCAAATAAAAACTCCAAATCACCCAAACTCACCTTTAATTGTATATAGCATTCCAAGAACTATTTTATAAAATTGGTTTCATAATTTTTGGAGTCCATATGCAGAAGTTAGGTTTTTGGCCCTCCTTGTATATAGGACTGATTAAAATATGCATTTTATTCAATATTCATTATTTGTATAAATTCATATTTTTAGAATTTTGTAAATAATGTATATAATACATACACATAAGAGAAGTTAAAGAAAGCCAAAGTTAATTTGTAAAATAAAATAAGTCTACAAATTCATAGACAAAATACCTATGATATATACCTATACATAAATAAAAAGGATTTTATTCCTTGGATCTTTTATTCTTTTATATTTTTATAATAATGTATACATTATACATAACTCATTAAAAATGTAAATCCAAAATAAAAATCAAGAAAATACAATAAATAAATTAAGTATACAAAATACATAGGTAAAAGACCTATAAGGATACCTACAACATACCTATACCTATTTCTTTAAAAATATAAATAAACTCCTAAAAATTAAATAAAAATACCTTTATACTCACAAAAATAAATTATAAATTTATAAAATAATCCAGTAAAATAATAAAAGAAAATAAACAAACTAAAAATAAAATACATAAAAATACATGTAAATACATACATATACACATTATTCAAATAAAACTATAATAAAACACCTCGAAAAATTCAATAAAAATCATAAATAAATACTAGACGAAATATTACACATTTTTTATTTTATAAGAAAAAATTAATAAAATCATTTAGGGTGTCAAATAAATCAATCTCTAATCAGGTCTCCTATTTTGGCGGCTAGCGGCTGACGTGGACCAATCGCAAGCCGGCCTTCGTTGACCTCTGGTCAACTGTCCCATCCAAAGCCCTGCGCCTCTGGACTGTCCATTCCCCCAATTTCATGCATTTTTTCCGGGCACACCATCCATCAATCGACGATGCTTCCTTCACAAGAATTGCTCTCTAATCTTCCATGATACCCGCCAAAATCTTAGATCAATTAGATGTTCATTGGATCAGCCAATAATCGCCGGTCAATAAGGATACTCGCCAATGTCTATAAATAAGTAGCTCCGCCTCCTTCCTCGAATTTGGCCATTTTCATTCCACCCAAACGCCTTGATCTTGCTCCTGGACCATTTCTCGTGACAGGGGGAGTCGCCCAGCGCCTCGACTTGGCCAGAGGACGGAGAATTTTGATGCGGCAGAGCTCCGGCGTCCGCCCTGCTCCCTGGAGGCCCCCAGGTATAAGAGCTGCCCTTTTATGCATTTTTAGTTCGCTTTTAATGTTAGCTTCCCATTCCAGTCATTAGATTAGGTCTTAGTTAACTTCTGTAGTTTAAAAACCAAAATTCGAAGTTCGTCGGAGCTCCGCTCCGGCGACTTCTTCACTGTAAACCCCACTGTTTCCGCCCGCCATTCGCATCCCATCTCGTTCCTCGTCGCCTTCTCCATCATTCTATCATCTTGGACCAACCCAGGACCCTCAGTCTTGGCGAATCGGGGCTCCTCCTCCGCCGTTCGCCGGAGCCCCTCCGCCCACCTTCATCTTGCACCGCAGCTTCACAACCCCGGGTCGAGGAGAAAGCTCTCTCGCCCGCGGTTCTTCCTGTGCAGGTACATCGAGGAAGAAAGCCCTTCTGGGCTTGCATTGAACCAGGAAGAGGTTCCTGGGGGTCCCTTTCTTCTCCGACCTCGCTCCATCGACTCGGGCCCCCAGGAGCCATGAAATCACCATCAGTCGATGCGGGATCCCTCCAGCTACGTGTAGACCACCTCAGACGTGCCGGAGAGCCTTGGAGGAGCCCAAGCTCCTCGATCAAAGCCCGCCAGCCCTGAGCTTCTTCCCCGTTCTTCCAGGGAGCTTCAGCACCGTCGGATCAGGAGGCGAGGCCCAGATCGAAGGAGAGCCGTCCGATGAAGCCACGTGCCAACCGTCAGATCAGCCCGGATCGTCTAATCCAGGCCCTTCATCGTCGAGCCGGTATCCGCCGTCCGATGCGTGACGCGTGGATAAGTGGCGCCTCCAGCGCTGTTGGATGACACACCTTATTTGGGGGTAAATTTCACATCTCACCCCCCCCCCCCCCCCCCCGCTTTTTGTATTTAGAGTTTAATTCCAAAAATAAAAGTTTTAGTTGTAAATAAGTTGTAAAAATTGCAGAACACCCCCCTTATGTTTGGTTATTTACTTTTTAGCCCCTCCGCGCCTCACGTGCAGCACCCATGTGAGGCGCGTGAAATTTGCAATTAAACCCCGCCGGGTTCCTGTAATTATCAGATGGTTCTGAAAATAAAAGTCCACGTGTATTTTTATTGTGATTTTTACATGTATGTCCCTGAGAGATATTTTATTTGCAAAAATACCCCTGCCGGGCCATTTAATTTTTGAATGCTTTGTCTATTTATTTTGTGCTCCATATTAAATCGAAAAATCTTACAAAAATAGACTTAAGTTCCTGTTTAGTTGTGCTTGAAAGCTATATTTTTTAGTTTTGCATTTTGTTGCACTTTTGCATTTATTAAAAATCAAAAATATGTCTTTTATTCACTGTCTAACTTATAAAATCCCAAAAAAATATGAAAATGCCTTGAAAAATTCCAAAAAAAATTTCATATGGTGTATTTTGACCTATCTTAGTGTCAGTCCAAAAATCCCTAAAAATCTCAAAAGGATAACCTTAAAAATTCAAAAATACCCAAAAACTTCAAAAAAATATAAAAAATCAAAGAAAAATCAAAAAATTAAAAACTCAGGCCCTATTTATGCTTTGTTTTATTATCTTTATTAGGAAAATAGTGTGGAAAATTTTTGAGGCCGTTAGTTATTTTTAAGGTCTATTTTTGTGACAGCCAGAACCTATTCCACTGTTTGCTATTATTTAGCTATTTAAAAATACTAAAAATATTTGCAAAAATGCCCAAAAATCACAAAAATAGTAAAAACCCATGAAAATCCCAAAAAGACTTTGTTCCTGCATTTTTGACTATTTTTGAGTATTTTTGTAAATATTATAACACCCTTCATGTATATATATATATCCTAAAAAGAAAAAAAATAATATATCTATATATATATCTAATTATTTATATGTATTCTTATATCTACTTATTAACCTTAATATAAAAAAAAGAGAGAAAAGAAAAAAAATATAAAATATATATCCTTTTTTGTTATCCTTATATATACCTATATATATATTGTATGCATTATAAGCTATATACTAACCCTCTATGGGTATACATACATTTATAATTATATTAAATATATATATATATATTACCTAATTATATTATTAAAAATAAAAAAAATAAAAAATATATAAATAAAAATATAAATATATATATATAACCCACTCAAGGATGACTCTGAGATAAATGTAGGCTATTGCATTTTTGTATTGCTCTCTGTGGTTAGACCTCTACATGCTTGTTCCCTATACATTTTATGGTAGAGTAAATAAAGATTAATTCACATTTATTTTTGAGCTAGATTGTTGTATTCTTTGGATTGTGGGTTAATTGTTGATTAACACCGGTCTTCTATGAGTGGTCGCCTCAGCGACAACACTTTTATATTTTTCATGGTGACCCTCGTGGATTACCTGTCGTTATCAGTCAGAATAGATTGATTGAGTTGAACAAGCTCTCGGAATTCAGAAACTACACATATAATAACAGCTTGATGTATAAAGAGAAGGTCAAACACTGGCACAACCATCATCTCAAATGAAAGACCTTCAAACGTGGATAAAAAGTTTGTCTATTTGACACGAAGTTGAAGAAATTCCCAACCAAATTGAAGAGTAAATGGACAAGGCCATACATAGTCAAACTATGTGTGACAATGGAAGCATCTTGATATCTGAACTATCATCTGATGCACAACCATTCATCGTCAAATGATTAGTCATTAAAGCCATATTTAGAGCATGAGACATTTCTAGCTGTTGTCGATTTAATTCAGGTTGCATTTGATGAAGAACTCTTGACTGCTACAAAAACAAAAGATTCAGACAATGCAACCCAAAATATCTTCGATTAATTTTTTTCTTTTCTTCTTTTCATTTTAGTTTTCCAATTCTTTTATTCTTCTCTATCTCACTCATCCCATTCATATGTGATATGCTTAGGATATACTTCATCCTAAGTATAGGGAGATGAGTGAATTTGGGTTATTCATTATTTATTCTCTCGTGTGTCCCTCAGCTTGTTGATACTCTGTCTATACTTAGGGATAAAAATATTTTTCCAAGTTCCTGATTTTTCTTTATATTTTCTAGAATACAAGAAAATTGAATTTGGGCTCAATCTGACTTAATAGAGATTTATTAAGCATGTTTCATGTTCCATGGTTTACTATTTTGTTTATTTGTGTATTTCCTTATTTAAAAATCCAACACAATCTCAAAATTATCCAAAAATTACAAAAAAATAGAGAAAATTTTATAAAACCCATAATCTATATATTATATTTTATTTTAAAACTCAAAATTAAAAATTTGCAAAATCATAAATTAAAAACTCACAAAAATATTAAAAATTAAAAATACAAAAACATCCTAAGTTGTATATAAAATAGGATGACCACCTAATGTGTAGATCAGACAAGGTCCTCAAACATCACAATGAACAAGATGAAGAGCAACAGTACTACGAGACTAAGTACGAACAAGAAATGAAACTCGATGGTGTTTCCCGAACTTATACGCCTCGCACTGAAAGGGCTTTAGAGCAGAGAGTTCATGAAACATCATGAAGATGGTCTTGGCAGAGGGATATCCAAGGCACGAATGCCATATGAGCAGATCTTCGAAGATGGACGCGACACCAACAAAATTGGAATCCGAGGGTATGTCAAGATAATATAGGTCGTTCTTCTCATGACCCCCACCAAAAATCTGCCTCGTCCGAGTGTCCTAAAAATAACAACAATACTCATAAAATATCACACGACAATGAAGATCAATACAAAGCTTGTGAACTGGCAGTAAGCTCAAAAAAAATCAAGAGCATAGTGAATCCCAGAAAGTTGGAGTTTGGAAGAGAATTCAATAGCTCCGACAGTAGTAGCTGGTGACTGAATCCCATTAGAGATTCGAACTGACTTCACAGACATAGATGATATGGAAGAGGTGAGCAGACTACCTTCTCCAATGAGATGAGTTGGCACCGGAATCAATAAGCCAAGTTGGAGCAGGAGTGACATCAGAGTTGGCTATTGTACATGAAGGAGTAGCCAGAGCAGCAATGATAGTGTTACTAGTGGTAGTAGGCCCTGGAGTCTGAAGGATCAGCATCAGGCTGGAGTAGTCTGTGTCATTAAGATGAACAATCTTTCCACCGGAGGTTACTGTAGGTGATGTCTCTTCCGCATCATATACATCCTCATAGGCATTATTGGCATGATAATAATGTATGCCAAACTTTTGCCAGCATCGTTCGATCAACCTTGTCTGCTTCATCTCTACTTCCTCATATCCGCATGAAGTTTGGAACTGAATCTTCCTGACCTTGTAGTCAAATAAGGCCCTTATTGTCCCCGAATCCTGTAATTAGAATCCATCGTCCAAACGCTAAAAAACAAAACCATAAATAAAAGATGAAATAAAGTATAGTGGAGACAAGTAGAGCCGATGATTTGTTCATTGTTATCCTCGATCATTCCCATTTTGTGTACAGTGTGCTATACTTAGGATCAGTTGAACCTAGGTATAGGGGGATGATCAACTTCTCATTCTTTATTTGAGTCGTTATAGTATAGACTTTCCTATACTCAACAAGAGTCATGTCTTCCTTTTTCTCTTTGATAACTATGAGGACATAACTCAAGCTAAGTATAGAAGGGTTGTATATATGGTGTATATACTTCACTCATAACTTGTACTTTCATATTTTGAATAATATGACTAAAATTCTATATTGGGTAATGGTATAAGATTCACCAATTGTAAAAGAATACACTATAATTATGTATACTTTTTTTCAATAAATTGTAAATATGATTAATAAACCGCTTTAAAAATGTTTTGTAAAATGTTTTAAAAATGGTTGGAAAATAACTTGAATAAAAACTTTTTAAAACCATTTGGAAAACTTGTAAAATGTGTTTAGACTTTTGTTAAAACCTTTTGTATATGTTTGCAGAATTTTGTTTCATTTATTTGAATACAATTTTTGAAAATTCATTTTGCAAATGATTTGGAAAACTATTGTAAAAATATTTTGAAAAATCTATTCATACCTTTGAAAAAATCTTTGCAAAAGGATTTTCAAAAATTTTGTACAGGTTTGTAAAGTGTTTGTCAAAATTATTTGCAAAAAAGTTTTCAAAATGTTTGTGAAAATTATTTCCAAACTATTTTGAGAACCTTGTATAATTATAGCAAATAAAATTCCTTATAAATATAACCTTACATATATAGCATGTAAGTAATAATTAACTCCTGTACAAATCCCCAATGTAAAATACACACCTAATTATTGTAAATATGCACACAATCCTATGTAAAAATCTGTATACACTTCCTTCACTAACCTGCATATATAACCTTTGCATATATAACATGTAAATAACAACTAGCTCATGTACAATTCCTAGTGTAAAATCTGCACCTAATTCTTGTAAATATGCACGCACTCCCATGTAAATATTTATATATACTTCTTTCACTAACCCCTAAAAAAATCCCTAAAAATTTCAAAATTTTCAAAAACTTATACAAATTTGCAAAATGTTTTAAAAAATTGCATAAAAATCTACAAAACCTTTTTCAAAAAAATCCATAAAAGTTCAAAAATCAGAAAATAGTTTCACAAAAAGATTTTCTTGCATTGCATTTGCATCTGCATTATTTGGAATGATGTAGACAATTGAATAAGTCTAAATAAAGTCTGAAGATTGGAGCTTGGTCTAGACCTTAATCCACTTAATCAGAGGAACCCTTTAAGGACTGGAATTGAGATGCTTCAGGTCACCTTGACTTAATTCTTTAGATTCCATGAGACTATGTTCACGAGTCGATTCGATGTGTCTGACTAGAACCCTTCATGTCATCGGTACGACTCAATGGCCTGGCTAGAGATCTAACACTTAACACTTAGCTCAATCCATATGGATTTTTGAAAGACCTTGGAGTCTAAGTTGGGGCGATACTAGGATGTTTCATCAAGGATGGCTGCTGAAATTGATACTTCAACCCATTTCCTATGATAGCATGGATATCTAACAATTGGAGTCTCATTGAAATAAAGCTTCAGATGAGGAATGATCTGCTAGCACAACTTTTCCAAGACCCCAAAACATGGGCGGAACAAAGATTCTATATCCGTCGGGGCAAAACAAGAATGCAGAGCAATGCCAACACGGAAAATATCCAAAAAGAGCCTATATCCAAAATTTCCAAAAATATTGAACATCCAGAAAAGGACTCCTTCTTCGTGAAGACCCGGTTACACTTGTCGAGATTCATAAGGAAATGCGACTACACTGGTCCATTTCCACTTCTTTTCCCATTCTTCTAGCTTTTCCCCTTTTTGGTTGTGAACTAGCATGCAGCTAAACTTAGAAGGAAATATCCATCTCCCTGAGGTCAAGTTGCCAGATGAGAGACCACTTGACAGTTCAGCAATTTGTCTGGGAAAAGCTAACCCAATTCACACGTATGGTACTTGTCATTTCAAGGTTGCGAGAGTATGCAACTGAAAGGATGGTTCCGACTAAACTGTGAATTGAACTTAATAGAGAAGTAGGGAACCTAAGGTTTGTTGAGTCGCAGTTCCTAACCTAAATATGGTTCTGAACAAACCTAAAATCCAAAGGTCTTAACTAAGATTCAAACTTTTATTTTAGCAAAACAAGTTTAAAAGTCAGAAAACATTCCAAGCTCTTTCTTTCTTTTCTTTCTTTTCTTCTTTCCGCACTCATTGTCATAAGTTTTTGCCAAGGATTAGTAAATGCAAGTATAGGGGTGATGAATCTCCATTTCGTCACCTTTATTCTTTCATTTTGACCTTCAATCCCTAGGTAAATGCATGTATATAGCATTTATCTAAACAAATTAACATTCAGTTATTGACTGGTAAATACTGTATAAATGTTGGCATTTAATTCTAAAATAAAAGAATAAAGGAGAGAAAAGAAAAATATATGAATTGTCATAAACACTGAATGACACTAGACCTTGAGACCCAGTCATCATGATGAATTGGTCGACAAGGAATAAAGTAGGGGGAGATCGGGTATAGAAACAGTATAGAAAACACCTCAAAACCCTTATTTTTATTTACCAATAAGTGCCTTTTGGGTCCTATTTTATTTTCTAATTTTATACCTCAAATAATAACAACCTCAACATGAAATTTGTACATAAAAATACAAAAAAATACAAAATTTATTTCACACAAAAACAACACAAAGTGCACCCAGGACACACACAATAAAAAGCCGCAAACAAAACTTCTCAGATCTGTATCTCTTCCATATAGTCTCAAAATTGACTAAACTCATTTTATTGTTCATAAAGTTTAATTATCTATTTAATGAAGGTGGTTTCATTAAAAATGGAGTTAAGATGCAAAGTTGGCTTTTGGGTCCCTATTGTATTATATATATAATATTCAATGTATTCATTCTTTATATTTTTAATTTTTCTATAATTTTATATATTTGAAAATATTACTTTAAATATATTAAATAATAAACATAAAATAAAGCATTAAAATACATCAAAATAAATATTGTATTATAATATATAGATAAGCTATACATGTATAATAAATATACATATTTATTTAAGCAAATAAATAAAAAATATAATAATAATATGTAAATGAGAAATTAAATAAGTTATAACTATATAAAATAAATAAATACAAAATAAAAAAATAAAATACACTAAATATAGGTAAATATACATATGTATATACATGTAAAAATTAACACTTAATAAACAACCTTGTAAAAATAACTAAAAATCATAATAAAATACTGCATAAAATAATAAAATATTTTTTTACATTTTGACTTTTATTTAATTAAATCATTTAATATTTTTAAATGAATCAATAAGGGGTTTTCTCTCTGGAATTTTTTGGTTGGTCTACGTGGGCCAATCAGAGAGCTCCGACTGTTGACCCACGGGTCAACATTCCTCCCCCCTTGTTAGAAGTCTCGTGACTTCTGACTTTATCCATTTTCTTCCCATTCATCAATGCCACCTTCCCTCTCAAGACCCTCAACTGTCTGATCTACCCACATCCCTACTCTGTGTCGATGCCATAGCCCTCACAAACCCCCTTCATTCTCCATGCAACCTTCTTTTCTACTTTACCCCTCGACTGTGTATAAATAAACCCAAGTCAACCCCATTTTGAGTTTTGATCCCATTCTCATCCATAACCCCATTAGGAGCTCTAAGGTTGCAGGTCTTGGTGGCAACAAGATTTCCCTCTCCTTGACAGCAAGGATAAGGGCGAGAATCGACGTGATCCGGGGTTCACTGGACCTTCGCTGGTGACCCTCCTCTGCTCCCTAAAGTAGTCAGGTACGAGTTGCTCAGAATAGGTTTTCTTATTGCATTTACTTTCAACATGTTAATTTAGGTATTAGTTTAATTGATCAATTGGTAGGTTATTCAAATTTTAGGAACTTTAATTTGCTGGAGCTTCGAGCTCCAATTTTGTTTCAATGTGATCTCCAATGTTATCTGATCGTTTTAGACCTCGCCTTCATTCCTTGTCGCGTTCTCCACAAAATTCCCCATCTTTCACCCTTAATTATGCAATAATCGATGTTCACCCGATCTTCTTGCTCTGCCATCATCGAAGCTCGTCCATTCCGTTCACCCTCTATGCCTCCAGCTTCAATAGAGGGATGAGAGCAACCCTCTCATTTCCCTCTATACTTTTGTGCAGGTCAAGGGAACTGAGAGGTCCCAAGAGTAAAAAATCGAAGTTCGTTGGACCCCCAGGTCGTGCGAGATGCCATGAGCTCCATGTCCCCATCGATGGGACCTAGAACGCCTTGAACCCACCTACAGATGCGACTTGCCATCAGGAAAGTGCTACACCTCTCAGATCGACGAACAGAGCTCGGAGGAGGGAGAAAACACCGATCAAAGTACACCCCAATTCCTATCCTTCCGAGTTCTTCCTCCGCACCTCTTCGTCGTCGGATGGAGCACTCATCCTGTATCTAATCTGGGCCGTGGAATTAAAAATCGAAGCAATACGCAACATTGAACGTCAAATCAGTTCAAGAGGAGCCTTTTACGTCACCTAATTAAGCGCCTTATAGGATAATTTACAAGTAACCCCCACCCTTTTGTAATTTTCTTTTACTTTTGTAAATAATAAGCGGAGTTCAAATTCTTATTTAACTTTTACATTGGATCCCATGCGCATATTGAATATTACACAGAGGTCCTCGCGCCTCATGTGTTGTGTCACGTGAGGCGCTGTGAATATTTGCAACAAGGCCCCTCCGGATTTTGTTTATTTATGTTTAGTATAAAAACTATAGACTATAGTGTAAAAATTCTAGGTATTTTGCATACAGACCCTTGGCTTTTATTTTTATTGCAAAAATACCCCTACTAGCATTGTATTTTATTTCTTGATCTTTTATTATCATTAAATAACTCTCGTGCCTTAAAAATTCTAGGAAAAATATTGTAGATGCTTGATATTATGTTGATGCACACACATATTTTAATTAGGCATTTATCATATATTTCCATCTATTTAAAATATAATAGAAGTTAAATATTCCTCGTTTACATATAAAAATACAAATGTTATAAAACTATTTTAAAAAATTAAGAAATTATATAGTATATATTAGTATGTATCCTAATTCCAGACCAAAAATCACAAAAAATATGAAATGAAAACACTAAAATAAAAAACCCTAAAAAACTCATAAAAGCGGAAAATTGTTTTAAAATTCAAAAAATAGTTTTATGTTCTATATTTTTATTTATGTTATATATTATATATTAAAAAAAGTATTGAGCATTTTGGACTTATTATCTATTTTTAAATCCCGAAACAATTCGGCTTATATATAATATTCATATATATGATATTTTTTATTCATTGAAATACATAAAAAATAGAAAAATATCTAAAAAAATCACAAAAAATAGAGAAAATTATTAAAAATACACAAAAAAATCATTTTCTAAATTTTAACTTTATATTGTTATATTTAAAATTATATAATCATATATACTATATATATCTTAAAATAATTATATACTTATTATCCTTATTATTACAACAACAACAAAGCCTTTTCCCACAATAAAGTAGGGTCGGCTACATGGATTCTTCGCCTGCATTCATGTCTATCTTGGGTCAATCCCGAGCTTATATCCAAAAAAACTAAGATCCCTTCGTATAGTCTCTTTCCAACACTTCTTGGGCCATCCTCGCCCTCTCTTAGCTGGCTCAACATCCCAATACTCACATCTCCTAACTGGTGCACCCGTTGATCTTCTTTGCATATGACCAAACCATCTTAAGCGGTTTTCTCGCATCTTATCCTCAATCGGAGCTACACCAACTTTCTTTCTGATTGCATCATTCTGAATCCGATCTTTACGTATGTGTCTACACATCCTTCTTAGCATTTTCATTTCTGTTACAGCCATTCTCTGCACATGTCTATGGTTCACATGCCAACATTCAGATCCATAGAGCATAGCAGGTCTCACAGCTGCTTTGTAAAATTTTCCTTTACTTTTTGAAGGAATTTTCTTATCACAGAGAACAGCATAGGCTCCTCTCCACTTTAGCCAGCCTACATTTATTTTATTAGTAACGTCTCCATCAATTTCTCCATCCTGTTACAAAATAGATCCCAGATATCTAAAAGAATCTCTCTTCCGAATGTTATTGTCACCAATCTTCACCTCAATTCCTTCACCATTGCTTCCATATAATGTGCACTCCATATATTTCGTCTTAGCCCTACTTATACAAAATCCTTTAGTCTCCAATGCATTTCTCCAGATCTCAAGCTTCTCATTTTCTCCATCTCTAGTCTCGTCAATCAACACAATATCATCGGCAAATAACATACACCAAGATAACTCATCCTGAATGTGACTTATCAACTCGTCCATAATCAAAGTAAAAGAAATGGACTCAAAGCCGAACCTTGATTTAAACCAATGTTGATGTCAAAATAGTTAGTCTTCCTAGACGAGGTCCTTACACAAGATAAAGCCCTATCATACATGTCCTTTATGAGGTTAATGTATAGGACATGTACTTGTCTCTTCTCCAAAACTCTCCATATCTCTCGTGGGACAGAATCATAAGCCTTCTCTTAATCAATAAAGATCATATGGAGGGTCTTCCTTTTAGCTCTATAAATCTCCATTGTTCTCCTCAGCAAATGGATGGCTTCAATAGTTGAGCGACCTGGCATGAATCCGAATTGATTTTCTTTTACGTTGGAAACTTTCATCAGCCTTCTTTCGATCACACGTTCCCAAATTTTCATAGTGTTACTCATCAGCTTGATACCTCTGTAATTGAACAATTTTGAATGTCTACTTTATTCTTATAAAGAGGCACCACAATACTCCTCCTCCAATCTTCATGCATTTTCTTGCTTCGCCAAATAACAATGAATAGATTCGTAAGCCAATTCAAACCACTCTCACCTAAAACTCTCCATACTTCTACAGGGATGTCATCCGATCCTACACCTTTCCTAGGTCTCATAACCTTGAAAGCATCCTCTACTTCCTTTCTTTGTATTTGTCTATAGCTTGCACGATTCAAGTATATTTCACTACTAGCTAGATCACCCAAAGTAATCTCTCTATTTCCTTCCCCAATGAAAAGTTTATGGAAGTACTGCTCCCGTCTAGTCTCTATGTCCTTCTGAGTAACAAGCACGCGACCTTCCTTATCCTTAATGCATATCACTTGAGAAAGGTTTTTGGTCTTTCTTTCTCTTGCTTTGGCCAACCTGAATATATCCTTCTGGCCCTCCTTAGAGTCGAGATTTTTATAAAAAAACTTCATGAGCTTTTGACTTAGCTTCGCTTACAGCCTTCTTTGCTTCCTTCTTCGCTATTTTGTAGTTTGTGATAGTTTCCGTTGTTCTATCCTTAGAAATAGCTTTAAGGCATGCTCTTTTAATTTTTAGTTTCTCTTGCACCCCTTCACTCCACCACCAAGCCTCCTTTTGACCTGGAGCTCCTCCCTTCGACCCGCCTAGTATCTCTTTGGCTACCTTTCGGATACGAGATGTTACTGCCTCCCACATCTCGTTTGCACTTCCGCTACAATCCCAAGACAAGTCTTCTAAAACCTTATCCTTGAAGCCCGATTGCTTCAGTGGAAGATTCCACTATCTAGTTCTAGTGATCTTAGGAACCCTCCTTTTCTTTACCAGGCCTTTTATTTGCACATCCAAGACTAACAAGCGATGTTGAGTTGTCAAACTCTCTCCTGGGATTACTTTGCAATCTTTACAACACAACCGATCTCTTCTCCTCAACACAAAGTAATCTATCTATGTTCTAGTTGGCCCACTCTTATGAGTAATTAAATGCTCATACCTCTTCTTGAAGAGAGTGTTTATTATGAAAAGATCATATGCCATTACAAAATCCAGAATGATTTTTCCCTCTTCATTTCTATCTTCATTTCTATCCCCAAAACCATGTCCTCCATGAACACTAGCATACCCTGAAGCATCTTTTCTCACATGTCCATTAAGATCTCCACTTATGCAAATCATCTTTCTTGTGGGATTCCTTGTAAAATCTTATTTAGATCCTCCCAAAAAGCTTGTTTAGTCTTTTCATCTAAACCTATTTGTGGTGCATAAACTGAGATGATATTCAGAATTTCTTCTTCAAGCACCAATTTTAGCAAAATAATTCGATCTTTGAATCTTTGCACCTTAACCACACAATCCTTCAAATCCTTATGAACAATCACTCCAACACCGTTTCTACCCTTATCTTTACCTGAATACCAAAGTTTAAAGCCTATCTTCTCGATCTCCCTTGCTTTCTCTCCAACCCATTTAGTCTCTTGAAGATATAGTATATGAATCTTCCTTCTTTCCATCGTATCTACTATCTCCATCAACTTTCTCGTTAAAGTGCCAACATTCCAACTACCAATCCGCAACTTCCTTTGCAATCTTTTTTGGACTAACTTCTTTACTCACATGCGTCCATTATGCGAGAACCCTTGTAAATTTTGGACTGCATCCGGGCGTTGATGCAACGGAACTAGCTTAATTACTCGTACACATTCCTCATGCGAGAACCCTTGCAAATTTTGAACTACATCCAGGCTGCGATGTAGCGGCCCTTGCCAATTTTTCATTGCATTCGGGCGATACAACGCATCGCAAGTAGGGAATGCCCCAACGAAATATGTATGTTTGCTTAAATCTATGTTGAAAAGATCCGATTGTCATGAGGCAACTTCCGACTGTTTTACGCTAGCTGTCGGCTACCTAACGCAACCTCCCTCATTTACCGGGCTTGGGACCGACCATGGTTGAGTTATTATCCTTATTATTATTACTTATCAAAATATAATATATATTGAAAACATTTTTTTAAAAAATAAAAAGTCTATTCTGATATATTTTTACACATTTATATATTTATTATATATTCTATAAATTATTTATAATATACATATTATCATTATTACTATATATAAATATATATCATATGTTTAAAAATAAAAATGAACTAAAGTTTGCAAAAATTAAAAATTTAATAAAAATAAAAAATTTAGAAACATAAAAAATACATAAAATAATTAAAATATTAAAAGGTAAAAAGGTACAAAAATAATTATGATTAATTCTTATTAATCAGTAATAATTATACATATCCCCATTTGCTTCCAGTGATTCGAGCCCTAAACTTTGTCACTATATACATTTTGTAGGGTACAATAAATTTCATCTCGCATATCGTTATTTTTTATCATATATCATGGGTTTATTGTCGTCTTAGTTGATTGGTGACGTTCGGAGTACCGCGAGAGCGACCACTACTTCGACTATCGGATACGACCTATCATATACCGCATACCCTCCAAGACTAGGCGTTAGGAACCTCTCTCCGATCAATTGAACATTCCAACCTTTGGAGAATGTTAATAAGAAATCAAAAGATTTCTCTCCTTATCTGTATTTTCCTTATTCCCGGAATTTATATTTTCCTGCCTTATTATGGAACTATTTTTACTTCCCATTTTCCATCTTTTTAACTAATGATTACATTTTTTATCCTCAATCCACACTACCGTCCCACAATAAAAATAACTTGTTCCACGTATTTAGGAATACCAAAGAAATATGGAGTATAAATTAATTCATATTTATCCCACCAAAAACAAAAATTTCCAAAGATACGAAAATTGGAAATAAACAACATTATTTCTTATTCTCCTTTTTTGGAGATAGATATGGTCAATGGGCTGGGGGCCCGCCCGTCCAGCCCGCTCATGGACTGGGCTTGGGATAGAAGATTTGAGACATAAGCCGGCCCGACCTATAAAAAATAATAAATAAATAAAGTTAAATAATACATATATTAATATTAGACTTGCCAACGGGTTGGGGATCCGCCCACTCAGTCCGTTCATGGGCCCGGCTTGGGTTAGGAGATTTGAGACACGGATCGGGCCGACTTACAAAAAATAATAAATAAATAATATAAGCTGAATAATACATGTATTAATATGATACACTGCAAGTTTTTCATATATGATACTAGTTTTAAATAAAATTTAATAGTCTACATGCCAAGAATATGTCAACTACTTATATTAGTTATATAAAGTATAAATGGTATTAATAAAATCATTTATACTTATTAAATCTCATTAAAAAATTTAATGGAAAAAATAAAGGGATTTTTACTTGGTAGACCCTATAAACTTTGCCAATTACCTCCACGACCTTTTGAAACAACATAATTCCCCCCTCGACCCTGTAAACTTGCCAACTCTTACCCCATGAACCCTGCGGTTACTCTGTTTGAAGCTCGTGAGGGTTCTTAGGGTAATTTATAGGGTCAATGAGGGTAATTGCGTTATGCAAAAGGTCGTAAAGGTAATTTAAAAAGTTTATAAGGTCTTCCGGGTAAAAATCCCAAAAATAAAATAGACCATGAGCTGGCTCACAACTAGGGGTGTCTATCGAGTTCAACGAGCCGAGTTGGCCTCAACTCGGACTCGAACTCGATAAGAAACCTAAGCTCGAACTCGGGCTCGATAAGGATCGAGCCCTGGATCACCAACTCGAACTCGAACTCGTCGAGTTCGAGTTGACTCACGAGCCTCTTATCGAGCCACGAGTTTCTGAGCTGGCTCGCGAGCCTCAAAATGAGCTGGCTCACAAGCCTCTTATCGAGTCGTAAGTTTCTGAGCTAGCTCAGGAGCCTCAAAATGAGAGGGCTCATGAACCTCTTAATGAGTCATTGTTCTATTTTATACATTAAATTATGCAAATGACATTTGTAATTTTGATTTTTTATACTCTTTTGTGTAGCTTTTCGGGCAAGAAAAATGTTAACCTCTAGTTTAATCAAACTCAATGTGGAAGTTTTGGTATATATATATTAAATATTTTATTAAGAGAGAAAACGAGTTATCGAGTCGAGTTTCCGAGTTGAACAATGCCCAACTCGAACTCGACTCGATAAGCTAACGAGCCATAAAACCCAACTCGAGCTTAGGCTCGTTAAGGTTTCGAGTCTGGCTCACGAGCCCTTAACGAGCCGAGCTCGAGTTAAGCTCATCGAGTTCGAGCTTTCCTGACAGCCCTACTCACTAACGGACTTTGGACGGAGATTTTTGAACCTCGATCTTTGGGTGTGTTTGGAGATGATAAGTTTAAAGGAAGCCCACAACCACAGGAAGTTCCTCTCAAACAATTTCTTGTTACTGTTAATGGATCACGATTCGGACCCCAGCAGCAGCCTCTCCCTTCGCGGATCTCCGTACTTTCTTGTTCATCCCTCCTCTCCGCTTCACACGTCCTTCCTGGAGGGATTCCAAATTTCCAACCGCAGTGGTCGGAGTCGATGGCCGCGAAACAGCCGGTGATGTCCGGCGACGGCGGCTTCGCCTCCCAAGTCGCTGGCATGTCCACGAACCAGCTGTACAAGATCATGTCCCAGATGAAGGTACTACGTCCCCTCCCTTTTGTATACTTCACGCTTTTTGTATCTGAGTTTGGAAGTTGCAAGGCGGATGCCGTCTAACGTTCGTACTCGGCAGGAACTGATCGAGCTGAACCAGCAGCAGGCGAGGCAGATCCTTATCGGGAATCCGCCCCTCACCAAGTCGCTCTTCCAGGTGCGGTCCACTCTCAACCTTTATTTAGGGTTTTTGGATTAGGCCTTTCGCCTGTAGAGAATCACGCGCTATCATCATCCGTGCGATATTCAAATAAAAGACGGGGTTGGTGTGCATTTGAATTGTTCCTTATTCCCTGCTTAAGCGTGCGTATTTCTGGCTATTAGATCATGTCGCTGCAACCAAGCGGCTCTTGGTTTTATGTCAGACTAGGCTCATTCCTTACTTTGATACGTCCGTGCACCCGAAATTCTCTTGGTTTGCACACTTTATAGTATTCATACCAAGGAAGTCTCCGTTGGAATCGAACAAAGAAGGGATGATCGTGACACACATTTCCACATGTATCCCCTTAGTTAATGTACAGCACTGCAACCTTAATACCTTATCACGATGCTTGCCTCCGAAAGAGAAAAGATAACTTTCTTTGGGATTCATGCTGTGCATGCTTATGAAGTAGAGTTATTCTCCACGAACCTGCAACTCTCTAGTATAGAGATCACTATGCAAATTGGCACGGACCTAGTGATTCCATCCATGGATTGAGTTCCTAATATGGACAATAAATCCAAGGATAATATAGTACCTTCTCATAATTGTTAATAGATTCTGGCCATTGACCTTTAATGGGCGTTTGATCTTATAAATAAACTAATTGTTGACTGCCTTCTCCATACTTGAACTTTGCCATATAATTTTGTGGCATTAGGACATTGGGAGTGTGTGTGTGTGTGTATGTGCAATTGCTCCTTAAAAGAACTCCCAGCCTTAGCCATTTGGTTTTGATTGAAGGTGTCATGAGAGGTTTGGTCTAGCAAACTACTTGTAATGTACCACACAATGAAAAATTGCAAGGGTCATTGGGAATATCATGGGGTAAATTGGGTGACATGGGTTAAGGGGGTTATGCTATTTCTTTCCCTTCTTTGTAAACAAGGTTTGAGATATCGATGTCGATATCGTATTCACTAGCTTGGAAAAGGATGTATTGAGATATATCGACAATATTGATGGAATTCTTGAAAAAATAAAATGTACTAAGCTTTCTCCCACTATAAGTAGGGTCGGCTACATGGATTCTTGCTCAAATCCATGTTGAATGATTCGACTATTTTTTACGCTGGCCGTCGACTACCTAACGCAACCACTGCAACAGTGGGATTTGAACCCTGGTCTTTTGTGTGGTAGACACACTGTACTACCACTAGACCATTAAGTGGGTACTCTTGAAAATGGTCCAAAAAATATTTTCTCAAAAATTAGGATCATCCTAGTTCTTAAAACAATGAATAACATACAAACGCACACGTATATAAGAGTGAGGTGTATTTAGTACATGAATACACATTATAGCACACATATTACTGATTTTATGAGCTCAACCTTATCGAAAAAGAAATAATGAAATCAATAACATCTAGAGTATATTTTTCATTTATAAAATAAACAGCAACATGTAACATGCTCTAAAAATGACTAAACACGCAGACATGTGTCTAAATAATGTTGCATTCAAAAAATAATTGAGAATATGTACCAAAATAAAAGCTTATTACCTATGGAGACAATCAAAACCAAGAGTTGAATGGTAAATCCATGTGACCTCCCTTCCTTGTCATCACTCATATCGGATTACTGACTCTATATATTCACAATAATTCTCTCATGTTATATAGTAGTACATAGCCTTGTAATCTATCACACGCTACCTGTATTCATGTTCATTCATGTTCGATAGTATCCTGATGCGAGGATAGCCAACATTGGAGTCGATATCACATGTATGGGTGGTAATACGTGAATGTGACGGGAGTTTGCAAATCTCGTAGTGATAATGACATAGTCAGAGACAATCTCTGCGGAGGAAGAGGTATTGTCGTGCAATAGTTAGGAAAGATCCTATAACTATCACCATAAAAATTGTCTCACTCTGATTTTGAGACTGAGGATCTGGATAGTTTTGCTGGCTACCTTGCTAAATTTTGATCGTCGTCGTTATAGCTGTAGTCATACCCACAAGATGGAGGAGTCTAAGGAGTAAGGAGAAGGTGCATGAAAGTATTTGGGAACATGTTAAATGATATGTAATTGTGTGTGTTAGAGGTGTGAAAAGAAAAAGTTATCTTCCAAGTAATCCTAGAACCCTCTTATATAGGAGAAAGGCTCTAGAGAGAAATTACATAAAGAAGATGGAAAAACTAGAGAAATATAAATAAAGACATAGATATAGAATTCTCTCAACACTCCCCATCAAGCTGGAGCATATATGTCTATCATGCTCAGCTTGGAACAACAATGGTGAAAAGGACCCCTCGCGAGAGCCTTGGTAAACATGTCTGCAATCTGATCACATGAAGCAACATGGGAGGTGGAAATAAGCCCCTTTTGGATCAAGTCACGGGTATAATGACAATCAACTTCAATGTGCTTTGTTATCTCATGTAAGGATGGATTATTAGCTATGAATAGAGCTGCTTGATTTTCACATTTGAGGTGCAATGGGAGAGGCATCTCAATTGCAAGGTCAGTCAGAACGGACTTGATCCACATCATTTCCGTGCTCCCTAAGGCCATAGCCTTATATTCTGATTCAACACTGGATCGAGCAACTACTGTCTGTTTCTTACTCTTCCATGAAACCAACGAGCTACCAATAAACATAGTGAAGGCTGAAGTGGACTTCATGTCCTTGGGACACCCAACATAATCTGCATTTGCACATTCAGTAGCTGAGAGTGACGTATCTTTTTTGAAAAGTAGACCTGCACCTGGAGAAGATTTCAGATATCTTAAGATCATACAAACTGCATCCATATGAACCTGTCTATATTGCTCCGTGAACTGGCTAACTCTGCTCACAACAAATGATATGTCAGGTCTGGTAATAGTAACATATAACAACTTTCCTACCAGCTCCCTATACTGTCTCTTATCTATCTGCTCAGAGTCATCATCATAGAGTCTAGCATTAGGATCTATTGGTGTAGTAGCAGGTCTACATCCTGTCATACCTGTCTCAGCCAGAAGATCAGTCACATACTTCCTTTGCGTCATAATCATACCCTGCTGACTGCGTGCAAACTCCAGGCCAAGATAATAACGTAACTTGCCAAGGTCCTTGGTTACAAACCGTCGTCCAAGGAAATCCTCAGCTGCCTGAATACCCTGTCCATTGCTACAAGTAACAACTATGTCATCAACATAAACCAGAACAACAACCGTACCTCCCTGAGTTCTCGTAACAAAAAGAGAATGATCTGCAATAAATCTAAAAATCCATTTGGTTCAATCAACTCTGAGAACTTCTTAAACCAAGCCCTCAGACTCTGCTTGAGGCCATATATGGCCTTGTGAAGTCGGCACACCATATTAGACTCCCCCTCAACAGCAAACCCTGGTAACTGCTGCATGTAAACTCTCTTGCAGATCCCCATACAAGAAAGCATTTTTCACATCTAACTGGAAAAGCGGCCAGTCACGAACACCATCAACTGCAATAAGGATTCACAACGTGGAGTGACGTGCAACTGGTGAAAAATTATCATGATAGTCCACCCCATATGTTTGGGTGAACCCACGAGCAACCAACCTAGCCTTATATCTGTTAACTGTACCATCAGCATGGTGTTTCACAGTGAACACCCACTTGCTGCCAACAACAGGCGCACCGGGAGGAGCCTGCACAACACTCCACGTACCTCGAGATTGTAAAGCTGCCATCTCTTCTTCCATAGTTAGACGCCACTGACTACTCTTCAGCGCATCCTGATAAGAACAGGTATTTCCACTACTGACAGGCCCATAACGAACTTCTGAAAGTCCTCGAAAAGGTGGTCCAATGACAGATGGGAAGCAAGAGGATGCATAGTGCATGCATGCTTCTGCTTCCGTAGAGCAATAGGCACATCCAGATCGTCAATGCTCACAAGAGATGTAGCATCGTGGTTATCCTGCACCTCAAGCTGTACATGCAAATCCCCAATGCCATTAGAAGAACTCGAATGCTCATAACATACCTTGGGCGTGCTGGATGATTGACGAGGCACATGAGCATGAGGTTGACGCTGATAAACCTGAGGAAAAAATGTAGGTGGAGGAGGTGGCGGTGGTGGTGGAGGAGACGGTGGTGGTGGAGGAGGAGGTGGTGCTGATGATGGTAGAGTAGAGATCAGAGGTAGAGGCATATAGACCTCTTCCCCATCTTCTGAAGAAATGAGCTTGTCACCTGTAGGGGAGAAGTACATACTAGACTCAAAAAAGGTTACATCTGTACTAATATAGTACCTTCGTCGAATATGATCAAAGCAACTATATCCCTTTTGGGTTTTGGAGTACCCAACAAACACACATTTGACAGCTATAGGAGAGAGCTTGTCAAGATTAGGGGACATCTGATGAAAGAAAGCCACTGAACCAAATATCCGAGGTGTGAGAAAGAAAAGATCCGTCTCAAGAAACGCAATCAAGAACATGTTCTTTTCTCCCAGAACTGAAGAGGACATATGATTGACTAGGTAACAATCAATTAGAACCACACCCCCAATACGAATGAGGAGCACGACTCTGAATCAAAGGAGTCGTTGTAACATCCAGAAGGTGGCGATGTTTTCTTTCAGCCACCCCATTCTGTTGGGAAGTATACACACAGGATGTTTGATGCATAATACCATGAGACGTAAGAAATGTGGCAAGCTGGTTAGTACAAAATTGCTAGGCATTGTCAGAACGTATATACTTGATTTTTGCTGAAAAGATATTCTTTATTTCATTAATGAAGGACTAAACAAATATGACTAGCATCAGACTTGTTTTTAAGAAGAAAAACCCATGACAACCTTGGAAACTCATCAACAACAAGATAAAATCTATACCCCTGATGATCAGGGACACGGCTAAGACCCCAAATATCAAAATGAACTAACTTAAATAGACCATGACTACTTCGACCCTGACGACTCTGGAACGTGGGCCGATGATGCTTCCCAAGTTGAAGGCCTCGCACTGCAAGGTAGAGCGAGGGAAAATATGTGGAAGAACATGACACAGCTTTTGCAGAGGAAGATGACCAAAATGAAGATGCCACATATAAGGTGATGCAGACCCAGTGCGAATGGAAGAAGCACTTGCATAAGGGGATTGCACTAGTCTGTAGAGACCTTGCTCACGGCTAGAACCAATAACCCTGCCCGTTAGAATGTCCTGAAACATAAGAGCAGACGGATCAAAAATGGCACGGCAATATAAGTCCTTGGTGATTTGACTAATAGATAGTAAATTCAATGTTTCTAAAAAAAGAGTAAATTCATTGAAAACTCAGGAGCATAAAAAACATTGAAGTCTCATTGCAGGAGTTAGTTGCACCTCCCCCTGACCAGTAATGGGAGAATGTGTCCCATCTGCCATCATAATAGATCGTTCGGGCTGGGTTGGTCTGAAAGCACTAAACTGACTTCTATCACTACAGAGGTGATGGGATGCACCTGAGTCCATAATCCATTCTGACAAATCTGCCCTGTAACAACGAGTAAAGACATATGCTATACCCGATGAAGATGCAACAACAGAAGAGGCAGCTATCTCCGAGGATCCTGAGGGAGAGATGGTGATCCATGAGTAGGCATGATCCCCCTGAGTCTGGCCACGAGTTCGTCAAATCTCTGGTCAACAATAGGAGATGGACTCCCCACCTGAGAGTCTGTTCTGCAACTCTAGCGGAAGCAGGAAACCCATGCTTAGAATAACATGTTTCCTCAGAGTGGCCTGTCCTGTGGCAGTAGGTGCACGGCTGACGGGGTCGGCCACCCCCTCATCTGCCACGGTTAGATCCTCCCCTACCACGATACGGAGTAGGGTTCCTCCTACCACGAGAAGCAGCCATAGCTGAAGATGTCTGAGATTGCACATTGCCACCAGAGGATATAGATGGCCTACTCAGTCTGCGATATGCCTCCTCCATTGGAGGTATGGTGGCATCTGTAAGAATCCGAGCGCGAGCTGAGTCATATTCAGGATCAAGGGCCGCTAGAAAGACTCCAGTCATCACAAAGTCTCTGTAAGCCTTGAGCTGCTCTAGCGTAGCGGTCAAGGGAATGTAGTCGTGTAACTTCTCAAACATGCCCTTCAAGGAAGTGTAGAGGATATGGAGGGGTCGACCATTCTGCTTCGATGTAAAGATATCATGTTGGAGCTGCAATATCTTCGACTCATTCTTTGCTGGAGTATGTCGCAACGAGAATGTCCAACATAGCCTTTGCAGGTGGCTGACTCAGTATATCATTTGCTATCTCTGTAGATACAGTTACAGATAGCCACACACGTAGATAAGCATCGTCTGCCTCCCATGAGGCATTTATCCCAGTCTTGTCACTTGGCTCCTCCACTATGAGGATGTGCTTCTTGCCATTACACTGCATCAGACACATGAACTGCATGGCCCACAATTCATAGCTTGTTCCATCCATCTTGACGATGGGGGCTGGACCTTTGAAGGCCCCCAGGGATGGAACATCAGCTTTGTTGTCAACCATGATGACAACCATCACCAAGACTGGGACTGCAACAAATAAGACCTGCATCTACACTGACATACATGAAGATGGTTGTGGGTGTAGACTCATACCACAACCTTTTCCATTCTTGGAGGGCGCCTTTAGATGACTAGGTATTTTAGATAATCACACCACACCCTAGAGGACCAAGAGCGGACTTAAACAAAGATGGGTGGTGACGACAAGGGCAGGAGAAATAGCAGCCACAGGCCTGTGTGCGGTGGCAACCCGCGAGAGGGGCGGTGGCCCGCGAGGGGATGGGGGCGGCGACCCGCGTGAGGGGCGGCGACCCGCGAAGGAGGCGGCGACGGGCGGCGCAGCTTTTGGTGGGGAGGGGCTAGGGTTAGGTCACCAGGCTCCAGTCTAGGACCATCGCTCTGATAACATGTTGAAGGTGTGAAAAGAAAAAGTTATCTTCCAAGTAACCCTAGAACCCTCTTATATAGGAGAAAGGCTCTAGGGAGAAATTACATAAAGAAGACATAAAAATTAGAGAAATATGAATAAAGACAGAGATAGAATTCTCTTAACAATGTGATATGTATCCACCTGGAGGTATTGACGTTGCTCCATCGCGATGATGTGAATTGCCCACATCCATACTCAATGAACCCACTAAAGATACCAAATCCTCCATGTATCTTTTATTTTATAGTTGTGGTGGTATCCCTCATAATCCATAGGCTCCACAGGAACCGAACTCAGACTTGGGACAAATTTCCCATGTACATTTATTTACCATTTTATAAAAGCAGGACTTGCTTATATCCCTTCTCGAATTGCCTATCATGCTATTGGCACCATCCCCTCATGATCATGAATATGTTTGTCCGCCACTACCATGACCAATTGCATTCTCATTCTCATCATATTTACCATCATTGATTTTGCTCTATAAATAACGGAAACTGCATCATCAACAATATCATCAATTTCTAACCCTCTAAGAGGGCCCGTCATTTGATTGGATCTTGCTATATAGTTATAAACATCTGCACCTGTTTGTTGACTTATATTTTGATTTAGTCTTCCGCCCACCTCCAATGGTCTGGTGGTAGTTAGTGTGTCTACCACCGAAAAGACCGGGGGTCCAAATCTCCCCTTGTGAGGGTCGCATTAGGAAGCTAGTCAGCGTAAAAAATAGTAGGATCTTTCATCATGGATCTGAGTAATAATCCATGTAGCTGACCTACTCAAGCGGGAGAAGGCTTCGCTATTTTTTAGTCTTCCGCCCACCTCATCAAGTACTGGAGCACCATTGAAATTCATCTACTTTTGAAGGACATCTTCTTTCACATCGTCATCATGCGTTTTGGAAATAGATACACGATTGATGGGGTATGTCTAGCCTTCTTTGTCATTGCCCCTTTCTTGCAAGTTTTATCTTCAACTTTAAGTGTAATGCATGTAGATAAGATCATAGAGTTATCCTTTTCGAGTCTAATCTTTCATTTGTAGAAGATGAGGTTGAATGTAGTCCAATTCCTCTCAAATCTTCCAGCAGATGCAGTTTGCGACAACACTTTTTCTGTCACCTTTTGCAAGGTAGGAGCTTGTATGACTTTTAAAAAAAAGGTAGGAGCTTGTAACACATACAACATATGTGGAATAATCAAAAGAGAGAAATGAATTCGATAAATAAGGATCTTGCTATTTGAAAAGTACCATTTCTATGGAAGTTTATAATCTTACCAGAAAGAATATTTCCACTCCATTGTTTTCGTTAATTCAATCGAGTATCCAGAATGAATGATTCGGATGAAATGTTTAGGTGGAAGAAATTTGGGGAAGAGGAGAGTAAAGGGAAGGCATCGACTGCATGGAGTTTACGAAGAGAAACACATATATTGCGTTAGGGGAGAGAGAAGGGGAAGGATATGGAGAAACTCAAATTTTGATTAAAATTCAACTGTCTAACACAATGACCATAACCACTTTACATAGGAGGGGTGAGATTGCAAAATAAAAATAAAAAGGAAATAAATTCTAATATTACTCCTAATGACTCAACTGATTAGAGATCACTAGAGATCACATACGATTTTGTTATTTAAATAAAATAAGAAATTACAACGTACTTAAATTGGACAAAATTAAAACTAACCCTAATCTTAATTAATTAGCAACTCTAATTGGACACATGGAAACCATAATCTAATAAAACCCTAATTGGACAAAAATTGTCGGACAATAAATCCTAATTAAGCTCCAATTTCAATTCTACGATGCATCAGCTCTCTGCCACCTTGAAAAATTCACCTCATGAATTGCTTGATCTTCGTTTGCAACGCGCGATGCATTTTCCCGGAGTTATCCACTAATTTGTTAGTCTTTTACTATCCTCCACGTTTTTTATATTTTTTTTGGAAAAGGGTATTTGGTTGCATTTTCACCCCCTTCCACATAAGCTTTCCCTTATTTGCATCTTTAGAAAAGTATTTTTACAGAGTGTGCATCTTTGAAAAACCCCTTGACATCCCAAAGTTCTTTTTTTGGAATTCATTTCCTAATGGAGAGGAACCCTTAACTATTTTTTGGATTTTTTCTTCTCTAGTAGCGACGACGATAGGCTGGAACTAGGAGAAACATGTGGTGGCGCTGATAAGGGGTGTTTCCAGCGCGCACTCGATGTTGTTGAATACGGTCGCAATGGATGTACATGTGAAGCAATCAACGATGTTGCATAGCCCTCGTGCGATGACAACACGAGCGTTGGGCATGGGTTGCTTCGAGATTTTTATGCAGCGGTGGTCTTCATCGCAGAACTAGTGGCGATGGAGGGGGCCCTTGTGAGGGTAGTTCGGATTGTATGCCAATGCATGGTTGTAGGGGGTAGCTGTAACACCCCAACTCCCGTGGTACGGGAATACCGTGCGATATCGGTATCGCACGACCGTGTGGTTCGGTGGCCACACTACGGAGTTCTGGAGGACTTCACCTTAGCTTACGGACAACTAAGGATGGGGTTTACTGCATGAAGGTCGAGGACCGCGGATTCCCCTTGGCACAACACATGTGGTCAGCAACACTTGATGGAGCTTGAGCTGTAACATCCTACGTAGGAGCGTAGGGCCCACTGATGACATGGCATGATGATATGGCGTGCTGATGAGGCAGACGCCATGGCATGCTGACGGAGCGGGCGACGTGACGTCGGTTGCAGAAGACAAAGGGATTGCACGGAAGATGAAGAGCCAAGACATGCGAAGAGTTATCTCGGAAGACGAAGGGTCTCCGTAGAAGACTAAGAGTCCTTGCATTCATTGTACATGTAATAATGGTGTCCCTTCGTATACCCCCGGCTTGTCTATATAAGGAGGGGTAGAGCTGATTTGTAGATAACACATTCAGAGTGAGTCTCTTGCTAATACAAAGAGGGTTCAGTGCCAACTGCTCTTGTGTCCTTATGCTTGAGTGCTTGGTTCGGGTATTCTAGCGGCGTAGGTACTCGGTATGCTGGTGTACATCTACATGCAAGGAAGGCTGGTTAGCTTGCGGGAAGCTAACGCCGCACAGGTTAGTCTCAAAAACAATGTTGAGATTTTACCCCTGTGATAACTGATATCAGAGTAAGAAATGACGCCCAACACCGGAGATCGCGTTACTTCCTTGGAGGGAGTCATGATGGAGATCCAGTCTCAACTGAGTACTCATGCCCAACGCTTGGCTCGTCTTGAGGACGACGCAGGCATGGAGACGTCAGATGTCATTGATGAGAGTCAGCGTTCGGTTGACGTAGTGAAGGCACTCGGGGAGAAGCTAGAGGAGCTTGAGTCCCTGATGCAAGACCTGCATGAGGAACTCTCCATCGTCAAGAAGGCGATCGCGAACGGGGTCGGATCCAGCGACGCGAGAAGGCCAAAGGTCCCAGAGCCCAAGTCATTTTCAGGTACGCGGAGTGCCAAAGACTTGGAAAATTTCTTGTGGGACATGGAGGTATACTTCAAAGCTGTCAAGACTCCTGAGGCGGAGAAGGTATCCTTGGCGACGATGTACCTGTCCGACCATGCAAAGCTATGGTGGAGCCGTGCATCCGAAGGAAAATCAGACATGTCGTCTTGAGATGAGTTGGTGAAGGAACTGAAGAAGCAGTTCTTACCCACCAACACTGCTTGGGTAGCGAGGGAGGCGCTCCAAAGGCTAAAGTAGACGGGAACCGTACGAGAGTACGTGAAGCAATTCTTGTCACTGTTGCTGGATATCAAAGGTATATCTGAAGAAGACAAACTCTTTAATTTCATTGTAGGTCTCCAAAACTGGGCTCAAGCGGAGCTTATAAGGTATGGGGTGAAGGACCTCCAGACGGCCATCGCTGTTGTGGATGCGTTGGTCGACTACAAAATCCAACCCATCGTTGAAAAGAAGGAGACTGAGAAGGCGAAGAGCAAACCCAAAGAAAAGCGCAAGGGTAAGTTCAAGAAGTTCGGCAAAGCCGAAACTTAAAGGGAGGGAGCAGAATCCTCCGAGAAGACTGAGCAACCCAAGGGGAAGGGCTGCTTCATCTGTGACGGGCACATCGGGCGTGGGAGTACCTGAAGTGAGAGAAACTGAACTCCATGACCATGGAGGAGAACTCGGACGAAGATGCACACATGACAAACCTCAAGTTGCTGCGCAACATTCGCTTGTGTCCGTTGAAGTCGGACAAAGAGGTGAAAGTGAAGGTAGAACGCGAAGATCCAAAGCTGGTGTATTTCGATGTTGTGGTACATAAGAAGACGTTTTCAGTCATGATCGACACTGGAGCGACACACAACTTCATCTCCAGCAAAAATTTCGGGAGCTTAGGAGTTCCCTTGGAGAAAAGCCAGTGCCGCATGAAGCTTGCCAACTCCGAATCACTACAGATAGAAGGTATGGCAAACTGATAGTTCAGTTGGGCGAATTGCAGGGAAAGGTACGCTTCCTCGTGGTACCTCTTGATGTCTTCCAAGTTATTTTGGGAGTCGAGTTCTTGAAGAAGTCGAAAGTGTTTGTCACGCTTTATCTGGGAGGTGTCTTCTTCGCGGCTGCAGATATCCCGTGCTTTATCAGGGCTATCAAGAAGAAAGGACAGGCTGGAGCTATGTCCACAATGCAAGTCTGCAACGACTGAAGAAAGGGGAGACGACGTACTTGACTACGGTATGTGTCGAAGAAAATGGCGAGGAGATACAACCATGCCTCAAGACAGTAAAGAAGATGCTGGGTGAATTCAAGGACGTGATGCCAAAGGAGCTGCCCAAGGAGCTTCCACCGAAGAAAGATGTGGATCACGCCATGCAGTGTCCCCTGCACTTTCCCCCTACAAAATGCCCTACACACCTGGAGGAGTTGCGGAGACAACTCAAGGAGCTAGTAGACGCTGGTCTGATGCGTCTATGCAAGGCCCCATATGGAGCACCAGTGCTGTTCCATAAGAAGAAAGATGTGAGCATGCGGATGTGCGTGGACTACCGTGCACTAAAAAAGGTGACGGTGAAGAACAAGTACCCCGTCCCCAACGTTGAAGATATGCTCGATCGCTTAGGCCACAAGCTAAGTATTTCTCAAAGATGGATCTCAGGTCAGGATACTACCAGGTCCGCATCAAGTAGGGAGGCGAGTCGAAGACTGCGCGTATTACGCGTTATGGGTCTTTCGAGTTCCTTTTAATGCTGTTTGGGTTGACTAATGCCCCAGCAACTTATGTACGCTTATGAATGATGTCTTCTGCGAGTATATCTACTCGTTTGTTGTAGTGTACTTGGACGACATAGTAATGTACAACTGGATTTGGAGGAACATGTCAAGCACCTGCGGATGGTGCTTGAAAAGCTAAGGCAAAACCGGCTATACTTAAAGTCAGAGAAGTGAACTTTTGGTCAGGAGACCATCTCCTTCCTCGAGCATATCGTGGGCGGAGACACGATACACATGGAACCAAGGAAGATATGCGATAGAAGAGTGGGCAATACCCACGAAGGCGACAGATCTACGATCCTTCTTCGGATTGGTGAACTACTACATGAAGTTCATCAAGGGATACTCTAAGAAGGCATCGCCCCTTAGGGACCTGCTTCAGAAGGATCAGCCTTAGAGATGGATGCGTGAATGCCAGGAGGCATTACAGAAGCTGAAGAGGGCGGTGGTTTAAGAATCAATTCTGCGACTTCAGACTTCGAGAAGCCATTTGAAGTCCACACCGACGTGCCCATCTATGCACTTAGAGGTGTATTAGTGCAAGATGGGCACCCCGTGGCGTACAAGAGCCGGAAGCTGAATCCAGCAGAGAGGAGGTACTCTGTGCATGAGAAGGAGATGACAGCAGTGGTCCACTGTCTGAGGACATGGCATCACTATCTCCTCGGTTCGAAGTTCGTGGTGCAAACGGACAACATGGAAACGAGTTGCTTTGCCATATAAAAGAAGCTGACTCCCACGCAGGCGCGTTAGCAAGATTTTCTTGCCGAATTCGACTTCGATCTTTGCTACAGGCCTGGGCGGATCAACCAGGTAGCAGACACTCTCTCGAGGAAGAGCGAAACAGAAGAGTCGTAGGTCACGGTGATTGCATCGATCGCCCGCGTAGACATGCTAGAGCGCATTCGGGGGCAGATATAGGAGGATTCAGCCACTTCACGCTTGGTGCAGCGCGTGAACGATGGAGAAGTCCGGAGATTCTAGATAGAGGAAGGTGTCCTCTATGCGAAGGGCATGAGTCCCTATGTCTCCTCGAGCGGCGGTTTGAGGAAAATGTTGTTGAAGGAAGCACATGACGCGCAGTGGGCTGGTCTTCCGGGAGTTAAGCGCACGCTGGCACTCCTCTCCTCAAGGTACTTCTGTTCGAAAATGGAAGAAGATGTCGAAGTCTATGTACGCACTTATCTTGTATGCCAACAAGACAAGACAGAGAGGAAGAAGATGACAGGATTGCTGGAGCCCCTGCCCATTCCTTCACGTCCATGGGAGAGTGTCTTCATGGACTTCATCACTGGGTTCCCAAAGGTGGATGAGAATAATACGGTAATGGTGGTGATTGATCGCTTCTCCAAATATGCGATCTTCGTACCTGCACCCTAGGAGTGTACGACATAGACCACAACGAAACTATTCCTGCAGATCGTGGTGAAACACTGGGGCATACCATTGGACATCGTGAGTGATCGCGATGCACGGTTCACAGGTCGATTCTGGATGACCTTATTGAGATGCTAGGATCCGATCTCAAATTCTCTACCAGCAATCACCCGCAGATGGATGGTCAGACGGAGCGGAAATGCCTTTTTAATGAAAGTCTGCAAGGTAGGGGGAAACACTCGATGGTGCCTGCCCCATCACGATTTATTCAAGTAACTAAAGGAGAAAACTCCAAAAGACAACAAGTTACAACACCCAAACACACACCCAAAAGAGCACTACACCATCCAGTTATCTAACAACCTCCTTGCAAAGATCCCCACGTTCTCTTTGTAAAATCTTTGGCCCGAGAAGAGCAAGTCATTTCTTCCACACCAGACCGTCCATAGAATAGCCATGGGGAATAGCCGCTCCCCTCTTGGTCTCCCCCTATTCGCATAGATCGAATTCCAAAAAACCTGAAACTCCTCGAAGCGGCACCGATCAATATCAGCCTCCTGCCAAATTTGCGATACCACGGGGCAAGTAAAGAAAAGGTGTTCCACCGATTCAACTGCATTGTCACAAATTAAGCATTTGTTCGCAATGATGCCCAGGAGCTTGACGCATCGATCACGTGTCATCAACCTCTTCCGCCTGAGAAGACACAGGAAGATCCCAACACGCTCGGGAAGCCTAAGGGCCCAAATAGAAGCACAGTCCCTGTTCAACACCTCCGAGCTCGCCGGCGGCGGTCTGGAGATGGCCCCGTAAGCCCCTTTAACCGAGAACTTCCCTTCCTTCCAGCACCAATGATCCCTTCCCCCCGTAGGGGCCCCCACCACCCTCACGGCGTCAAGCAGTTCCAAGAATTCATCAAATCTCTGATCCGAGAAATTAGCGGAGAAAGTTGGCCACCAAGACCCCTCCATCCAGCGATCCGCCACCGAACAAAGCTTATCTTCCGTCAAGGCATATAACCGTGGAAAGCGAGAGCAAAGCGCTCCCGCCCCTGACCAATCATCCACCCAAAAAGCGAAGGACTCTCCCCTTCCAACGACCTGTCTGAAGAGAGTTAAATTCTTCAAGAAGGTCCTCACCACGCCTCTCCAAAAAGGCGTCATGGCCGCAAGGTTAAGCAACTTCGAATGGAGCGCACCCTTCACCCCATAAATGTTTCGAACCACCAAGCAGACAAGATCATCTCCCGGTCCCCACACCCTACCAGCCCATTTAAGTAAAAGCGCCTCATTCATCTGCTCAAGAGATCTCACTCCCAGTCCCCCCCAATCCAGTCTTCGCAGGACATCCTCCCAACCCACCAGATGGACCCCACCGCGCCCACTAGCAGAATTGCCCCACAAAGAAGCGCGCATCTTCTTTTCCAGCCTCGCGTGAATTCCCTTCGGTATCTTGCGACATGCAAGAAAATAAATTGGAATGGACGCCACCACCGCCTTGAGCAAGACCAACCTACCCCCCCCCCCCCCCCCCTGATAGAATAGTGGCTTTCCACCCTGCCAACCTCATCTCCACCTTCTCCACCACCCTCAACCAATCACGAAGCCTCTCTCTCCCCAGACCCAGAGGTATGCCGAGATAGTCCATTGGGAGAGCAACACGAGCAGAAGCCAGACAAACTGCCAAACCATCAGCAACCTGCTCCGCCAGCCCGAAAGGGACAAAGCTAGACTTGTTGTCATTTTTGCATAATCCAGACAGCTCCGAAAATATTTCCAACGTTGTAGCCATGGCGATGGCCTCCTCGACACCTCCCTCAATTAGGAAAAGGGTGTCGTCGGCGTATTGGATGATCGGTATCCGCAACTCTCCCCGCGAATAACCTCCAGAAAGACCATGGCTGATCACGCCCGCCGCCATATCTGCCAACACATCAGCTGCAATGATGAAAAGCATTGGTGCAAGTGGGCAACCCTGCCGTACCCCCTTACGGGGTTGGATCCAACCCCCCTCTGGCCTACCGTTGATCAGGACCGAAAAGGACGCCGTGGTGATGCAGCGCCTCACCCATGAGATCCACAAATCAGGGAAGCGCAATCTCCTCAAAACCGACCACAGAAATCTCCAATCAAGGCTATCGTATGCCTTGGCAAAATCCACCTTCCACAGGATACCACTCGTGCCCCTCCTCCGCCAATCCGCAATGATCTCGGAAGCAATCGTTGTGCAATCAGAGATCTGCCGGCCCGGAACGAAAGCTGATTGCACCGGGGAAACCAAGCTCCCGAGGACGCCAACCAATCTCGCGGCTAAAACCTTGGCCGTGATCAGATAAAGAGCGTTAGAAACAGCTATGGGACGATAGTCCCCGATGGAAGACGGCGCCGTACATTTTGGGAGCAACACAATGAGCGCTCGATTGATACGGTCAAAGCCCCTATTCCCTTGGCAGAACTCCAACACCACCTCGAGCACCTCCTGACCAACGAGGTCCCAAAAATCTCTGTAGAAGGAGATCGAGAAGCCATCGGGGCCAGGCGCAGCATCAGCGTTCAGGTCCCACACAGCATCCTTTACCTCCTCCAGGGTGACATCATGAACAAGAGCATCGACAGCAGACGCCTCCACTGTCCTAGTACTCCGACCCAACCATCTCCACCTCCGCGGGATCGTAGCAGCAGAACCGGCCCTGAAATGATTCGCAATAGCCGAGCCCATGTTTTTATCCCCTTCCAGCCTGACCCCGTCAACCATGATGGAATGTAAGGTGTTGGACCTGCGTCTTCCACTAGCAATACGGTGGAAGAAAGAAGTATTTGCGTCCCCCTCCTTAAGCCAAGCGCTCCTCGACCGCTGCCTCCATTCGGTGACACGCTTCTTGTCCTCCAAGGCAACCTTCTTCTGAGCATCCACCCGCGATTCCAATTCAGAGGGCGTGAGAACCCTCTCGTCCTCCAGCGCGTCCAACATCCGAATCACCTCCTCAACGTCCCTTCTAGCCGCGCACCTAGCAACCCTCATTTCCCTCTTGAACGCCGCAAGCCTGACCTGCAAAGAATCAAGCTTTTGAACAAACCTGTATGCAACGGAACCCGAAGTCATCGTCTCAACCCAGTGCGAAGCCACAACCTCCCTGAAGTTATCCTCCATCAGCCAGCACCTCTCGTACCTAAAAAGCCCCCTTTGTGTCGGTGCAACCCCATAACACCACACCACCGGGGTATGGTCGGAACACGATCTCGGTTTGGTCCCCACCGAAGCCAAGGGAAAAACCTCCATCATCTCATTTGAAACGAGAAATCGATCAAGACACGAGCACGTTTTCGAATTCCTCCAAGTAAAGGCCACGTCCTCGGCGTCCATTACCTCCAGGCCGAGCAAATCAATGGTGTCAGCGAAGTCAGCGGAGCCCATGTCCTGGCCCCCTCTCCCCCCGGGCCTGTCCGTAGATAGCAACGTGATGTTAAAATCGTCGCCCACCACCCACGGGGTCCTCCCGACCGCTCTCCTAGCCTCCAACAGATCTTCCCACAGCTCACCCCTCAGCCCACTATCACATGGCCCATACACACACACGACACCGCCAGCTGATCAGACGAGGACGTACCGGTTAAGATCACCGTCAGCACGTGCCGACCGCGAGTCTCCGAGGAACAAGACCACACCGCCGAGCGCCACGCCACCAGCAACCCTCCCGAAGACCCCGAAGCCTCCAGCAATCTGAACTGATCAATACCACCAGTTCTACACGTCCTCCAAACGCCTTCCGTCAAGGACTGCAATTTTGTTTCCTGGAGCATGATGATATCGCAACCCCATTCAGTTACTCTAGCACCCATAATTTTCCGCTTATCAGGATCCCCTAGGCCACGGATATTCCAGGAAAGGATTTTCATTTAGAAACCTCGTCCGACCCCTGCAGCTGGACAACTCCGGCAGCCGCCGCCACCTTAATCTTGAAAGGGGAACAAGGGTTAGCCTCTGGTCTTGAAACCCTAGCTCTGCTCCTCCTTCTATACCTCTTCCCGCTCCTTCTGTCGCTGGTCCCTGCATCCGCGCCACGAGCAGGGAGACTCTCATCCTCCCCTTCTTCGCCGACCTCCGAGGTAGAAGATGCCATGGCGGAGGACAACAGCGGCCGGGTACCGTCCTCCCCAAGGAGAATGGTGGGGATAGGGAGGGGCACCCGCTGGCGTGCACCCTCCAGCACGTCTCGCAAGCTCCAAGGAGGCAGCATTTGCGTTGACAAATCCGAGATGGCAGGGACGCGAACAAACTTCAGAGGGTCCGAAGGCGCCACGTCTACATCCGGATCCGAGAGGAACCAAGAGGTAGACCGACCGCCCGGTAGGGAGTTCGGATCCGCTAACGGGAATCCGGATCCAGGAGCGGAAATGCCTTGTTGGAAGAGTACCATAGGCATTACGTGACGGTCAAGCAACATAATTGGGTCAGCTTACTGGATACTGCACATGGCAGAGTCCGTTTGAGATCATGATGGGCAGGCAATCCGTGACACCGCACGAAGTGGCTAAGCAAAACATCCAAGGCCGGTGTCTCGCTGTACATCGCTTTGCAATGGAGAGACATGATCGGTGGGAGGAAGCGAAGGATGCGTTGGCTCACGCTCAACACAAGATGAAGAAGGCGACTGACAAGAGCCGTAGGTCGGTCAAGTTCCAGATTGGGGAGAAGGTGCTGCTGAAACTTTCGCCATAGATTTGGAAAAAATCCTCAAGAAGACGGCGCAGAAAGTGCTCATTCCTCGTTATGATGGATCCTTTCAGATAGTTCGACGCGTAGGACCGCTCGCCTATCAACTACGTCTTCTAGAGAGACTGAAGCTGTATCCCATGTTTCATGTCAGCATCCTGAAGAAGTACCATGAGGACAAAGAAGATAACATTAGGAGAGCATCTAAATGTGTCCATCCTAATGTCCGGGTTCATCACACGAAGGTTGCTGAGAAGATTCTTGACAAAGAACCGAAGGATCTTCTTCCTTGTCACTAAGGAAGGGTTCGTTCTCCTTTTTTGGAAAGAAGTAAGTTAATATGTTAGAAACCTAAGAGATGGACTTGGATACAAGTCTCTCCCTTGTATAAAACCTATGGTAGAGAAATCACTTATCACCTAACAAATCAGGTGAAGAAACTTCTCGTGAAAGGGATAAACTCTTTTCTTAAAAAGGAGCAGGGAGTGGGATGCTGGGAGCTTAAAATAGGGACGAAGGAGCTTAGTTTCTCTATATAGGCGTCTTTGAAAAAAATTCTTTGACAAGTGTGAATGAGATTTTTAAGTGGAAGAAATTTGAGGAAGAGGATGTACGTGCTGGTTGCACAGGGTTTGGAAGAGTAACACTAAGGTTGCATGGATGGAGAGAAAGAAAGGGGAAGGAAACGGAGAAACATCTGTTTTGATTAAAATTCAACTCTCTTATACAATGACTCATAACCTCGTTCTATAAGAGGGACGTGATTACAAAATGAAAATAAAAAGGAAACACATCTTATTTTGAACCATAAATTGACTCAACTATTTATAGATCACAATTGATGTCGTTACTTAAATAAAATATGAAATTGCAACATGCTTAAATTGAACTAAAATAAAACTAACCCTAATAACGAGCAACTCCAATTGAATGGTCGGAAACCCTAATTTGATAAAACCCTAATTGGACAAATTATCGAAGGACAAATCCTAATTGAGCCCGAATTTAGTTCCATGCTGCATCAATGAATCTCTAAAGAACTTGACATGCATTAAATCATGCTATGTCGCGTAAAACTTTCATTGAATAACCTTTTGAATTGTTTTCAATCTTTAGTTTTAACTTCCCAGCTCGCTTGTGTACAATGTTTGCGTCTTTTAATCCTTCACAAGCTTCTCCATTACAATCTTAACAACTGTTAGAAGATTCGTGCTAGTACTAAGATTGTGCATGTATTGGTACTTTTGTTGAAATAATAAGCTGCACAGACACACATATATTTCAAACTCTAAACTGAATATTCATCCTTCATTAATCAATTATACTGAAATATTAAACATACATACCAGTCATGTGAAGAGGATGCGAGAGCATTTTGGACCATCATTCATCAATTATGTCCAGTCAGACCTTCAATCGTCTGCCAACATGTTCCTCTACCAACATGTTCTCTTACCTTATCCCTCATGAAACACATTATTTCACAGATCACTCACATGGTTGGTTTATCGTGGTCTACGATATTCAAAGCGAACCCAATCAGTTCCATAATTTTAGTGACTAATGTCACATTATCTCAGAATCAGAGATTATTGAGCAATGATTCTACTTTCTGCCCTCCTCACCTTCGACCCTCGTGCATCTTGAATCATTCACCTTGACAACACATGGTTCTTAAATTGATTTCGTATTATTTGAATCTTTATAACACTATAAAATTGGTTGCAGACCTTGTGATTCGGGCCTTAGAAGTTCCCCATTGCACATCTTCCTCATCAATGCCAAAACTTTTGAATGGTTGTAAATGACTAAAGCGATCGTATATGCTTGATACCACCTTTGCTACAAGTTTCCCCTTGCCAAAGTTTGCCAAGATCTAGTCAATATAATGTGTAGTACGCGACATCCTAAAAATGCCAGTTATTAGAAGTCATGATCATTTTACATGTTTTTCTTAAAATTGATACCATTGTTTTTGTTAGAAAATAGGAATGCGGAAGCGTATTCGAGAAATAAAAAATAAAATATTTAGAACATCAGGATTTTAACGTGGAACCCTACTCCCTAAGGAGTGGGATGAAACCACGGGAGAATGCCTCAACGAGCTGTTGTATGCATTGCACTTTCTCATCTGATACAGGAGGTCTGGGGCTTCTTATATATCCTCCACAGAGCCCCCAAGTCCCACCTCTAGTAGATGTGGGACTAAACTCCTGGACGGGGTAAATGGATCTTGGAAGGATCCATTTACCCATCTACATGATAATGATGCATACTCTAACACTCCCCCTCAAGCTGGAGCATGCAATGCTCATCTTGGACAAATAGAAAGAAATCTCAAACTCACACTACAAGATACTAGAAACAATATCAACTCAATGCGCACAACTCTCGGCTGCTGTCGAGGACATTGCTTCTCATGCTGTGCAAGTGAGGAGGATAAACGGGCTGGAGTGCGAGTCAAATTGAATCTCCTCGTCGGAGAGCATGCACTTTGTACTGCGCCTGTCAGAATCACTGCAACTGAAATGAGTCTCCACCTGGAGAACTCTGGCCCGCCACAATACGTGGACAACTATTCTATCTCTGAAAGGGCCGAACTGAAAAAGCCGTGGAGACATCCTCGTCGGAGTCCACGGTCGCTGGAGAATGGAGTCTGAAAAGTCTCCTCGTCGGAGAATTGGGTCTCCCCCATACTGCCCAAAGAATAGGATCTCTACTCTAGAGTCCCTATAAAATCACATGAAAACCCTAGCCCACATGGTATAGGGAATGGGATCTCTACTCTGGAGTCCCTATGGATCACATAAAAACTCTGACCAAAATAAAAGATAAGGGCCACAACAAAAGATGGCAGACATGTGCACATTAAACTAAAGATCACATACATGTACGTGTCTGTAACTGAAGACTCGGAACCAATCTGACATCTAGTCTGGATATCTGAACATCTGTAGAGTTTGGAAAAAAATCTGGCTAGCCTCTGAAATATGAAGAATCTGAATCTGGAGAATCTGGCTGTAGAACTCTACATAATACTCCCCCTTTCTCACATACTTGTCAGAAAACAATGGCATCGACAAAGTTGGGAGAAGACAAGAAAATGAGGAGAAAACATCACACATGCTGAACTCATTCCTCTTTTTCTTATTTTTTTAAAATCATCATTTTTTTTTCGTATGGATTTTTTGGGTATGATCCTTCTTTTTTTAAACGGCTTTTTCCTTTTTTTAAAACTGTTCACAAAAAAAGTTTTTTTTTTCGATTTTTTCTTGTATACGGTTTTTTTTATCTTGTATGCGACTTTTCTCAAATTTTTTAAATCACACATCTCAATTGGGCCCACCCGTAGCATCTCCCTCCCCCCCTTTCTCTTTTCTTTCTTTTTTTATTTTCTTTCGGCCCTCTTGGCCCTTACAACTGCAACCTACTTGGGATGTAAATAAAAGAAGGCCAGAGAGAATTTTTTTTAAACTGCAATCCACTTTGGGCGTGTTGTCTTTATTTAGGGTTCCCACTAAAACCCTTTTCTTGATAGACCACCGCCCCCAAAGGGTTTCTTCGCCGTCGCCTGTTGATGGAGGAATGGGCTGCTGGAGGTCCGCCGCCGTCGAGCCTGTCGTTGCCTGTGGAAACCGCCTCTTGGAGGGGCATCGGTGGCTGGTGGCGTCGCCAAGCATGAAGAAGGAGATACGATGGAGGAGGCACGGTAGATCCGTAACATCACATCGAGCGCCGCCTGCGCAAATGGAGGGAGGTGTGTGCGGGAGTTAGAGCTCCGCCTTGTGGTTGTACGGTGCCCCGATGGGGGCCCCTGCCTCCGCCTGGGGAGTCATCGCAGGAAAGGGCGGCTTCGGTAGAGGGAGCTCTGCCTTCGCTTGCTGGAGGAGGTCGTGTGACGCCCGAATCTGGAAGCAGACGTGAGGAGGGGTGACGCTAACGCCGCGCGAAGTTGATGGAGATAGACAACTAGCGAAGGCCGCCACGTCAAGTAAATGCGTCACCGCCCTTGATTTTTTTCTTGTGGCAGATTCCAGCGAGAATGGGCCTTCAAAGCCCTAACTTGATGCTCTTGCTGTGACTAGGATGGGTCACATGCGTTGCTGTGGCAGTGGAAATCTGCCGTCGATGCAGGATCACCCTGGAACCTTAACTTGCATATTTTAGGGTTTCGGAAAACCCAAAAGCTTGAACAAATAATCTTCCAGAACAACACACCAAAAATTCGAATCTCGAATAAATAATCAGCACAAAATCCTCGAAAATCGAACCCGCTCTGATACCATGTTAGAAAATAGGAATGCGGAAGCGTATCAAAGAAATAAAGAATAAAATATTTAGAACATCGGGATTTTAACGTGGAACCCTACTCCTTAAGGAGCGGGATGAAACCACGAGAGAACGCCTCAAAGGGTTGATGTATGCATTGCACTTTCTCATCTGATACAAGAGGTCTGGGGCTTCTTATATAGCCTCCACAGAGCATCCAAGTCCCAGCACTTGTAGATGCGGGACTAAACTCCTGGATGGGGTAAATGGATCTTGGAAGGATCAATTTACCCATCTACATGATAATGACACATACTCTAACAGTTTGTAACTATTTGCATGATGTTATATTTTCCAACCTTTTTGATGATTATCTTCATCAACTTCTGCAAGTATTGTTATCCTTTATGTATGAAGTTGCATTCACAAATTTCAAGAAAATCGTCTTCGGTCACTATACAAGTGGAAGTTGATGATCTTCTTCCTTCTATAACTCATCCAACCATAGCACATTAGGGTCACCCTGCATTATGGTTGTCTCATCTTTAGCTCCATGATGTACTCTTTCATCTCTTCCTTCTTTATAGCAAAATACTTGTTCATGATCTCGTATGATGTGTGAGCTTTCACTTCCATTCCTGAAGCACCAATCTCTTTGATTGCATATTGCAAAAAAGGTCTATTAGCAATGTTCACAGGAATGCTCCTTCCAAAAAACAACTTGCTAATTGCCCTTCCCATCCTTTCCCTAACATTTAAGAACATGGCCTTCACCATCTTATATCTTGGGTCCTTGTTTGGGTTGCTACATGGAACCTTTCCTTTTCAGGAAGGGCTCGACTTCCTTCCTTTTGTATTTTTTATGGGTGGCGAGACTGCTGCACCACCATAACTACTCATTCTGCCACCAACACCATATAAATTGCCTCCTTGAGCACCACCGAGCTCTCACCTCTCAAACTTAATCCTTAACTATTCTTGTGTAGCGCTTGTGTATGCCTCCTTTCAACTCGGGTACAAATGTCGGCATGGCATACATAACTGTCATCATTAAAATCAGATAGAACATTGAACTCATTCTCATAATGAACTCATTGAATTCTTCATTCCTTCGCATCTTTTGTCTATCCTTCTCCTTCCTCTTCTCTAAGCTGGCGTTCACGAGCTTCTAATATCCCTCGGACAATGTGTACATGGCAACATTGTTGTTGTTGCCAACAAGATGATGCTTCAGTCTAGTGGTCTCACCTCATTCGAGTCTCTTTACACAAAACTTACATTCCGGCTTGAATTTGCTGGCATCTGGTATTGTGGCTAATCACCTTATAATTTCCCTACTGTCTCTCTGAGCATCAAACACCTCAAATTTCAAAGTGGAGTCAAGATATGATGTTGATTTTTGAACGATTTGCTAGAAAGCTAGATAACATCATATAGGAAACACACTAATCGAATTGTCAGTTATTTACTACTAATTTCTAACTTAATTTTGGAAACTTAAAATAATGAACTAGTAGTGTTTAACATGATATCCTAGCTTGTATATTAGAATTAATAAGAGAAATCAACATAAAATTAGAGTAGCATTGATAGATGTTGAGAGATATATTTATCTTTCTTTATGGAGAGAGAGATGAGAGAACGAATTGAGATAATTTTGTTCAAGATGTCCAGTTGTTCTTATATAAATCAAAACCTTAGAGCACTCATACACGGGAATTGCATAAAAGGACCTTGAGGGGTTACAGCAAAATTGATCAAAATAAAACCGTCCCTAATACTCCTTCTCAAGGTAGAGCATATCTATCGATCATGCCCAAGTTGGAGATTATCCACGAGAGGTGTTTCTTTATTAGCACCTTTGTGAATACGTCTGTAAGTTGAAAATTGGTGGAGATCTGCGGAGTGGTGATCTTCCCTCATACAACATCATGAACAAAGTGGCATTCAATCTTAATGTACTTGGTCCACTCATGGAAGACATGATTAGTGACAATGTATGTAGCGGACTTGTTGCAACACAGAGGAACATGAATAGTGACAACAATACTAAGTTGTTGTGGAAAATGAGTAACCAAGTAATTTCACAGGTGGCATGAGCTGTCGCCCTGTATTCTGCCTTCGCACTCGATATGAAGACTATGGTCTGCTTCTTGCTCCGTCAAGTGACAAGGTTTCCACCAATCATCGTAGCATATCCTGTAGTGGATCGACGATACTTAGGTGAACTAGCATAATCTGCATCAACATAAGTGGAGACATAAGTATGGTCCAAGGTTCAGGAAAGTGGTATGCATATGCATTCAGACATGCCACCGAATACTGAATAAGCAGGTATGCCGCAACATATGCGAGGTATATGTGGTTCTACGTAGTTTTCTAATATTTAATTTAAAATAAATAAATAAATATCTATGAAAACATTACGACTGAAATTTATGTATCTAAGTGGAGTTAAAGAAGATCTAAGAAAAATGGTTCATGTTAGATGGTTGAGTATATGCTTTTAATTGCCTAACATCTAATCACAAAAATTATTTAGCCATAAAAACTTCACATATTAGATGATTCATATAATAAAACTTCATTACACATGTCACATACATGCACTACACGAGCAAAACCTCAATCGCCATATATTAAAATATTTGATGATATATTGCATATACTCATGCAATACATGAGATAAACGTAAAATATTACATATATATGATGGCATAATGCATTGCAATTATATATTATATACAAATGCTTGTCATATTCTTACAATTGAATGGAGGAAGAGACAGATCTACAGAATTAAGTACTTGAATGAGAGGATTGGAAAGTTGGAGATGCTGAAGCAGTATGCGAGGCATATGCGGGATATGCGGGGCATATGCGACCACATATGCGGCGAAGGCGCATAATGCACCGATTCATGAAATCGGTTCGGTTTGCATGCTGCTCGTGCATATGCGGCCGCATATGCGGCATGTGTTGTCGATTTCATGAACATTGGTGTGATCATTGACCCCATAGAAGATGCCTCACCTTGGTGATTCCTTCAAGTACCGTAGAATCAGAAGAACATCCTACCAATGATTGTAAAGTGATTTCTCCATGTGTTGGCTGGTTCTGCTCACATCATAAAATATATTTGGCCTAGTGACAGTAAGGTAAAACAGTTTGCCAACTAGGCTTTTGTATCATGTAGTGTCTTCAAATGCAGGATCAACTGAAGTAGAGTGCTTCCTCGGGTCTGCAGGGATGCCAAAAGGCTTGCATCCAAGTAGTCCAACCTCAGTTAGGATGTCTAAACAATACTTCTTTTGTGAGAGGTGAAGTCCCTCTATAGCACGCATCACTTCTATGCCAAGGAAGTAGCGGAGTTGGCCAAGGTCCTTCGTGACGAAGACCTTTTGAAAGTAAGCCTTGGTCTCTAATATACTTTCATCGTCATCAACGTAAATTGCAAGTATGACAATATCGGTGGATCTTCGTCTGATAAAAATAGAGTAATAATATATTGTTCTCTAGAAGTCAAGATTGATAATCTCCGTAGTAAGTTTATCAAACCATGCCTGAGAACTCTGCTTTAGGTCATATAGCCTTGTCAAGTCGGCACACACATTCCCCCTTGACTTTATAATGTGGAGGCTGCATCATGTAAACGGTAAACCTCCTCAATATCTCCATAGAGGAAAGCATTCTTCACATCAAGCTGAAATATATGTCATCCCTTATTGGTAGCCACCTAAAGTACAGTGCGAATAGAGCCCATCCTTGCTACTGATGAGAAAGTTTCGAAATAGTCAACCCCATAAGTTTACGTAAATCCTTTGGCAATCAGCTGTGCTTTTAATTTATCAATGGACCCATCGGGTGACTGTTTGGTCTTGCAGATCCATATGCAAGCGGCATGTTGAATTCCCATGAGTCACATTACAAGGTCCCAAGTTCCCATAGATGTAAGTGCATCCATTTCCTCATTCATTGCCCGTTGCCAGCCATGATTCTATAAAGCACCGTGATGATCTCTGGGAACAGAAATAGTCATGAAAGCATCCACATATCTCTTGTTAGAGCATGATAAACTAGCAATAGAAGTTAAATGAGACATAAGGTGGAAAGTACATTGCCTCTTTGTTCTGCAGAGAGCTACGGGGGCTCCTGAGGAGCATCCATGGCAGCACTGGTGGGAGCACTTGAAGATGGCATTTCATCCTGCAGAAATGGAACATGCAAAGGCACACGAGCAGATAGAGATTCATGCACGCGCTTATAAACTATCAGTGGTGAAGGAAGATCGAAGGAAATATTCGTGATAGACTGTGTAAAGAAATTGGTCTATGCAAAAAAATAACATCCGCAGAAAAATACTTTCAATGACTAGCAACAGGGTCATAACACTTGTAAACACTTGATCGCCTAGGTGCCAACTTATCAACGACAGAAATTGTGGACAAATGTATTACATCCAAAAATTCTCAGAGGTAGTGGAAAGGACGACTCATTGGGGCGGAGTAATATGAAAGGAGTGGACCTATTTATGATCGAAGACGAGACCCTGTTGATACGATGCACAACTGTAAGAAGGGCATCACCACGGTAGGTCTTCGGAACCTTCATTTGAGCGAGAATGGATCAAGCAATGTCAATAAGATGTCTAAGTTTCCTTTCCACTACCTCATTTTACTGAGAGGTATAGAATAAGAAGTTTGGCGGACAAATAACTCGGAAACAAAGAAAGTTGTCAGGTTATGTTGGGTGAATTCCAAAGCATTAGCAGTACGAAAAATTTGAACAGAAGTAGAGAATAATGTTTTGATGTAATGAAAGAAATTCTTGATAATTTTATTAATCTCCGAATGTTCTTTTATCAAATATACCCAATAGGCTCGCCTATAAGCAGCAACAAAAATAACAAAATATTTGTGTCGACATAGAGTACGAACTGGGCAAGGTCCCCATATATCACAATGGACAAGAGAAAAAGGAACGTTATGACGGGGCTCGGCTTGTGCAGGAAAGGATACTCAATGATGTTTCCCGAACTGACACGCCTTGTATTCAAAGGACTTCACCGTAGAAAGTTCAGGGAACATCATGGAGATAACCTTGACAGAAGGATGTCCAAGGCGAAGATGCCAAAGTAAAGGATCATTGGAGATAGATGCAACATCGACAAAACTTGGGATGGAATGTCAAGATAGTAGATGCCATTCTTCTCATGTCCACGACCAAAAAATTGCTTCATTCGGATGTCCTGAAAATAACAACAGAACTCATCAGAAATAACCCGACAATTAAGCTCAACACATAACTTCTGAACATATAATAAGCTAAGAGGAAATGAAGGGGTATAATGGACTCCAGTCAGTCGGAGCTTGGGGAGAACTCCACAGTTCCAACACTAGTGATGGGGGAATGGGCCTTATTAGCAATCGAAACTATCTTCACAGAAGCAGAGGGTTGCGAGCAAGTAAATAGACTACCTTCTCCCATTAAATGCATAGATGCTCATGAGTGAATAATCCATGCAGGACTAGAAGCAGAAACAGAGTTGGCTACTGTAGCTGAAATTGTAGCCAGACCTACAGTAGTAGCAGTGATAGTACTTTCACCGGTGGAGGTGCTGGAGTTCTGTAGAAGCTTCCTCAGACGAGAGTATTCTGAAGCACTAAATGGTGTTGGCATTCTACTAGAATGCTAATCAGGCAAGTTCTCTGCAGTTTCATAAGATGCATTATAGGAGATTGTCTCATAGGCACTGTTGATGTTGGACTGTATGCCAAACTTTGCCTAACAACGCTCCGACGGGTGGTTCTAGCGCTCACAATGAGGGCATGCTGAATACAGAGGAGAAGTAAAATCACAACCACAACCATAGCCAAAATATCGTCCACGTCCTGAGTCACAACCATGACCATGACCAAAGTTACAGCCTCAACTCATCAGAAGCTCTGTCATCCTATGTTCCCGGACAACACATAGTGAGCATAATTCTCTACAGATGGCAGAGCAAAAAGACGTTCAACATATGTCTCTAGTTCCTGTAGACGAAAGAGATCTCAATCGATGGCAAGGTATCAGCCATCAGAAACTGACTCTTCACATATTTGTATTGTGGATGTAGTCCAGAAAGGAAGTGGTAAACCTGCCATTCAGATCGCTCTCCCACATGTTTATCACAACATGCTAGCTGAAAAATCAGAAGCTCCTTAAATAGACTGGTTAGAAGTTTGTAGAGCTCGATGAGACTAGAATCCCCCTGAGTTGCAGACTGGATCCTCGTATAAATGTCCGCAAGGCGAGACTTGGTTGTCTTTTTGGGGTAAGTTCGTTCTAGATTCTCCAATATCTCCTTTCTAGAGTCGTTGTAGAGAAGATTCACCGTAATATTTGGATCGACGCTATTGATCATCTAAGATGACCTGACAATTGTCAGCATACCACATGTCATACTCCTTGTTTGTCTCCTTAAGCGGATCTTTGGCGAGGATATGATTCTTGTGTTGACCATTGATGAACACCTTGAATGATCAAGATCATAGCACATAGTTTTCCGTGCCCTTCAGTTTGATAGAAATGCGCTGTACCATTACAGAAGAAGTCGTGTACAAGGGCTTGGTCTCAGAAGATGCCATCATTGTCAAGAATGTTAAGAAAAAGTGACCTAGAAGAAGATGTTAGTCAAGAATGCATGTGACCTAGGTCACCGTTGTAGAGTCCTTGGACTGCAGGCGGATGACATATGCAACATATAGCTGTTGGTAGTTGATTGGGTGGCGATCAAGCCGCACTCGTGCTAGATAACGCTGGATGACGTAGGGTAGCACACTAGAGGCACGCTGGATGCACACTGGAGGTGCATGGCAGTGCACTGGATATGTAGGCGCGCTAGAGCGCACTGGATGTGTGTTGGAGGCGCAAGAGCGCGTGGGCGCACATTAGTGCACGATGCTGGAGACATAGGTCGATGCATGAGAGGGCGTTAACGGTGCCTCACATGCGAGGAGAAGGTGAGGGCTAGTGGTGGTAATGCCTTGCACGCGAGGAGAGGCAAGAGCTAGTGGTGGCAGCATGATCTAGGTCAGAACATCGGTCTAGGATCGCAACTTTGATACCATGTGGAGAAGCAGGGATGAGAGAATGGAATGATATAATTTTATTCAAGAGGTCTATGGGTTCTTATATTGATCAAAACCCTAGAGCACCCATAAATGAGAATTACATAAAAGGACCCTGAGTCATGGGATCAAATTTCAACGAAATTTACCGAATCTTGATTTCGGTGGGTAACTGAAATTCATCCGAATGGCCTATATTTATTGAAATTTGGGGGCTCAAAATGACAGAACTTTCGATTGAATTTCGACTGAAATTCGGTCGAAATTTCATTTCTGTCACTCACCGAAATGATAACCGAAATCAAAATTTAAGGCCTTCCCGAGTGGTTACAAATAAATAAATAAAACTGTCTCTAGCCCTTATCTTTTATGTATTTTCTATTTTTTCTTCTTTATTATGTAATTTTTCCTCCAGGGTTTCTCTCTATACAAGAGAACCCTATCGCCTCATGAATAAACACGTCATTATTTTATTTCTACGTGGTATCAGAGTGATGGTGTTTAACCAGAGCTCCGAAGCCCTAGCCGCCCTTCCATACCTCCTGCCTGCTCTGCTCCCCTCACCGTCATTGAACACCCTTCCCCCCTCCCCCAAAGGGGACTTCTTGTCGTTGCAACCCCATCGGGGTCCCCGCGTCGCCGTCGCAGGCCCTCCTGGTGGCTCTTAATTACCTTCCACCACTGGCAAGACCCCTGCAACCCCCTCCTACCGTCCTTGGCCCCAATGGCCCCTGCTGCCCCCTCCCAGTGCCACCCCTTGACTCCACAGTAAACTCCAACGTTGCCTAGGGTTCCGTGAACTTCTGCGCTTCTTTCCCCGACGCATCCTTTGCGTCCGAGGATTGTTTATGCTCTGATTTTGGCCGAAAAGGGTAGTTTCATACCAATAAATCCCCTCACCAGCTCTAGTGTGGACCTATATTCGAGGGGGATGGTTGTTGTATAAGTCTACACCCACAACTAGTTCTTATATGATTGTGTAGCCACCTTTAGATTGGTCTATAGCCCCCATTACATCCTTTTCCCGACCTCTTTATCATCACATTAGATGTCAAGACTGACTTCTCCTCCTCCGGTGCCTTCGAGGGTACAACTCCCATTGTGAAGATGGATGAGACCGATTATGAATTGTGGTCCATGCAATTCGTGACCTTGATGTAGTGCAATAACAAGGAGTGCATTCTGATGAAGCCAGAGTCAGTTGACAAGACTATGATGAATGCTTCATGGAAACATGATGACGCTTACGTACGTGTATTGGTATCTAGTACTCTCACCACAGAGATAATCGATGATATCTTGCATTAGCCCACTGTCAAAGCAACGTAGGATATTTTTGTCGCCACCTATGGTCATGCGAAGAATGAAACCAAGATTCTGTAGCTATAGTATCATATTTTCACAATCAGACGGAGTGGTCGTCCCCTGTACAACTTTTACTTTTCTCATCGAGACGCGTTTGAGAAGCTGTACAACTTCACGCATGTGACCACATTTATAGAGCAACATATGACGTACATGAACGTCACAATGGTTGGAGTTTTTCTGGTGGCACTTTTTAGCTTCTCACCAATGCATTTAAACCTCCATGGAGGAGGCTTACAACATACTTAGCATGATCTCGGTCCCATATGCTATCACCACTCAGATCTCCTCTGCGGTTATTGCATCTCATGGCAGAGGAGGTGCATCTCAATTCAGAGGGCATGGTGCTCGTGGCAGAGGAGGCAGACATCAGCGTCATCAATGTAATTATTGTCATCGTCTTGGTCATTCAGAGGATACTTGCTACTGGCATTTGCTCGTGTGGTCGATCAAAGTGAGCCGACTGTAACTTCTGTTGATCAGGAGACATGAGTTGGATGATATTATCTCCCATTTGAGGGAGATTATGACTCCTTATATCACCACTACTACTGCTCCCGTGGGCTCTTCTGACGTCGTAGCCATATCCAGAGCCTCTTTTAATACCTTAATTATAGCCTGTCATGGGGCAAACATGGCATAGTAAATCGTGGATTCTTGTGCATCTCATCATTTATGCGGAGACAGCTCAGTTTGCGTCTTACAGATCTATACCTCTAAGCAGATCAGCTGTCATTGCAGATGTGACTCATTCCCATAATATAAGACAAGGGGAGATTTGTTTAACACCATCGACATGTCTGTAGAATGCACTTCATGCACCTGATTTCTATATGTATAACATTACTAAGGATTTGCATTGTCGTGCTATTTTTTGATCCCCTTCTCTTGTGTTTCAGGACATACTCATAAGCATGGTGATTGGATGTGTCAGTGAGCAAGGGGGTCTCTATAGACTGGTCCAATTTCCATATACTGGTGCTTCTTCCATTCTCGTTGGATTAGTCTCTCTGTACATGTTGCATTTTGATTTGGCCCCCTTCATTTGCATAAGTTATGTCATGTCCTCCTACTGATCTCTTCCCGGTCCACTTCTTTGTGCGAGGCTTGCCTGCTTGGGAAACATCACCGATCTACTTTTCCTGGTTGTAAAAGTTGTAGTAACAATATCTTATTTGAGTTGTCCCATTTTGACATTTGGGGTCCCAGTTGTGTCACTAATCATTAGGGGTACATGTTTAATCTTGTAGCCATCGATGATTACTCTATATTATTATGGGTTATTTTTTTAAAAACAAGTATGAAGTGGGGATTGAATAAAAATATTTTCTGTTACGGTTAAGTATGTTTACTCTAACAATGCCTTGGAGTTCTGTACCATTCAACTGTCTTAATTCTTCAGTGTCCCTTGGCATTATATGTCAGGCTTCCTGTACGTACACTTCTCAATAGAGCGGTGTTGTTGAATGAAAATATTGTCATTTACTTGATGTGACAAGGGCACTCCTGATTCAAAGTTGTGCTCCACATTCTTTCTTAGGTGATGTGATCCTCACCACTTGTTATACGGTGAACCATATGCCGCCCTCTATGTTAGGAGAAAATATCTCTTTTTTGGTTGCATTTCTGTAAACATATATTATCTACTTATGTACTCTTCTGTTATTTTATGTTCCTGATGTTCTCTTTATGTAATTTACCCATAGGCTACTCTCCTATATCAGAGAGCCTAGGGCTAATGGAATAAACAAGCTCTTTTATTTTCCCAACATGGTATCAGAGCGACGGTCCTAGATCGGAGTTCTTGAAACCCTAACCCTAGCCCCACCGTCGAGCCTCCATCTCTCCACGCACCGCCGGCTGTGCGCCTCGATCCCCTCGCGCGCCGCTGGTCGTGCATCGCCTGTGCCCCGCGCTCTGCGTGCCTCTCCTGCGTTGAGCCTTGCGTCCCGCGCGCCTCGCCTGCGCCCCGCGCGCCTCGCCTACGCCCTCGCGCACGTCTACAGCGCGCTTCACACGCATATCCAGTGCGCTTCGCGCGCATCGTCTTGTGCTCGCCGGCCGTGCGCTTGCGTGCATCTCCTGCGCATCTAGCGCATACTCCAGTGCACCCTCTCACGCGACCAGTGCGTGCTGCGCATCTCCAATGCTCGCCTGCGCGCCCTCTCGCGCGACCTCTCGCGTGCTCCCTGCGCGCCCTATCGCACGCTCCTTCCTGTGCGCCCCTAAGCAGTGAATCAGCCCTGCACGGTTTCTAGCGCGCACAACTCCAAAGGAATGGGTTTGGTTGCTTGAAGTCTACACCTTGCAACTAAACCTGTCTATGTCCGTGTAGACGATCTTATCCTCGGTCTATTACTCCAGTCTTTGGTTATAAGTATGTCTGAAAGTAAGGCAGATATCCCATCCGTAGGCGTCTTTCAAGGTCCAGCGCCGATTGTGAAGATGGATGGCTCGAACTATGAACTGTGGGCAATGCAGTTCATGAGTATGATGAAGTCAACCGGTAAGAAGCACATTCTTACTGAAGAAGAGCCTGCAGAGAAGACTGGAGTTAATGCCTCGTGGGAGGCAGATGTGGACCCATCGGGATCCGGGTACCGTTTACGACATAATTCGCAATATTCTATTCACATGAGATCACACAAGTCGCAGAAAAACATGGAAAATTTTTCGCGCAATTATGACATTCATTTCTAACACATAATCACAAGTAAAAGAGACAAATGATACCAAAATTTCTTTTCATTAATTTCCATACATTTTTACATCATGTACAATGTCTGTCAGTATACACAATATATCCCAAAATGTAGTACATAAGAGAAAAGAAGGGGAAGCATTTACATCACTATGTGAACAAAAACTGAGACAAAGTAAATCATACCGTCTAGTGTATACTCTATCTCCAGGAAGCATGTATAGCTACTGAGCTGCTACTAAACTGCAGGTTGTTTGCCTGCCAAACACGTTAAGAAAGAAGAGGCGTCAGCAATTGTTGTTACCTCCCAAAAACTTATAAAAATAAATAAACATTTAATATGTGCAAAAGCAAGCAAGTAGAAAGGTGGAATAAGTAAAGTTTACATCTACTTGCGTAAGTAAAAAGGTTTTCAAGCTATTTGTAAGTGTCTCAGATGATTGCCCCATAACCCAACATTTCCCACATATGACATATTTATATAGTAGTTGAGTATTCATGAGTGTATGAGTGTAAACATATATATCATTTTCTTCAAAGATCACGCTGGTGAGTGATAATGGAAAAGTTGAGATTGGAAAGATCTCTTAATTTATTTAAATTCTTAGATCTAGAGAATAGTCATTTCCTACTAATCCCAACTTTTGATCGTAACTTCTCCAATTCTTAACTTCAATTGTTTCCGATATAACTCCAGATGATGTAGATATAGATATGGATGATCTAGATATAGAATCGCCAAGTCTGTTGGCGAAGTAAACTCAAGCGGTGAAGAAGCCTACAAATGGCTCTTCCGTCTCGCCCTCTAGTTGGAAGGACGGTCCAATAGAGGGATAAGTCTACTCCCAAACTACGCCACTGAGACGGGTGAGAGAGACTCTCTAGAAAAGTCGCTCTAGAAACCTGCCCGACTAGTACGGGCGAACGAGCTCGTACGTAAAACTGAAAACCAAGGATCCCCCGCCTGGGTATCCTAAAAGACAGGGTCAACGGAACTGGTCTAAAGTCAGGATCCCAACGAGGCGTAAAACACTGCTAGCTCGTGTAAAAACCGAAAAGGGACTGGGATCCTAGACCCGCGCATTAAGCGGCCGCTGCCCTAACTGGGCTTCCTATTCTTCCGCCCAGTTGAGGGTCACCGCGCCCTCGCACGGTCAGGTGTAAGGGCCACCGTAACCGGCACTATTATTTGGTATGATTGAATCACCACCATACTTATTTGATTTCTAAATCCTTTACCCCTTTTATGGTCAACCTATCATATCTAGGTCTCTCATAATAACTCTTCTCTATAGATTCAATAATTTGTAGAGTATATTTTTAAAGAATGATTGAATAGACTCCCAGTCACTTAGTTTTCCAACTAACTAAGAAGAGAAATGAATGGCTATAACACCTTGTTTCGTTCAACAATACTTAGATTCAAATATAAGAGGTCTAAGGAAATGATCATTCCAATTTACTGTAAGCTTTGACAAGGTAAACCTTTCATAAGGGGGTTTGTATATTGATTCTTTCTCAATATATAATAATCTTCAAGGCAATAACAATTGTTCAATTAAGGCTTTCCCTCAAGAGATAAAAAGTTTGGATTTAATGATCATGATATTTAGATACATAACATTTAAGGCTAGACTTCTCAAGGTGTCATGTTAGGAAGTTTATCTTACCACTTAACACTTATAGTTATAGTAACGTAGCTATATTTGTATGTGTCAAGTGTTTACTACATACATCCAGTTCGATCCCCCCCTTCTTATGTTATTAAGAAATAAGTCTATACTTATGAAATCTATTACAAATATCACATTCTAAACCTCCTGTTATTCAGAATTTTCTCCTTTTTTAGTTAAAGATTCAATATGAGGTTATCAAAATTTTATTCAATTCTTTCTGTTGGTTACCTGAGAGTTGAATTCACTCATAATGTAATTGTAAGGAAGCTCAATTAAAATATTCTGAATATTCTGTAATAAAAATACCATTTAACATATATATTCAATCATGATATACATATGATTCCAATTTCTTAAGAAATAAAAATCAATACTCAATCCACTGATTTCCAGCACAATAACTCCATGGAACATGCAAACGATTGGTCAAAATACAGGGGTGACATAACTTAGTGAAATCAGAATGATGTTTAAGAAATGGTTGTGGTCACATTAAAAAAAAAACTATCTCTTAATCCAGAACAGACTTTAAGTACTTCTGCATTAAAATATCATGGTGCTACTATCATGTAGCAGTGATAATTAACTAGTTTAATGGTCCCTTAGACTCATATCATTTTACTTAATTATAAGATATACTGAGATTGCAGAGAATGCCTTCATCCACAATAATAAACAGTACTTAAATAATGTTTTTAATAAGTGTTACATCAATTTGACTTATAACAGAACATGATTGATAGTAATAGGATGGAGATAGAGATGTACAAATGGTCACATATACATGCATGGCAGCAAAAGGGGTTAGGATCGTACCTTTTGACAATTCCAAATGTAGAGTATCAATGCATGTAGTCATATATTCAACACCAGCTGTTCCAACTGGATCTTCCGGCTGCTGGAAACAGCAACATATGGTTCCAACAGGAGCAACAACATCAACTCCAAGATTGGTAGCAGAGCTGCTGTTGTAGCTGCTGTATATCCAAGGAAGGAGAAGGACCTCCAATGGCTATAGTGCAACAACTCTCAACATTCATGGACTGAAAAGAAATGGCATGGTTTCTTCCCGTCGTTAGAGAGATTTAGAACAAGGAAGAAGAGATTTGGCTCAATATTAATAAGAAGAGGAGAGGGACCTTTGATTGCCACATGGAAGAGTTTGGAGTTTTTTTTAGGACCAAGTGGAGCCACGTTTCCACAATGTTGAATTTTTTTTCTTTAAAAAAAAACTGACCGGTTGCTACTGTTTATTATTATTATTTATTTATTCTTATATATGTATTTGTTTTGCATACTTCAAACGAACCGTACACGTACCTCGGTTCTCGGATTTTGACGCGCAATATCTCGTTTTGACCGTCTCGGAACGACGATCAAAATGAGTATAATATTAATATACTTCCGATCGAGTTTTGAATACCCAAAATTTTCGGATACGGTTTTTGTTTGGGTTTAAATTTTACGAACTAAAAATATCAAACGACCCCCGATTGACGAACGGTCGATTCCATTGGTCTTATTTCGTCGAATCGGATCTAATGATGGTCTCGGTTCGTTTTGCGGTTACCGAATTTATGTCGCGGCTTTTCGCGGTACGCATTACGATGCGGCCGATTTTCGGTCGATTTCGCCCGAACGACTTTTGATTTACGATTAATTGATCATTTTAGGTTATCTAATACTGTCAGATAACTTTATTGGGTTATTCGGACCTTATTCGGTTCGAGTTCGGGTTTGTGTTGATTTCGGATGTTACAATTATAAAAACCTCAAAGGGAGTCTCGTCCTCGAGACTCGAGTTAAGGCTATTAGGTGTCTTGCTGGAATTTCATATGTCCATAAAAACCTTAAAGGGTTTTGAACCTATAAAAAAACCTCAATGAGGAAACAACCATATATTTGAACAAATATTTTATTACAAAAGCTTGTTTTGGTTTTTACCTCAGAAAAGCTGCGGGTATCGTGCCCGCATGTCCGCTTCGGTCTCCCATGTCGCCTAATGAATCCGTGACGATGCCACAAAACCTTGACCAATGAAATCTCTTTGCTGTGAAGCTTCTTCACAGCACGGTCAAGTATCTGGACTGACTTATCATCATAAGTCAGATCTGGCTCCACGTCTAGATTCTCGTAGCTGATGACATATCGAGGATCGTTGACATACTTCCTCAGGTTGGATACATGGAAGACATCATGGATAGCTGATAGATGTGGAGGAAGGGCTACTCGGTAGGCCACCTTCCCCACTCTTGCAACAATCTCAAATGGACCCACATATCGCGGCGCCAGCTTGCAACGAACACCAAATCTCTGTACTCCCTAATGGGAGATACTCGCAAAACACCCAATCTCCGACCTGTATTTACATGAGTTTTATTAGTATAAGAGATTAAGCTAAATTTGTAATAAAAGAAAGAGAAGAAGATTGGATACCTGAAATTCCAAATCTCTTCTCCGACGGACTGCATAGCTCTTCTGGCGGCTCTGTGCCGTCAGAAGCCTCCGCTCACAAGATCAACAGCTCTTGCGGTCTCCTCCAAGAGATCTACGGAATATAAAGCATGATCGCCTACCTCACGCCAACTGAGAGGTGTGAGGCATCTCCGCCCGTATAGGGCTTCGAATGGTGCCATGCCAATACTGGAGTGATAACTGTTGTTGTACTTGAATTCTACCAAAGGCAAATGGTCCTTCCAGGACCCTTTCCACTCCAAAGTGCATGCGCGAAGTAGATCCTCAAGCGTCTGAATGGTGCGCTCACTCTGACCGTCAGTCTGTGGATGATATGCAGAACTCATCTTCAGCTCTGTCTGTAGTGCCGACATGAACTGATGCCAATAATGTGAAGTAAATCTCGAATCCCTGTCAGACACCACCTCTCGTGGTATACCATGCAGTCTGATGATGTTCTGCACATAGAGCTTGGCCAATCTGGAAGGAGTGTAAGTCGTGTTGACATGTATGAAATGGGCTGACTTGGTCAAACTATCAACAACGACCCAAATGGAATCATGGCCACCTGGTGTCTTCGGCAATCCTGTGACAAAATCTATAGAAATGCTCTCCCATTTCCACTCAAGAATAGGGAGAGACTGCAGTAATCCTGGTGGTCTCCTGTGCTCGGCCTTGACCATCTGACAGGTCATGCATCTGCTAACATGTAGCGCCACATCGCGCTTCATCCCATCCCACCAGAAATGTCGACGCAGGTCACGGTACATCTTCGTGCTACGTGGATGGATAGATAACCGTGAACTGTGTGCCTCTTCGAGAATGTCTCTGCGAAGCTGCTCGTCATTGGATACAACAACCCAACCTGCCTTCCATAAAATAGACTCCGCTACAACAAAATCATCAACCTCGTCCTTGACGGCACGCATGTATCTATCTTGGATCCAAGGATCTGTCTTCTGTCCATCTACAATACGATCCCAAACACTGCTGTATCGTGGAGGTACGGCGGTAGAAATGGATGCGCTCTCCTGAGGATGCCAATCGCTCAAAGCTGCAAACGTATCCCACATATATAGCCAGTTCGCCGTACCATCAGCATGCGCTCTTCTGCTAAGTGTTTCTGCCACCACGTTTCCCTTACAGGGATGGTAAGAGATCGTGCAATCATAATCCTTTAGCAACTCGAGCCATCTGCGCTGCCTCATGTTCAACTCCTTCTGATCAAAGATGTACTTCAGACTCTTGTGATCCGTGAAAATCTCGAAGTTCACCCCATATAAATAGTGGCGCCAGATCTTCAAGGCGAAGACAACTGCTGCCAACTCCAAGTCATGTGTGGGGTAGTTCTGCTCGTGCGGTCTCAACTGCCGTGATGCGTAAGCAATCACCTGTCCTCTCTGCATCAACACTGCTCCTAGACCTTCTCCAGATGCATCTGTGTAAACTGCATATTCCTGAGTGCCTGAAGGAAGAGCTAGAATGGGCCCTGTAGTCAATCGTTCCTTCAGTGTCTGGAAGGCCTGCTCACATGAATCGTCCCAAATGAATGGAACTCCCTTCTGTGTCAACCGCGTCAGAGGACGAACAATGCGTAAAAATCCGCTGACAAAGCGTCTGTAATAGCCCGTTAATCCGAGGAAGCTCCGAATCTGAGTTACTGTCTTGGGCTGCTCCCACGACATAACTGCATCTATCTTCGCAGGATCAACTGCAATGCCTGCTCCAGAAATGATATGCCCGAGAAATGAGACCTGGGATAACCAGAACTCACACTTGCTCAACTTAGCATATAGCTTGTGCTCTCGCAATGTATCTAAGACAATCCGTAGATCATTCGCATTATCCCATTCATTCCGTGAGTAAATGAGCGCATCATTGATGAATACTACTACAAACTTGTCAAAATATGGATGGAAGATAAGGTTCATCATATCCATGAAAGCCGCAGGTGCATTGGTGAGTCCAAACGTCATCACCACAAACTCGTAGTGTCCATAGCGAGTCCTGAAAGCTGTCTTAGGAATATCTGACTCGCGAATCCTCAGCTGATGGTAGCCTGAGCGAAGATCGATCTTCGAGAAAATCGAAGATCCTTGGAGCTGGTCAAACAAATCATCGATACGTGGCAAGGGATAACGATTCTTCACCGTTCTCTTGTTCAGCTGCCTGTAATCGATGCACAGTCTCATGGATCCATCCTTCTTTTTGACAAATAGAACCAGAGCACCCCAAGGTGAAGTGCTCGGCCTCACGAATCCCAAATCAAGTAACTCCTGCAACTGCATCTTCAGCTCCCTCAACTCGGCTGGTGCCATGCGATATGGTGCCATAGAGATGGGATGTGTATCTGGTAACAATGTGATCTCGAACTCGATCTCTCTCTCAGGTGGTAGCCCTGGTAGCTCATCAGGAAATACGTCAGGGTATTCTGATACTACTCGGATGTCCTGTGTCATCGGCTCCTGATCAGATACCTCCCGAACAAAAGCAAGATATGAATCGCAACCCTGATCAACAAGTCGCTGGGCTCGCAACACTGAAATGTACTCCATGGTGGAGTCATGCAAAGTACCCTCAAAAGTAAACTCGGGTAGATCAGGAATCCAGAAGACAATTTTCTTCCTAAAGCAATCAACCAGTGCATGATGAGCAGATAACCAATCCATGCCCAAAATCAAGTCAACTCATCAAGCTGCAGAAGTAGACAATCTGCGATCATCTCGTGACCGCCAATCAGTACAGGCAAGTGCCTGACTATCAGGGAAATGATAAATAACTGGCCACCTGGCCCTCGGATGTGATATGGAGAAGAGAGAGTCTCTGTGACTCTACCTAAAGAAGCAAGTGGCCTCGAAGCAAGAAAAGAGTGTGTTGCATCAGAATCAAATAAAACATGGAAAGGTCGGCCCAAGACTGAGACCATACCTTTCACCACAGTAGCCGCTGAACGTGCCTGCTCCTCTGTAACTGCATGTAACTGTCCATGCCTGGCTGGTGCGGCACTGGAACCTGCCACACTCTGCGTCTGTCTCTACTGCAGTCGCCTGAAGTTGGAGCTCCTGCCACGGAAACTCCCTGAACGCTGTGCCTGGGGCTGCGACTGTGAAGGTTGTGGCTGAGGCTCACCAGAAACCTGTGGGCACTGTGAGCGATAGTGTCCCCACTCGTGACATCGGTAACACCGGACTGGTCGAGTAGATGGAGTAGCTGTGTCCGTGCTCCGAGCTGGTCCTGCAGGTGGTCTATCTGCTCGCTGCGACCCAGATGGTCGAGCGGACTCTGTGCCACGTCCGACGAGTGCTCCTCCTAGAGTAGTCGATGGAGAAGAGCGAGCACTGCCTGTGAAGGATGAACCTGTAGGTCGGAACCGTCTGTCTGACCTCTGCTGCTGAAACGGTCGACGTATCGGTCCAAAAGATCGCCACGGTCTAGGTGCTGCTCCAGACGAGCTCCCGAAACGTCTCCCCCTGATGTCCTCGAACTTCTCTGCAGCATCGGTAGCCTCAGAGATAGAGGTGATGTGTAGTCCTGCCAGCTTCTCCTGCACCTCCTCTCGCATGCCGCCAATGAACTTTTCCAGATTCTCCTCTAGAAATGCGCCAGCTGCTCGTGTATGTCGTGACAGCTCTGTGTATCGAATAAAGTAATCTCTGGCGGTCATCTGTCCCTGACGAAGCTCTGCAAAAAGTCGGCGATGGGACTCCTTCTACTTCGCAGAAAAGAAGTGGGCTCTGAACTTCGTCTCGAAATCATCCCATGTAGGCTCTCGGCCTAACTCAGATACCACAGCATCCCACCATCTCTCAGGAAAGTCTGTAAGTGAGTACTCCATGAAAGATAGCCACATGTCTCGTGGCGTGCGAATCATCCGGAGCACCTTCATCACTCTCTTCAGCCATTGTTCAGCAACATCTGGTGAACCTGTGCCCTCGAACAATGGTATGTTGGCCCGCTGGTAGGATGTGAAAACGGACTGGTGCCTGTGAATAGCTGAGTACTCGTGTGCACCCTCGTCAGCAAAGTCAATAAGGTCCTGCTCCCTGTCTAAATCTGTATCCTCCTCAGCTCCATGCTCTGGTATGTCCTCTAGTGGATCATCAGGATGAGGTTGCTCGACCTCAACGGACTGGTGCTGATCCTGCCGTATCCCATCCTGTGATGGATGGTACGTGAAATCTGATAGGTCCTCAAACCTCATCTCTATATATGTCTGCCTGTCGGCAATCTCAGTCTACTGAGCCAAAATCTGCTCCTGCTGACCTCGCATGACAGCCTGCTGCTGCTGGAGGTTGATGAGGGCAGTCAGTATGCGTGCCAAATGGTCAGCCGTCTCCTGATCGGGTCGAGATAACATGGCTCTGCATGAGAACCATAATTAATAATAAAAATGCCCTAAACAGATATTTATCATAAATGCTTTTCTCTTCTTGGGATATAATATGAAAATTAATGAAATTGGTGACATATGTGATTATTGAATATGAATGTCATATTTCCCTTCTCGGACTCACGACAAGTCGGAAGACTGTCGCTATCCGAGAACTTAATGCGATCGGAATTGTAATACCGCGAATGTGCGTATTGGGGTACCACTACTCTGATACCAAATTGTGAACCCCTCAAGATCCGGGTACCCGTTTACGACATAATTCGCAATATTTTATTCACATGAGATCACACAAGTCGCAGAAAAATAGGGAAAATTTTTCGTGCAATTATGACATTCATTTCTAACACAACCACAAGTAAAAGAGACAAATGACACCAAAATTTCTTTTCATTAATTTCCATACATTTTTACATCATTTACAATGTCTGTCAGTATACACAATATATCCCAAAATGTAGTACATAAGAGAAAAGAAGGGGAAGCATTTACATCACTATCTGAACAAAAACTGAGACAAAGTAAATCATACCGTCTAGTGTATACTCTATCTCCAGGAAGCATGTATAGCTACTGAGCTGCTACTAAACTGCAGGTTGTTTGCCTGCCAAACACGTTAGGAAAGAAGAGACGTCAGCAATTGCTGGTACCTCCAAAAAACTTATAAAAATAAATAAACATTTAATATGTGCAAAAGCAAGCAAGTAGAAAGGTGGAATAAGTAAAGTTTACATCTACTTGCGTAAGTAAAAAGGTTTTCAGGCTATTTGTAAGCGTCTCAGATGATTGTCCCATAACCCAACATTTCCCACATATGACATTTATATAGTAGTTGAGTATTCATGAGTGTATGAGTGTAAACATATATATCATTTTCTTCACAGATCACGTTGGTGAGTGATAATGGAAAAGTTAAGATTGGAAAGATCTCTTAATTTATTTAAATTCTTAGATCTAGAGAATAGTCATTTCCTACTAATCCCAACTTTTGATCGTAACTTCTCAAATTCTTAACTTCAATTGTTTCAGATATAACTCCAAATGATGTAGATATAGATATGGATGATCTGGATATAGAATCGCCAAGTCTGTTGGTGAAGTAAACTCAAGCGGTAAAGAAGCCTACAAATGACTCTTCCGTCTCGCCCTCTAGTTGGAAGGACGGTCCAATAGAGGGATAGGTCTACTTCCAAACTACGCCACTGAGACGGGTGAGAGAGACCCTCTAGAAAAGTCGCTCTAGAAACCTGCCCGACTAGTACGGGCGAACGAGCTCGTACGTAAAACTGAAAACCAAGGATCCCCCGCCTGGGTATCCTAAAAGACAGGGTCAGCGGAACTGGTCTAAAGTCAGGATCCCAACGAGGCGTAAAACACTGCGAGCTCGCGTAAAAACCGAAAAGGGACTGGGATCCTAGACCCACGCATTAAGCGACCGCTGCCCTAACTGGGCTTCCTATTCTTCCGCCCAGTTGAGGGTCATCGCGCCCTCGCACGGTCAGGTGTAAGGGCCACCGTAACCGGCACTATTATTTGTTATGATTGAATCACCACCATACTTATTTGATTTCTAAATCCTTTACCCCTTTTATGGTCAACCTATCATATCTAGGGCTCTCATAATAACTCTTCTCTATAGATTCAATAATTTGTAGAGTATATTTTTAAAGAATGATTGAATAGACTCCCAGTCACTTAGTTTTCCAACTAACTCAGAAGAGAAAGGAATGGCTATAACACCTTGTTTCGTACAGGAATACTTAGATTCAAATATAAGAGGTCTAAGGAAATGATCATTCCAATTTACTGTAAGCTTTGACAAGGTTAACCTTTCATAAGGGGGTTTGTATATTGATTCTTTCTCAATGTATAATAATCTTCAAGGCAATAACAATTGTTCAATTAAGGCTTTCCCTCAAGAGATAAACAATTTGGATTTAATGATCATGATATTTAGATTCATAACATTTAAGGCTAGACTTCTCAAGGTGTCATGTTAGGAAGTTTATCTTACCACTTAACACTTATAGTTATAGTAACGTAGCTATATTTGTATGTGTCAAGTGTTTACTACATACATCCAGTTCGATCCCCCCCTTCCTATGTTATTAACAGATAAGTCTAATACTTATGAAATCTATTACAAATATCACATTCTACCTTTGTAGTTAAAGATTCAATATGAGGTTATCAAAATTTTACTCAATTCTTTCTGTTGGTTACCTGGGAGTTGAATTCACTCATAATGTAATTGTAAGGAAGCTCAATTAAAATATTCTGAATATTCTGTAATAAAAATACCATTTAACATATATATTCAATCATGATATACATATGATTCCAATTTCTCAAGAAACAAAAATCAATACTCAATCCACTGATTTCCAGCACAATAACTCCAGGGAACATGCAAACGATTGGTCAAAATACAGGGGTGACATAACTTAGTGAAATCAGAATGATGCTTAAGAAATGGTTGTGGTCACATTCAAAAAAAATTTATCTCTTAATCCAGAACAGACTTTAAGTACTTCTGCAGTAAAATATCATGGTGCTACTCTCATGTGTGATAATTAACTAGTTTAATGGTCCCTTAGACTCATATCATTTTACTTAATTATAAGATATACCGAGATTGCAGAGAATGCCTTCATCCACGATAATAAACAGTACTTAAATAATGTTTTTAATAAGTGTTACATCAATTTGACTTATAACAGAACATGATTGATAGTAATAGGATGGAGATAGAGATGTACAAATGGTCACATATACATGCATGGCAGCAAAAGGGGTTAGGATCGTACCTTTTGACAATTCCAAATGTAGAGTATCAATGCATGCAGTCATATATTCAACACCTGCAGTTCCAACTGGATCTTCCGGCTGCTGGAAACAGCAACATATGGTTCCAACAGGAGCAACAACATCAGCTCCAAGATTGGTAGCAGAGCTGCTGTTGTAGCTGCTGTATATCCAAGGAAGGAGAAGGGTCTCCAATGGCTATAGTGCAACAACTCTCAACATTCATGGAATGAAAAGAAATGGCATGGTTTCCTCCCGTCGTTGGAGAGATTTAGAATAAGGAAGAAAAGATTTGGCTCGATATTAATAAGAAGAGGAGAGGGACCTTTGATTGCCACATGGAAGAGTTTGGAGTTTTTTTTAGGACCAAGTGGAGCCACGTTTCCACAATGTTGAATTTTTTTTCTTTAAAAAAAACTGACCGGCTGCTACTGTTTATTATTATTATTTATTTATTCTTATATATATTTTTGTTTTGCGTACTTCAAATGAACCGTACACGTACCTCGGTTCTCGGATTTTGATGCGCAATATCTCGTTTTGACCGTCTCGGAACGACGATCAAAATGAGTATAATATTAATGTACTTCCGATCGAATTTTGAATACCCGAAGTTTTCAGATACGGTTTTTGTTTGGGTTTAAATTTTGCGAACTAAAAATATCAAACGACTCCCGATTGATGAACGGTCGATTCCATTGGTCTTATTTCGTCGAATCGGATCTAATGACGGTCTTGGTTTGTTTTGCGGTTACCGAATTTATGTCGCGGCTTTTTCGCGGCACGCATTACGATGCGGCTGATTTTCGGTCGATTTCGCCCGAACGACTTTTTATTTACGATCAATTGATCATTTTAGGTTATCTAATACTGTTAGATAACTTTATTGGGTTATTCTGATCTTATTCGGTTCGAGTTCGGGTTTGTGTTGATTTCGGATGTTACAACAGATGATGCATATGCTAAAGTATGGCTATTTAGAACTCTGGCAATCGAGATTGCCAATAATATTCTTCATCAGCTCACAGCCAAAGATATGTGGGATATTCTAGCCGCCACATATTCTCAAGCGAAGAATGAGACAGATTCTGCAACTTCTGCATGACATATTTACTATCAAGAAGAATGGACGTCCTCTACACTCACTGTACACATCTCTACGAGGGATGTTTGAGAAGTTGTATAGCTTCATGCCCCTGACAACCACACCAGAGCAACAGAAGACCTACCGGAATGCAAATACGGTAAGAGTTTTTCTAGCTGCCCTTGATCCTGAGTATGAGGCAACACGGTCTCAGATCTTGGCGGACTCTACTATTCCTCCTATGGAGGAAGCCTTTCACAGGTTGAGCCGGATCACTGTTCCCTCTACAACTACGAATTAGACTGCTTCCGCCATGGCTGCCAACAGAGGTCGTGGAGGTCACCATCATACCTGTGGCCGTGGCCCTCGTGGTAGAGGAGGCCGTATTCGGCCAACATGTACCTACTGCCATCGTACTGGACATACTGAAGACACATGCTACTCTAAGCATGGATTTCCTGCATCTGCACGAGTCGCTGAGCAGATAGAGCCTCCATCTGCCGCCTCTTTGGATCAACGCTTTGATGACCTTGTTGCCCGTCTAAGGGGAATTATTCCTCCATCCGGTCCAACACATACTACTGAGAGTGAGAGCCAGTCTGACGTTGCTGCATCCGCCTCTGCTTCTACCAGTGCATCAGGTAGTTCACATGCATTTACTAGTAGTGGATCAGATACTTTAGCATGGATTATGGACTCTGGCGCCACACATCATCTATGTGGCGATCAAAGTCTACTTACAGGGTACAGACAGATTCCTCCAGGTCGAACAGTGGTCATTGCCAATGACACACATTCCCCGATTACTGGTCAGGGGGAGATTAGACTGACACCATCTATGCAGCTCAAGAATCACCTGATTTTTCAATGAATTTGTTATCTATCAGCCAAATTACAAAGGATTTGCAGTGTCGGGCGATTTTTGATCCATCTTCTCTTGTGTTTCAGGACATCCTTACGGGCAACGTGATTGGGCGTGGTTATGAGCAAGGAGGCCTCTATCGCCTCAGTCAGACCCCTTGCTGGAACCTCATCTCTACCTACTGGACCCGTCTCCCCTTTGCTATGGCATCTGCGCTTTGGGCATCTACCGCTTCAGAAGTTGCGTCGTGTGTTACCCCAGGTCTTACCCCACACATCTATCCAATGTGAGGCATGTCATTTGGGAAAGCATCATCGGTCTACCTTTCCCAGTCGTCAGTGTCGGAGTAGTAACTCCAAGTTTGAGTTATTTCACATTGATATCTGGGGTCCGAGTCGTGTTCCTGATCATCAGGGACACATGTTTTATATAGTTATTGTGGATGACTTCTCTCGTGTGTCATGGGTGTTTTTGTTAAAGAATAAATATGAAGTAGGGAATATTATTATTATTTTTCTTAATGAGATTCGTAATGTTTTTTCTGCATCTGTTAAAATTGTGAGAAGTGATGATGCTCTGGAATTGTGTACTCATGTCCTAGCCAGTTATTTCTCATCAAAGGGGATTATCCACCAGACGTCCTGTGCCTATACCTCCCAACAGAACGGGATTGCTGAAAGAAAACATCGTCACTTACTAGATGTCACCAGGTCACTCTTTTTACAGAGTCATGCTCCTCATTCTTACTGGGGTGATGCTGTTCTTACAGCATGTTACCTAATCAATCGTATGCCGTCATCTGTCCTAGGTGAAGAAATTCCGTTCTCCATTATCTTCCCTGGAAAAGAGCTATTTTCTCTCACTCCTCGTGTGTTTGGCTTGGTTGCCTTTGTCCACCAGTTGTCTCCTGGTACTGACAAGCTCTCTCCTAGGGTTGTCAAGTGTGTGTTCGTTGGGTACTCCAGAACTAAGAAGGGGTACAAGTGCTATGATCCATTGCGCAGGCGGTATCTTGTTAGTGCAGATGTCACATTTTTTGAATCTGTTATGTGTTTTTCAGCATCAGGTGATCAATTGATACCTCCAGCTAATACTGATGCCATCTTCATGTCACCACCACCACCACTACCACCATCACCACCACCATTACCAACATAATCGTTACCATCTTCTGCACCTCCCATTACTATACCTGTTTCACCACTACCATATCATTATACCCGCAGGCCTGCTTCAGCTCATGGTCATTGCTCATCACCGAGCTCGCCCAAGGTATGTTCTGAAGATATTATCATTGATGGATCTGATGATGTCTCTGAGCAGGATGTGTTACAGAGGACAGACGAAGATACAACTGATTTAGATGTTCCTATTGCTATACGAAAATCGAAGAGGAACTGCGCGTCATATCCTTTAGCAGCTTCTGTGTCGTTTGCACGACTAACTGGAGATTTCAGGAACTTTGCAGTCGCATTATCAGCTGTAGCTATTCCCCGGAATTACCAAGACGCTCTGAAGGATAGTAGATGTCATCAAGCGATGGAGGAAGAAATGGCAGCACTCCAGTCTAGAGGAACTTGGAGTTTGGTTCCTATACCTGCTGATGTGTCACCAGTGAGCTGCAAGTGGGTATTTACAGTCAAGCAGAATGCAGATGACAGTATTGACAGATACAAGGCTCACCTTGTTGCTCGTGGCTTTACACAGACATACGAGGTGGACTATCTTGATACATTCTCGCCAGTGGCCCGCCATTCTACTCTACGGATCTTGTTGTCAGTTGCGGTTACTCGTGAGTGGCCGCTATATCTGTTGGATGTGAAGAATGCGTTCCTATATGGTGACTGTCAGAGAAAAGGGAATGACTTGTTTTATTCCATTGGGTCTAGGGGTCCATATATTGGACAAACCTAGAAACCCTAAAGAGTACAGGATAGCGAAAAATACAGTAATACCCCTACATGGGTTTCAGTGATATCTGCTACATATATTTATATATTCCTAACACTCCCCCTCAAGTTGGAGCATATTTATTAGTCATGCCCAACTTGGAAGTAATCCACAATAGTCATTTCTTGGGCAAGGCTTTTGTGAAGATATCTGCTAGCTGAAGATCAGTGCTAATATGTGGAGTAGCAATTCTTCCAGCTTTGACAGCATCCCGTACGAAGTGGCAGTTTATCTCTATGTGCTTGGTTCGTTCATGGAACACTGGATTCGTGGCTATGTAGGTTGCAGATTTATTGTCACAATATAGATGAATAGGAGTAGTGACATTAATACCAAGTTCCAGAAGAAAAGCCAATAGCCATGTGATTTTACATGTAGCTTGAGCCATTGCCCGTATTCTGCCTCTGCACTGGATCTAGATACTACGGTCTGTTTCTTGCTCCTCCATGTAACAATATTTCCTCCAACCATCATCGCATAGCCTGTAGTAGAACGTCGATCTTCTGGGGAACCTGCATAATCAACATCAACATATGCAATAACATATGGTATTCAGAGGTCATATACGGTATTCAGAGTTGCGGCTACGGGTACTGCACGGGAGACATGTTGCCAACGACCGACAGGAGCATACGGGTGTGAGCATACGCCTGGAGAATACGGGTCCTGGAGCAGGTACTGGAGAATCCAAATAGGCTGGTGGTTCCTTGCAACGCCTGTGAGCATACGAGTCCTAGAGCAGGGACTCCGCCTGGGTTTGGGAGTCCGCCTGGAGCAGGGGGTCGGCCTGAGGTGTCCCTGCGTGAGTCGGAGGGAGCAAGGTCTTCACCTGGGGTGCCGTGGATATGTCGTAGGGTCTCCGCAGGGTCTGGATATACCGTGGAGTCAGATCCGGAGATGCTGCGTGCTAGAGCTAGGGCTCATGCGTCGGACGTTGCTTCGCTGACGATGCCTGGGGGTGGAAGGGCGCAACGAGCAGGGCTTCAGGAGCAAGCTGGTCGCACCGAGCGCAGGGAGCAGGAGCCTGGAAGACTCAGCGCATAAGGGCACGGGGGCAGAGCGCGTAAGGCGCACAGGACTCACGGACGCACAGGCGCGAGGCGATCAGGGCGCGCGGGGCCTCGCGCACAGAGGCGGAGGTGCGCGTGAGGCGGAGAGGATCATGTCGCGCGTGAGGTGCACAGGGCGCACGAGGCCTCGCACACAGAGGCGGAGGCGCGGTCCGGGATCAGGATGGAGAGGTGCGGGATCGGGATGGAGAGGTTTGGGAAGACGCGAGATCGGGATGGAGAGGGATTGGGAAGGCGCGGGATCGGGATGGGAGGCTAGGGAGGGCTAGGGCAATTGGGAGGCGATTGGCGTGACTCTTATACCATGTCAGAGAAAAGGGAATGACTTGTTTTATTCCAATGGGTCTAAGGTTCCATATATAGGACAAACCTAGAAACCCTAGAGAGTACATGATAACGAAAAATACAGAAGTACCCCTACATGGGTTTCAGTGATATCTGCTACATATATTTATATATTCCTAACAGTGACCTCCAAGAGGAAGTCTACATGCAACAACCACCTGGATTTGTTGTTGAGGGGGAGTGTTCCAAGGTGTGCAGATTTCATAAGGCTATCTCTGGCCTTAAGCAGAGCCCCAGAGCGTGGTTTCAGAAGCTCTCAAACCTCTTTGAAAAACAGGGATACAAACGCTCTAATGCTGATCATTCCTTGTTTGTACAAAAGACTTCTAGAGGTATTATTGCAATCATGGTTTATGTAGATGACATCTTAATTACAGGTGATGGTGTACAAGGAATAAAGGGAGGCGAAAGAAATGCTGGGTCGTGAATTTGTTACCAAGGACCTCGGAGTCCTTAGATATTTTCTGGGGTTGGAGTTCGCCAGAAACCCGTATGGGTTAGTAATGTCTCAGAGAAAATATGTCACTGACCTGTTGAGTGAAACAGGAATGCTTGACTGCCGACCTGCTACCACACCAATGGACCCTAGTATGAAGTTATATGATGATGATCCATAGGAGGTGGATAAGAGAAGATACAGAGAACTGGTGGGCAAACTTTTGTATGTCACTATCACTAGGCCCGATATATCCTTTGCAGTGAGTCGAATGAGCCAGTTCATGGAGCAACCGCGTCAGGTTCATATGGATGCCATACATATGATACTCAGGTACCTCAAGTCATCTCCAGGTACGGGTTTGCTGTTCAAGAAAGGCAAGGTGATCTCTATCTGAGCATGTGCGGATGCAGATTATGCAGGGTGTCCCAAGGACATGAAGTCTACCTCGGGGTTTGCTGTATATGTTGGAGATTCTCTAATCTCATGGAGGAGCAAGAAGCAAACTGTGGTAGCAAGGTCTAGTGCTGAATCTGAATATAGGGCTATGGCCCAGGTTAGCACCGAAATGATGTGGGTAAAGGCTGTGCTTACAGATTTATAGATAGAAGTCCCACTTCATATGGCTTTAGAATGCGACAATCAGGCGGCCTTGTTCATTGCAAATAATCCAGCATTCCATGAACGAACCAAGCACAATGAAGTTGACTGTCACTTTATACGTGATATGATCCAGAAGGGATTCATTGCTACATCCCATGTTAGTTCAGAGAATCAAACTACAGATATCTTCACCAAGGCATTACTGCGAAGCCCGTTCCAGAAGTGTGCATCCAAGCTGAGCATGATTGGTATCTATGCTCCATCTTGAGGGGGAGTGTAAACATATATTATCTACTTATGTACTCTTCTGTTATTTTCTGTTCCTGCTGTTTTCTTTATGTAATTTACCCATAGGCTACTCTCCTATATAAGAGAGCCTAGGGCTAATGGAATAAACAAGCTCTTTTATTTTCCCAACAATTTCCAAGAAGGATCTTTTCCCTCTTGCACCATGTGTCTTTGGCTCTGTGGCATTCATTCATCATTTGATTCTAGGTCGTGACAAGCTCTCCCGTATAGCAGTCAAGTGTATCTTTGTGGGCTACTCCCTGACACAGAAGGGGTACTGATGCATTGATCTAGTTAGATGGAAGTACTACGGTAGTGCTGATGTCGCCTTCTTTTAGTCGATCACGTATTTTTCTCCTACTCGTGATAGGTTGACCCCGTTTGACTCTGGTAAGGAGGTTTACATCCCTCCTCCTCCTATGCCACCTCTACCTCCACCTCTACATGTGGTTCCTTCTACGCCCCCATTACCTTTGCCGCCTCCACCACCTCCACCTCCTACTGTAGGGTGCTTACTTCTTTTGGCTCAGTTTTTGCCTTTTTTTACGTCCACATGCCGCCTTTTGTACCTTCTGCTCATGTGCCTTCCCCATCATCCAACATTCCCCATGTATGTTCCCAGAAATTGGGTTCTAGTGATAACATTAGTGATTTCTCTGTACAACATGCTACTTTACATGTAGAGCAAGTGTGTAATTAATAGGCTATTTTACAGGACACAAATGGTCCAAAGGACCTCGATCTGCCCATTGCCTTAGGAAACGAAAGCATATGTGTACTATGTATCCTCTCACTACCCACATCTCTTTGGAGTATTTTTCAACGGATTTCAGGAGGTTTGTCATGTGTTTCTCAGCTGTGGAGATCCCACTGACATGTCAGGAGGCTATACAAGATGATCAATGGTGTCTTGCTATGGAAGAGAACATGATGTGCATGGTATCAGTGCGACCAAGGAGTTCCTTGGACAACAGTTTGTCACCAAGGACCTTAGCGATTTACGATACTTCTTAGGGCTTGAGTTCGTAGGAACTAGCAGGGTCGTATGATGACCCAGAGGAAGTATGTTACTGATCTCCTCTCAAAGACAAACATGGCAGATTGCGGATTTGCCACTACTCCCATGGATCCCAGCATGAAACTATATGATGATGATACATAGGAGGTGTACAAGAGACGATACATTGAGCATTGGGAAGCTCCTCAATGTGATCATTATTGAGCCATACATCATGCGAGCAAAGTCAGTCAGTTTATAGAGCAGTTGAGACATGCACATATGGATGCGGTCCACATGATTCTAAGGTATCTGAAGTCCTCTCCAGGTACTGGATTGCTCTTTAGCAGATGAGCATCTCTTGCCATCATGACATGTGCAGACGTAGACTATGCAGGATGCTTTAAGAAAATGAAATCTACCTCCGCCTTTGTGGTGTTCATAGGGAGTTCTTTGGTGTCTTGGAAAAGCAAAAAGCAGACCATGGTTGCTAGATCTTGTGCTAAGTTAGACTACAGAGCCATGGGGCAGGGGGCACTGAAATGATGTGTGTTAGATCCATGCTGACTGACCTAGTTATTGATGCGCCTCTTCCCATGCATCTACAATGCGGAAATTAGGCTGCTCTTTTCATTGCCAACAATCTTAGCTTCCATGAGAGGATCAAGAACATTGAGGTAGATTGTCACTATGCACACGACATGATTGAGAAGGGTTTTATGTCTACATCTACGATAACTCAGGGGAACAAAGTCAACTATTTTTGTCAAGGCTCAAGCCAGAGGGTTATTTCAGAGATGTTTTCCAATCTGAGTATGATTGACATCTAAGCTCCATCTTGAGGGGGAGTGTTGAGAGATATATTTGTCTTTCCCTGTTTTATGTATTTTGTATTTCTTTTGTCTCTAGTATGTAATTTACTCACCGTGGTTTCTCCTCTGAGTCCTCTCTATATAAGAGAATCCTATAACCTCATGAACATACTAGTAATTATTTTCATTCCATAAAGATGATCATGATAGTTTGGCAGCAATATGCATGGTGTCTAAGTGCAAACCATAGACAAAAGACATGGCTGCTTGACCTAATCAAATTAAAGTGTTTTGATTTTCGTTCTGGTTCAATAGTATATGAAAATCCAGCCAAAAGTGGAGTAATTGGATGGTAACTTGTTGTGGGGTCATTAATGCAACTGCTTTCTCTTTCTTCACATTCACTGGTGTGGAGGTAAAGGAATGTAAGTTTACAGATGACAATCACCAGTATATGGTGGTTGGTAAGGTGAGCCTGTACATGCAAGTTCATGCAGGCCTTGCTTTGAGCTCTTTCCCTCGATGTCAACTCCTACCTTCTACATATATTGTTTTTTGCATGACTTGATTTCTTAGATCTTCCACCGCTTTGTTTGATTTTCCAGGGTCTTTGGCTGACACAAGTCTGAAGGCCAAATGTGTTGGTTTTTATGAAAAACTTTTAACCCTGCACTAAGTGGCATTTTTGTAAAAAAGTAATTTTGCAGGGTATTTATGTAAATAAGAAGAATACGAGTGCACTGACATATTATCAAATCTTTTTAGGGTCATCTATGTAATAAGTATTTTATCTAATATCCCTTTGGTCTATCTGGAAGTTGTCTTGACTGGTTCTTCGTTCATGTATTGTCTATGCCAGTAAAAAAGTTGGGGCTTCTTGTTATGTGTTATACATTGTAATGTCCTTAAGAAAATAATTCTGAATTTGGAGATTTTTTGATATATGCACTAGATTTATGACATTGTTTCAATTTATAGGCTCAAATTATGCTGGGGATGGTTCGGCCTCCAAAAGTGGTGTGTTCTTGGCATCATATTTTTGAACTATTTGTTCTAGTTGCCATATCCTATAAAGAAATGGCCAATCTTTTTTAGATGCCGAACATCCAGCAGACATTGTCACAACAGCCACAATCATCAGCACAGACAAGCCAGAAAGAACATGTTCCTGCTGCACAAGCCATGCATGTCGATTATGGAATTCAGGGTGAATCTAGTTCGTCCCAGATGCAGCTCCCTATCAAGCAGCAATTCCAGACACATGCATCTCTTCCACCTTCGGCCTTTCAATCCCAGGCTATGCCATCATCTAGTTTACCATCTTTGCAGCAGGTCCAGGGTGCTTTAAATCCTCAGATGCCTCCTAATTCACTCGCACCGACTTCTCAGATTCATAACTTGCCACCACCACCACCAGCAGCAGCTTTGCAACAACCTCCTTTCCAGTCACATGCGCCGATACCTTCCAGTCAAATGCATCACTCTATGCAACCTAGTGGAAGTATGCATCAACCACTTCAACCACCTTTGCCGGTGCATCCTAGACCCACACAGCCATTTTCCCATCAACTTCATTCTCAGGTTGGCCACAACCTAAGCTTTCAGCCACCAAGTACAGCCCCACAGCTACTATCACAACCAGTGTTTCATGTAAGGATTCTAGAATCTCAGACATATGCTATTATTAGTGCTATGCCATTCTGTATTTTTATCACTTTTCTGGAAATTATCCAGCCTGGTACAGGTCTTGCCTCTTCCTTTCCCCTGGGTCAGCAACCTATTCCAGTTCAGCCACCTCAGCAGCTGTATCAGGTTTGATGATGATTTTTTTGATCGTTTTTGCGTGTGTTAGCTACATAGGAGAACTCAATAATGCAATGCATCTACCAGGTCCAATCTTTTATGGCCAAGTGGGATCGATCCTATATTTTATCAGCTGTCATGAATTTTGTGTACGTGTGATGACTTGATTATTTGTATCATCCAATACCTAGCAAAGTTGATTATTATGAACCGGATATGGTTTGTCGAAAGTGTTAGAAAATATAATGCGGAAACATAATCAGCGAAAAAGAATAAAACTTTATAGAACACCGGGATTTTACGTGGAACCTTACTCCCGAAGGAGCAGGATGAAACCACAGGAGAATGCCTCAAAGAGATGATGTGTCTATTGACTTTCTCACTGGATACAGGGGGTCTGGGGCTTCTTATATAGCCTCAGACCCTCCAAGTCCCACCATTGGTAGATGTGGGACTGGACTTTGGGATGTGGTAAATGGATCCTGAAGAGATCCATTTACCCAAAAGTAACGCTTATACTCTAACACTCCCCCTCAAGCTGGATCATGCAATGCTCAGCTTGGACAAACAGAAAGAAATCTCAAACTCACGCTACATGACACTATGAACAATATCTACTCAACACGTACAACTGTCGGCTGCTGTCGAGGATGTTGCTTCTCATGCTATGCAGGTGAGGAGGACAAACGAGCTGGAGGAAGGTTTTCAACAAGCATATTATTAGTATGGGTTTAAAGATTGTACCTGAATGGTTCTGAGGGCTAGTGGGAGATTGTTAGCCATGCGAGCTGATGCAAACCATTTCTGCAATAATGTTATTGTAATATTTGATATATCAATAAAAGTTATTGATTTATTTCACTCCTTATCTGAGATTAAATGAATGAATGCACTATAAGGTCCCTTAGTACAATTAGGGTTATGTACCATAGCCATCTTAATGATCATACAACTGTTGATTTAATGGTTGAATCATAGAGACTGATGCTTGGACGAATATCTAAAGAGTTAGATAGGACTCATTAAGCATCGCCAAATGATTGTTAAGAGATTATCTCCAATCTGAGAAGGAGATAGAAATCCTTCTCTAAAGGATGATTTTTGATCGACCTCTTGATGCAGGTCCTCTACATATGTTAGAGATTCGGAGGTGTTAGATGAGTTAGGTCAAAGAGTTGACTTAACGAGATCGAGATAACCGAGACCTATATCGTATACTATCACGATGTAGGCATGTATCATCTGACTGAAGATAGATGTATTGCTATATGTCTGAGTATGTACATTTGGCAGACCGATAGGTTGATGGCCTAATCAATGTCTATACACCAGCGAGCTGGTGTGCATACAAGGGCATATGAGTAATACGATCTCTCAAAGGGATCATACATATTCTCTTCTGAAACGAGAGACATGCCCTCAATCATGAGGTATTGAGACCAATTTAATTCCATGCATGATTGTCTTTCTTTGGAAGCATGACAATAATTTGTAGGTAGTTTAACTGAATCTCCTTGTCGGAGAGCATGTGCTATGTACTACACTTGTCAGAGTCACTGCAAATGAAATGAGTCTTCTCGTCGGAGTACACTGGCATGCCACAACATGTGGACAATTGCTCTATCTCTGAAAGGGACGAACTGAAAAAGCTGTGGAGATATCCTTGTCGGAGTCCATGGTCGCTGGAGAATAGAGTTTGAAAAGTCTCCTCGTCGGAGAATTGGGTCTCTCCCATACTGGCTCGGAGAATGGGATCTCTATTCTGGAGTCTCTATGGAACCCATGAAAACTCTGACCAAAATAAAAGATGGGCACCACACAAAATGATGGCAAACATGTGCACATCTGAAAAGGAGTCTCTCTGGAGAACTCGAAGAAAATAGGCCACTCAAATATGGAGTGCCTCATTGGACTATGTACCAATCTGCAGAGTCTGAAATATCTGAATATTTGTAGAGTCCGGAAATTCTAGCCTGGCTTCTGGACTGGAGAATCTAACAATGTAGTATGTAGAACTCTACATAGTACTCCTTTCTCCCAGACTTATCAGAAAATAATGGCATCGACAAAGTTGGGAGAAGACAAGAAAATATAGGGAGGAACAAAAATCAATTAGTCGATAACATTTTTTCGGCTTTTCTTCTCGCAATTTTCTTGGCTATTACTCTTTTTCTATATATATATAGCCGCCTCTCCTTTTTTTAGTAAGCCATTTATTCATTTTTTCTCATCCTTTCCCCTTGTTTTCTTCCTTTTTTTGTGTACAACTTTTCTTTTCTTTTTGTACACACCTTTTTTAAAAAAGAAATCTTTTTTTTTTAAATTTCGGCCCTCTTGGGTACACAAACTCGGCTCCTCTTCCCTTCCTTTGTTTTAAAAACACACGACCTAATTAGCCCTTTTTTTCTTATTTAGGGTTCCAATTGGGATCCCTATCTCTCGAATCCCTTCGCCCCCGATGGAGGAGGTCCTGCTGTTTCCGCCGTCGAAGGAGTTACCGCTTGGTGGTCTCGCACCTCCTGGGCTTGTTGAAGCGTCTCCGCCTGGAGCTTGCGAGGAGAGATCATCGCTTGGAACCCCTTCGATGGGGCTGGGAGAAGCTGGCAGCTAGAGAAGAAGCAGGAGCACCCTCGACGCTTGGGATCTGCTAGGGCAACACAAATCTGCTGGGGTGGTGCCGCCTGGAGTTCTTGCGTCGCCTGGGATCTTCGAACTCCGCGCAAAGATGCTGGGGTACCATGATCGTTTGGAAGGGGAGATGCCGTGCAAGGCTGTTGGGATCTGGAGAGGAGGGAGGCGACGAGGAGGTTTGGGAGGAGCAGCATGGCAGCACGACGTCGCCTCGAGTTGGGAGGAGCGCCACCATTCAGGAAGGAGGAGCAGCGCATGGTTGCGTGATTGAGGCTGTTGTGGTCGGATCTCTTGCCGCCTCTTTGACGAGATCGAGGTAGAGGTCAGGGGCGTTCTGGAGGAGCCATGGCTTGCACTTTTGGAAGTCGGGCCCGAACTCGCAGTACTCGGCGGGGAGCAAGCAGACTTGGCAGTACATCACTCGTACGGGCTACGACTTCTCTGCCATCGACGACCTAACCTTAATTTAATTAACTCAGAGATGGAGTTCGTCGGAGAGACGGCCGGGAGCTTGTCGCAAGGCGCGGCTTGGAACAGATCTCTGGAGTTGTTCCTGATCGAAGCTGCAACCTTGGACGAATCTCAAACTGCGCATGATTAGGGTTTCCAAAGAAACCCTATAAATTGAACTTGGACGAATCTCAATCATGAACAATTGATCTTCACGAATAAATCTTCAACAATAATCAATACTTGAATCGAATCTCGAACAAAAATAAAGAACTTAAAATCCTCGAGAATCAAGCCTCTCTGATACCATGTTAGAAAATATAATGCGGAAGCGAAAACAGAGAAAGAGAATAAAACTTTAAGGAACACCGGGATTTTACGTGGAACCCTACTCCTGAAGGAGTGGGATGAAATCACGGGAGAACGCTTCAAAGGGCTGATGTGTCTATTAACTCTCTCACTGGATATGGGGGGTCTGGGGCTTCTTATATAGCATCCACAGACCCTCCAAGTCCCACCACTAGTAGATGCGGAACTAAACTCTGGGATGTGGTAAACATGGTTCGAAAAGGCTAGCCTCGAGGCGGTCGAGGCGTACGCCTCGAGGCGAGGCGGTCCCTTTTAGCCTCGAGGCTTACGCCTCAGACCAGTCCTGTGAGGCGGAACGCCTCGAGGCGGTCGAGGCGTTTCGTGAGGCGTTTTTGCTTTTTTTGAATTATTTTTTATTATTTTAATGGTTTCCTTAGTTGTTTGAGAAGCTTATCAATATCTGTTTATTTAGGATAATGATTATATAAGATGAATGCCTAAATATGATGTTTATTTCATGCCCATAACTTCATATTTACAATTAATGTATCCAACTATTTTGGCAAACTCTTACTATTTCGCTCTTAATGAATGAATTCATAAATATTAAATTAAACAATACTTGTAACTTAACAAGATTTGCAATATATCAAGCAAAACAAAATGGATAAGGTTCATGGTTTCTCATGTTGTCTTATATTATATATTAGACACGACATAAATTTCTTCGACATATATTTAATCGAACTTTTAATTACAACAATATTTCAAAGATTTGCTCGAAATGGATATGATTCATGGTTTCTCGTGCGATCATATATTATATGTTAGACAGATAACATAAATTTCTTTGATGTATATTTAGTCATACTTTTAATTACAACAATATTTCATAAACATATATGTATTGTTTAATTCTTTCACAATATTTATAGTCAATGAATTCCTCTTTGATTGGATGAAAATGTGTAGAAATGTATTTGATGTTGTTTTATCTTCTATTTTGGGGTTCTTATCTTTATTATTTCATCATATCTTGTAGTGTAGATTATTATATATTGGGCAGAGAACATATAATTACATAGAGATATATATAATTGTAGTTTTATACATATTTTTCTATATAAACTGAGGCTTACGCCTCGACCGCTTCGAGACTACGCCTCGCCTCGATTCCAAGGAGACCGCCTCGTTCCGCCTTTCGTTTTTTCAAACCTTGGTGGTAAATGGATCATGGAGAGATCCATTTACCCGTCTACATAAGTGACACATATACTCTAAGTATTTATTTTCTCAAATCAAAGTAAGATATGAAGATTTTCTGCATTGGTATTACAGAATCTGTTGGAACTGCATTCGATAAAAATTTATTGTGGTGTAGTACAAAATGTTCATCGAGCATACGACTTACTACAATTTATCTTCTTCATAAGAAGATTTTCAACATGGTCTACTGGTAGTACAGTGTGTCTACCACACAAAAGACCAGGGTTCAAATCCCACTCTTGCAGGGGTTGCGTTAGGTAGTCGACGGCCATCGTAAAAAATAGTCGAATCTTTCAACATGGGTTTGAGCAAGAATCCATGTAGCCGACCCTACTTATAGTGGGACAAGGCTTAGTACATGTCTAATAAGAAGATTTTCATGGAGTTAATGTAAGCAACCTTATCACGGATTTATCTTTTGTTTGGGAAAAAGATCTTCCAACAAAATGTGATGCAGTTCAAGCCCAAATATGGGGTGCCAAAAGCAACTTTATATAGCATCCACAGACCCTCCAAATCCCACCACTAGTAGATGCGGGACTAAACTCTGGGATGTGGTAAATGGATCATGGAGAGATCCATTTACCCGTCTACATAAGTGACACATATACTCTAAGTATTTATTTTCTCAAATCAAAGTAAGATATGAAGATTTTCTGCATTGGTATTACAGAATCTGTTGGAACTGCATTCGATAAAAATTTATTGTGGTGTAGTACAAAATGTTCATCGAGCATACGACTTACTACAATTTATCTTCTTCATAAGAAGATTTTCATGGAGTTAATGTAAGCAACCTTATCAAGGATTTATCTTTTGTTTGGGAAAAAGATCTTCCCACAAAATGTGATGCAGTTCAAGCCCAAATATGGGGTGCCAAAAGCAATTTTAGCAACAAAAAGATTAAGTATAAGAGTCCTCTTATAATGTATTAAGTTCCGAGGGTCCTGTGTAATTTTTCTTTTTATGCTTGTTTTAAGTCTGTGGCTTGGACAGTGCAACCCAATGCATTCACAACAAGCCTATAGTTTGGACGCAACGCCATGTAATTACACCCTCCTTTTTTTGTCTTTTAGGAGGACATGCTATTTTATAGGGGGTGGGGGTGGGATACGGCATATTTTGGAAGCCAAGAAACCCATACGGCCTTTACCTTAATCCCTCCCTCTTCCATCCCGGATTTCTCTTCTACCCCTCTCCTTTGTCTCTTTCCCCAGGCCCCTTTTCTCTTTCTTCTCCTCCCATCTCTCTTTCTCCTTCCTCTTCCATCCACGAGTCCACTTATAATATGTTAAACCCTAAGGATCCCTATGTAAAATTTCCCCTTTTAATGCTTTTTTTGAGTCTAAGCATGGTGCAGCCCAAGGAATTCAAACCAAGCCTATAGTTTGGACAGCAGCCCCATGTAAATACACACCTTTTTTGTCTTTTAAAGGGGCATGCTATGTTATAAAATGAGGGGAACATCAAGGGGATACAACAGATTCTGGAAGCCAAGAAATCCATACGGGCCTTACCATAACCTATCCTTTTCCATCCCCGATTCATTTCCCCCCCTCTCCTTTCTCTCTTTTCCCAAGCCCCCCTTCTCTTTCTCCTCCCAACAGCTCTCCCATTCCCCAACAACACCATTCCATCTCCTTCTCTTCTCTCTCTTGCTCCTATTTCTCTCCCCCGGTTCTCTTCTAATCACCCAGCAATCTCTACACCCTCCCCACCTTGCCTACGCTTCTCCCCACTCCCTTCTTCTTTCCACCTACTGCCGCATCATCCCTGCCATCGTCATGAGCTCCACCTGTCAAATCGTCACTGCTTCAACCAACTTCACATGGAATCCCTCCATTTTCCCAGCCTCCCAGAGTCCGAGTGATTCAGATTACCTTTTTTCCCATTTATCTTTCTCTGTTCCATTTTTATTTTTCCTTTGAATGAAATCAATTATGCAAGACTTCTCTTAGTTATATTCTCTACATGGGAACTGTTTCTAAATTACCTTCTTAATAATATTCCCCTTGCTGCACCTGTTATGTGATTGTTGTTGATGTACTCTTGATCTCTGCTTACTTATATTCTTGGTGTCTAAAGTCGGTTCCAACGGATAAGGCAAGCGATTATTCTCCTCATCGATCTTATTGCTAGTTTTGTTTAGTCAGCTACGTCGGTTATCACTCATAATGCCATTTGCATCGGGTTTGTATAATCATGCATTTAGTGGGTTAGTTATCGTGATCCATCTTATTTGTATACCTGTGCATTAGTCGTTGACTTAAGGAGTCTCATATTGCATCAATGTGGTTTTAGTGCTAAATTGATCAGTAAAAAATTGTCATTTTTGCATTTGCGTTGCATCTGGCATTTTTACCCTTGTGTATGGCTTGTGTTTTTTGTTTCCTGCTTGTTGTACGGCTCAACCTACCAATGTTTTTAGAATCTGCTAATTGTGAGGCTTTGCCTATTTTTTTTTCTACTAGTTGTAAGGATTATACCACCTTTTTATTTTCTACTGATTGTGAGGCTCTGCATAACTTTTTATTTTTTGCTAGTTGTGAGGCTCTGTCTACATTTTCTTATTTCCTGCTAGTTGTGAGACTTTGTATACTTAATTTTTTGCAAGTGAGGGGCTCCACCGACTATTTTTTATTTTCTGCTAGCTGTAAGGCCCTTACCATTTTTTATTTTCTACTAGTTGTATGATCTATCGACCTTTTTGTTGCTAGTTGTGAGTCTATGCTTACTATCTATTTTCTGCTCATTGTTTGGCTCCACCAACTGTCTTTATCTTGTGCTCATTATTCGATCCTGCCAACCGCTTTTATTTTCTGCTCATTGTTCGGCTCTGCCAACCATTTTGTTTTCCTACTCGTTGTTTGGCTCTATCGATCGTTGTTAATTTCTAACTTTTGTTGCTGTAAAAATTGATATTGTGGAAGCATAACACGAGATAATAATGATAATGAATGGTGAAGAACACACGAGCTTATGTGTAGCCCTACATTGTGAGGGACATGATGAAACCACATGAGAAGTCCTCCGAGGGATGGAAATATTTATGAATCTCTTTTCGAATACATGGGATACGGGGCTTGTTATATAGCCCCACAAATATGACCAAGTCCCACTAATAGATGATGTGTGAGTAACATGAGTGGATGTGGTAATTGGACTCATAAGGGGACTAATGACCCATCTATAGGGGTGCACTCTAACACTCACCCTCAAGCTGGAGCATGTAATGTTCATCTTGGATAAAAGAAAGAAAACATACACTCACTGATACATGATACTATAGACAATAGCATCTCAATGCATATGCTGCTAGTTGCCTATTGAGGACACTGCTTCTCATGTAATGCTGGTGGTGAGGAGGAACTGAAGGGATGGAGTGTGAACTGACTCGTGTGCTCTATACCAAGGCCCTAAATGTCGGTTTCGGTCAGCATTTCGGTGACCGACCGAAACGGAATTTCGGTCGAAATTCGACTGAAATTTTGGTCATCTTTTGTACTAGGGCCCTCATATTTTGGTCATTTCAGCCATTTCGGTTGAATTTTGATTTCGATAGGATATCGATATTCGACAGATATTCGACCGAATTTCGCTAAAATTTGAGGCCATGCTCTATACGACGTCTGTTAAAGTCACCTGAGCTGGAAGCCTGGAATTAATCTCATCGATGGAGAATGTGTGACCCACAATATGTTGGAGTTCAACGCAACATGTGAAAACTTTTCCTATCTTTTTGAAGGGCCAAGCATCGTAGGAATATCCATGGCCTCAAATTTCAGCGAAATTCAGTCGAATTTCTATCGAATATCGATATCCAGTCGAAACTGAAATTCGACCGAAATGACCGAAATATAGGGGTCCTAGTACAAAAAATGACCGAAATGACCGAAATTTCGGTCGAAATTCCACTGAAATTCCATCGAAATTCTGTTGGTCGATATCGAAATGGTGACCGAAACCGACATTTAAGGCCTTGGGAATATCCATATGTAGATCTGAGAAGTGGGTTACTCTGAGAGGGACCTCGGAAGGATCTCCTACTGAAGTTCATGAACACTAAAGAAATCCTTGGAAATATCGAGTAGTGGAGTTCGCAGTCGTTGGAAAAAGCTGTGATAATATCCATACCTGAGTTCATAATCGCTTGAGATGGAAGCTAAACCGAGTCTCTTACTGGAGAACTCGAAGAAACTGGATCACTCGAAAATAGAGTGCCTCGAATGTGAACTCTGAAACAATGTGAATGGTAGAGTCTGAATTTGAACAGTAGAATCTGAATATGAATTGGATAACTCTACACAATACTCCCATTTCACCCATACTTGTCGTAAATATGACGTTCGACTAAGTTGGGAGAATAAATGAGGGGAAAAATCAAGAAACATCTCTTCTTGTTCTTCTTTCATAAGTTTTCCTTTTTTCGTGTTCTCTTCTTTTTTCTCAAATCTTTTTTTTCTTGAAATTTTATACATTTTTTGTGGGATAGCCTTTTTTCTTCACCGTCTCCCCTTGTTTTATACAATAACAGAATGCCCATCTCTTCTTTGTCCTAATTCCGATAGTGGTCCAATTGGGCCCACCCATTGCACCCTTTTTATTTTTCATAATATAATATCGGGCCAAACTAATTGCACTCCTTTTTTCTTTAAGAGAGCTAGGCCCCCCCTTCATCGTCTTCGAATTAGAGTTAGGGTTCCCCCTCTGGAATCCCATCTCGACGTTGCTTGGGCCCCCTGCTTGCGGGATAAGAGGAGATGGACGTCCCTAGAGATGTCTTGCTTGTTGATGCTACTGTTGTGGCCGATGCTGCGAGAAGGAGATGTGGTTGGTGTGTGCTGTTCAGGCTTGAGAACCCATCTGCCACCTGGAGCATGCCTGGAGAGGAATCATCGCTGGGCAGTAGGGATGGCTAATCACACGTTGGTCTGGAGGCGATTGGATTAGTGCTTCCTAGAGCCAAGGAAGGTGATGATGTATTGGTTTCCATTTCGATGCTCGATTTGGCAGATGCGGTGTCGAATCCATAGAAGACCAGGGAATTTGACTACACTTGAGTCTACTGAGCTTGCTTTGAGGGATGTTGGTAGGGCACGCGGAGGTGTTCTGAACTTGAGCGATGGAGGTGGTGAAGCCTTGAGGACTTGACTTTTGCATGATGGGGAGGAGTATTGTGCACCTATAGGTTCTTCTTGCGAAAGAACTCGATCCAGGGTTTTAAATCACACACAGACCCAATTCTCAGAAACCCTATTGTTGCTGCTTGGAGGTCAGAGATGACGGTGCCTCCTAGTTCCCGAACCCAAGAATGCAACCATAACAATATGATCTTGCAACACATGATCTTCAGAAACTTTGAACAGATCACAAACATTTTTTTGAACTCAAAAAGGGGGTAAGGTGTCTGCCCCAATATATTAAAAAATGAAGAGGTTACAAGGAGACTTACATACACCAAGACTCAATTAGAGACTTGGAATGAGAGATTACAATGTCATAGTAATAGCGTTGGGAGGTAAATATTTCACCATTTCTAGCTAACTATATCACCCAAATGATTGCTACTGGCAGTATAAGTATACTTCTTTGCTTGTTCCTTGTCGCTATAAAGGAGTCCCAAAATAATTCTAAGCATTGGCTATTTAGCCAATCCAAATCGAAATCCTCCCAATTCTTGAACGTCTTCCTTCTATGTAAAAAAGATGTTCAATGGTTTCTTTATTGAGGCCGCAGAGCGAACATCTATTTGATATCCTAGCAAAGTTTCTTGTACATTTATATCTTGCTATAATGCGTTTACATCTCATCAACCACATGAAATACCAATTCTGCTTGACAACTACAACTCCCAGACAATGTTCAGAAAAACGGCCGAGTAAGCCGCATACTCGGACGCATACTCGTACTCGGTAGCCTTACTGCTCCGAGTATGATGAAACGGTCATGTATGCGGGTTGACTCGCATACTCGGCCAAGTATACCCCCTATGCGGCCGCATACTCGGCCGCTTTTCTGATAGAACTTTTTTTATTTAATCTAAAGCCAAATAACCCCACCTGCATAACCGCATACTCCCCGCATAAAACCGCATACTCCCCGCATAAAACCGCATACTCTCCCGCATAAAACCGCATACTCCCCGCATACTCTCCCGACTGAGGATATTACCATAATATTAAATATTTATTTATATTTTTTATAATAAAAAAAACCAAACCGCATAAAACCGCATACTCCCCGCATACTCTCCCGCATACCGCATACTCTCTATGCAGTGACCCCTCCGACTGAATACCGCATAGCGCCTTCCTGAACATTGCTCCCAGATGAAATTGCAATCACGTACTAAGTCGCCTCCCAAAGGTGTCTGCAATATGGATAATGCTTTATATGTCCATTTGACCATAAAGGGGTTATCTCTCCAGACCCAATGGTCCCTGCCAGCTGTTGGACACTCCACATTTGATAATGTATCCAGAAGATGAATGAACTCCTCTAAAGCGCTGATTGAGAAATCTGCCACGAAAGAGGGTACCCAACATCCATCCTCCCAACAATCTTTAACACAAACATGATGATTTGCAGAAAGGGCAAAAAGACATGGAAATATGGTAGAGAGAGTGCCAATTCCAGACCAGTTATCCGTCCAGAAGGCGAAGGAAGATCCATTACCAAGAAGTGGTCGGAAATGATCTGATAGAAGCGACACTACTATACTGATACCTTTCCAGGAAGCCGAAGTATGAAGGGAGGGATGTTGGGGGACGTTGCATTAAACAATGATGCTATAAATATTGCGAATGAGTCTACAACAGAGGTCATCATTGTTGCCCGGATTCTACTAACCCATTCGAGAAGAAGCGCTTTTTTTCATTGTTTCCAAGTTAGAGACACCGGTGCCACCTGCAATCTTTGGTTGTGTAATCGTCTCCCAGTTGATCAAATGAATACCATGCCCATCTTGGTCCGTCTTTCCCCAAATGATTATGCACATAATTTGCTCTAAACTTCTTCCAATACCAACAGGTAGAAGCCGTGCCAACTTGAAAAAGATGGGGATAGCCGATAAGACTGCTTTGATAAGTATTGGAAATCTGGCGCAAGATAAGATAGAGGCCTTCCATCCTGACAATTTTCTCTCCAGCTTCTCTATAATTTGCAAGCAGTCAGTCATTTTGAGTCGATCGCTGGTTAGGGGTAGGCATAAGTAAGAAATTGGAAGCGTACCACACTCCGTATTTAGAGCCTCACAACAGGCTTGAGCATCATCATCTATCATACCAAAAGGAGCATCCACTGATTTTTGGTAGTTAAGGGATATCCTAGACAACTCCCCGAAGATCTCTATAACCAACGCCATACCCTTAATTTCTTCCAAACCACCTTCAATGAACAAGATGGTGTCATCTGCATATTGAAGAAGAGGAATACATATATCATTCATAGTGTAGCCAACCGTCAACCTACCATGGTCCATACGTTTAACCATACAAGGAAGAACGACCGCAATAACAAAACAACATGTGTCTAGGAGACAACCCTGCCACACTCCTCTCTGTGGTTGGAAAAGTCCCTCTTAGGTTTGCCATTAATAAGCACCAAAAAGATGCCGTAGGGATGCATTGCTTCATCCAAGAAATCCAAAGGTCAGGGAAATCCCTTTTTGCTAAGGCATCCAAAGAAAATGCTAGTCAACATTATCATAAGCCTTGGAGAAGTCCACCTTCCAAAGTATCCCCTATATGTTTTGCCTCTTCCAATATGCAATTATCTCAGTTGCCATTGCCCGACTGTTCGCAATCTGCCTCCCTAGTATAAAAGCAGATTGAAGCGGAGAGATGATATGATCCATGACCCTCTTCAGTCTTGGAGTCAAGACCTTTGCAGCAATCGGATAAGTAGCATTGGACAGAGCAATCGGTCGAAAGTCCTTTATTCTCTGAGACTTCCTTCTTTGGCAGACGGAAGAGTAAAGCCTTGTTGAGCCTCTCAAATCTTGCATTACAAGTAGCAAATTTTGCCACTACGTCATAGATATCACTGCCCACCACATGCCAAAATTCTTTAAAAAAGAAGACATGAAATCCATCTAATCCCGACGCGCCATCTTTGTTTAGATTCCAAATAGCACTGGACTTCATCCATGGTAAAACTTTGAATCATATGATTTCCATCTTGTTTCGATAAGCGTGACACCCCTAAACTCGTCTACCTCCACAGTCTAGTCTCAGCTCTACGAGAAAAACTATGGAGGTGATCTGCAATCGCACATCCTAACTCACATTCCCCCTCCACCCTTCTCTCATTAACAACTAAAGACTAGATCAGATTATGGCGACGTCTCCCACTTGCAATTCTGTGGAAGTAGGTAGGGTTTGCATCTCCTTTTTTCAGCCATTTTTGCCTCGATCTTTGATTCCATTCAATCACTTGCTTCTTCTCTTCTAGCAGTATCTGTTTTTTAGCAACCTCTCTCTAATTAAGCTCTTTTGGTAGAAAGTCCCTGTTGTCTTCTACCCCATTGAGTCTCCTCATCTCTATCTATGCTTCTGCCTGAGCCATTCTTCTAGTCTCTTTCACCCCTTTTTTGTACGTGCAAAGTCTGATACGAAGGGTGGTCAATTTCTGAGCAATTCGGTTAGCCGCCGACCCTGAACAAATCGTGTTGGCCTAGTGACCTGCCACCAAATCTCTAAAGTTCTCTTCTTGGAACAAGGCATGTTCAAATCTGAAGAAGCCCCGATGGACCATCTCCTCTCATGAGTCCCAAATCAACGGTGTATGACCAGATCTTGATCGGGGTCTAGATGATGCAACATAAAGAGGAAAGAGATACAAGAGTTTAGTAAAGGAAAAGAAACAATTAATCCTGGATCGGGACCCGGAACTTCTCCAAGTATAACTAGTATCCGTGGCATTTATTACCTCCAACTGGAGGTTATCTACGAGCTTCGAGAACTGGAATGAGCTCAAGTCTTTACCGCCCCTTAGACCAGGATGATCATAAGAGAATAAGGTTACATTAGTGTTACCTCCCACTAGCCAAGCCACTCCTGGGAAGCGATGTCTAGTTTCATAAATTTCTGTCTAAAGTTCAGCCATATCTAACATTTTTCAGGAGCACTGATAGAATATGGTTGCCCTCCACTTCTACGATACACGAGAAAAGAGGCTCTTTCCATACAACCACAACTCCTCCTATACTCCCGACTGCATCCATAGTTTTGTAACCAATCAAAGGATCAGGTCCCATTGAGTTCCATATTTTGCTAGGTCACTCTCTCAACTTAGTTTAATGTAAAAGAACTATGCCACAACTCCAATAAGAAAGAAGCGCATCGACTAAACATCAATTCTCTGGGTTACCCAGACCCCTTACATTCAAGGTCAGAACTTTCATTTAGGAATCATTTTTGTACCCACTGTACCAACAATACCTGAGACTTGAGCTATTAAAGCCTTCTCTCCTAAAATCAAGATGTTGCCAGAACGAAGATTGTGTATTCTTTTCCTGTCCCTTTATCTTTTCGTCTTACCGACAACGTTTATGTTAGCCAATGAGGTCGTAGTAGTGGACGCATCCAGGCAAGCGCAAACCTCTTCATTACTCAGGCTAGCGTGCTGTTCCTGTGCATACTCGAGTCCAAGCGTGTCTACAGCTTGGAACAGTTCACGTAACCACAATGGTTCTTCAAGCTCGGGGGGGAGGAGGTTTCTTGTCTTTGAATCCCCTTCCAAGTCAATGCACGATTTCAACTCTTGGTTTGAGAGGCTCGGTGCATACATATGATTATCTTTCTGTTTATACTCCAACAAGGTTATTGGACGAGACGATGTAAGATTTACAACCTACTGTAGGATGCCAACCTCTGCCTTATCACCCATAACATGTGCAGAAGAGGTGTCAAGGTCAATCACAATCAGCTGAGAGCATGGAAGGCCGTATCCCGATATATCGGCGATATATCGCCGATATATCGGTATCGACACGATATCGATATCGAAATCGATATATCGATATATCCAATTTTCAACATTTTCTTCAGAAAGATTCGTAGATATAGCGATATATCGGCAATATATCGTCGATATATCGGCGATATATCGATATCGACATGATATCGAAACGATATCGATATCGATATGTCCTTCCATGGCTGAGAGGGAGTCTTATCGACCTGCCTAGGAATTCCGGGCTCCCTCCGATCGAGCTTGCTCTCCGGTGCATCTATCTCCGTGATTACCAACATCAACGAAGGTTGGAACATCTGTTTCCATCCTCTATTAGAAAGCTCCTGTGTTATGCTCGAAGATCAGTGCCTTCTGTTCACTTTCATCAGCAATAGCGAATGCCCGAGGACATCAGAGCCGTTAAGTCTAATCGAGTTGGTCTTTAAAAGAGGGCCCGCAACAACGTTAATTGAACCACCATTGAAGAAGTGTGATCCGACCCGATTAAGTACGAAAACCCTAAACACCACTAGGGCTACGATTGTCGCCTCCACAATCCTAATCAGATCTTTCCTTGAAGGAATGAGACTGAGTTGGTTACATTGGATTTCCGAAGTTGGGGGCAATTGGGATTCCACAGAAGGTAAGATTTCAAAATTTTGAAAACCTTCCATCTCCGTCTCAATCATACGATTCGGGAGATCTGGTAGCAGGCGTGAAACCACCGCTCCATCCTCCGATTTTTACAGGGACATCACCACGTGTCTCTTCTTCTCCTCTGGTACAACACCCTTCGTCGGTGACGAATCTTCTTTCGGTGGATTTAATGAGGTTGAAGCTGTTGCGGTCGTCAGCGACAACAAATTCGGTGGTGGGATTTGGTGCATCACCTTCACTAACAACCGGAAGGTTACGTGGCCAACCACTAAGCTGTACCTCATCTCGGCTGGCACCAGATTACTGCCTTCTACCAACATGAATGTGTCGTTGATTCCTGAACAAGGAAGAGTACTATCATGCACGATCTTCTTTACACTACCAAAGTCCCTGAGAGCAGGGCCAGAGCATCAACTGTGCGTAAGAGGAAGGCCACACTTTGAACTTTCAACACATGTGTGCATGGGAAGTGTGCTTCTCCATCCGTGAAGTGCGACAACCTCAACACATACATGTGTTCTCCTTTGGAGGCCCCTCTTGTAGCGGAGTGGCCGTCTCTTGTGGGGAAAGACCCCTCGCAACACATGAACAATCATCCAATACGACCGTGTCCCAGGAGAAAAAAATTCTGAGTTTGAGCCTTAATGTCTTCAAAACCAAATTCGAGTCAATACCTCCCTTTAGGCAGGCACCTATCAATAACTTGGAATAATTCAAGATGTGGGATTACACTCTCTTGCTAGTAACATCTGCTGCATATGATCTGCCTTCATTTCCTGAACCAACGATAGGAGATATGCAATGACGGAAATGTGGAACATGTCAAGTGTTAGACAACAAAGATTTCTGCTTCAAACGTGCAGTACGTGTTGCCGTTCGATAGTTCAGGGAACCGCAATCGAAACAACATGGTGACTGCGGGCAATATGACGCTTGGTGGCCCGCTAGGCCACACTTGTAGAAGTGACGACCTTGCTTCCGGTGACTCTTACCGGATGCCAACCCTTGGTAGACCTCTCCAAAGGTTCGGTGGCTCTCATTATTCTCCCCGCGGAAGACCTCAAACCCTTCTCTCTTTCCCATCCCCACTCCCTCTCTCCCTCTCGAACTCGCCAATGAACCCACCTTCTTTCTTCTCTCTCTCTCTCCATCTTTTTAACCTCCCTCTCTCTCATTTTTTATGGTTATCGAATTACAAAAGAAGCCTGTAGGGCTCAAGAACATGTTAGCAACCCCCCGATCATAAACATGAACATAAAATAAAATAATTCTTTAAGAATGAACATGAATCAATCCTGATTTGATAATCGAACCATGCATAATCGGGTTTCAGAAACCCTAGAACTTTCTTAAATCTCGAACAAATACAAACATGAAGTCAACAAAATATCTTCAAAAACAAATCCACAAACCGAGCTTACTCTAATACAATGTAGAAAATAATAATGCAGAAGTGTAATCAGAAAGAGTAATGATAAAGAACGGTGAAGAACACACTGGTTTACGTGGAGCCGTACTTCATGAGGAGCGGGATGAAATCACATGAACCTTAGAGGACCGGATACTTCATAATGAATTTCTCAATGAATACATGGGGTATGTAGCTTCTTATATAACCCCACTAATATGACCTAGTCCAATTAATAGATAAGTGGGACTAACATTAGTAGATGTGGATGCATTTGCAAGTACAAGTTGTTTCGGTTTATCTTGTTTCTGAGCTTTGCAAAGAAGAAAGAAAGGGATAATCACTGTACTTTTTCCAACTTTTCTTTTCTATTGTTTTGTGTTTGTGTGCCTTATGGCTCACAGTGTTGTCCAAAGCCCTCTAGACACTCGTCTATGCGCCTAGGCAAGGCGAGGCCTTAGCGCCTTGCCTCCCTCCTGACAAGGCGTTTTGCCTCAGGGGTGCAACTCAGGCAAGCACTGGCTTGAGGCTCTAGGCGCTCAAGGCAAAAGTAGGGCTTTTTGCCCACTTTTTGTGATTTTTATCCATGTTTAGGTTTTTATATTAGATATATGTTAGTTCTAAGTATCATTAACACACATATTTATACATATGCACACACATGTGTTAGAGTTATTATATTTACATTTATGTTCGTAACCCTTCGGGTTCCGTAACTCTTAACTCTTCAGGTTCTGTGACCTTTAACCCTTCGGGTTCCGTAACCCTCTATTTATGTATTTTCCTTTTGTACTCTCTAGGATTTTCTCTCTATATAAGAGATCCTAGCCCTATGGAATAGATATCTCATTCGTCTCTCTTCTCCACATGGTATCAGAGCAACGGTCCTAGACCCGGGTTCTGACCTAAAACCCCCACCGCCACCTTCAAGCCTCGCAAAAGCATGCGCGAGCCCTCTTCCCATAATTAGGGCCCCGCGCAAGGCCCTCCAATCGCCTCTAGTGCAACAGCTCGACCCCAAAGGAGCATCTCGAGCACCTACATTGCTGCTGGAACAACCTACGGAGGCTCGTTAGTGCCACCAGGGGGCCACAACCATCCCGCTAACGCTGCCCAACGCTTCTAGGAATCCAAATCTGCTGTTCGTTGAGGCTTTTTCCGCCCTTCTTCAAGGGCAAACACGAGTTCTTGGGCATTTTCTAACCCTTTTATGCATCCTTAGTTGATCACAAGGTCTTCTTTCTATTTTAAGACCACCATGGCACATTCTTCTATCGAGACAAAGCCTTTGGCCACGAATATTATGGCACAAGGCATTACTATCAAACTCAAGGACACAAAAAATTATATGCTCTGGTCTCGATCTTTTATGGTGTTCATTGGTGGTCAGAGGAAACTCTACGTTCTGACTAAAAATCCTTTAGATGAAAAGGATAAAGAGTACGACAACTGGCAGACAGACAACTACTTCGTTATCAACTGGATGACCAACAATGTTGATGTTCACATTGGCTCAAATTTTCTTTACAAAAATATTGGCTAAGGAAATGTCAGAGGATCTTGAGTAAACATACTCCCAGAAGAAGACGAAGTCACACCTTGCAGACATTTACAGGAGAATCTGGTCGGTATCTCAGGGTGATTCCACCCTCATCGAGTACTAATGGCATCTCTCCAGCCTGTATGAGGAGCTTGCAATATTCCGGCCCTCATGATGCACCAAACAGATACAAGAGCGTTATGACTGGCAGGTATACCGCTTTCTTGATGGCCTGCATTCTAGATACCATGCAGCAAAGGAATAATTTCTTATATCAGACACGCTGCCAACAATGAAGGTCATCATTGGTCGATTTGAGGAACTCGAGACATTGGCTGCGAGGCCTCCCATCTTACCTTCAAGAGAGAACTTTGCACACATTGTCTCTTCTGGGCGAGGAGGCAGATACGAGGAAGGCGCGGTCGTGATCCAAGTTTTGGCCGTGGATGGGAATCTGGACGAGGCCGTGACTTTAGCCATGACCATGGGCAAGACTCTACTGCTGCATGCACTCACTGTGGTAGGTGGAACCAATTGATTGAACGATGCTGGCAGAAGTTTGGCGTACCTTCTTATCATGCCAATAATGCCTATGATGATGCCTATGATGTGGAAGAGGCATCACTTACAACAATCTCCAGTAGGAAGACTGTTCATCTTAATGACACGAATTACGCCCACCTGATGCAAATATTTCGGACTCTAGGGCCTACTACCACTACTAACACTACCACTGCTACTATGACTACTCCTTCAGGTACAATAGCCAACTTTGTTGTCACTCCTGCTCCAGCTTGGATTATTGATTCCGGTGCCTCTACTCATCTCACTGGAGAAGGTAGTCTGCTCGCCTCTTCCATACCATCTACCTCTGTGAAGTCAGTTCGAGTCGTTGATGGGACTCAATCACCGATTACTACCGTCAGAACTATGGAATTCTCTTCCAAGCTTTGACTTTCTGGGGTTCACTGTGCTTTTGATTTTTCTCTTAGCTTGCTGTCAGCTCCCAAGCTTTGTGTTGAGCTTCATTGTTGTGTGATATTTGACGAGTCTTGTTGTTATTTCCAGGACATTCAGACGAGGCAGATTTTTGGTAAGAGTCATGAGAAGAACGACCTATATTATCCTGACATACCCTCGGATTCCATTGTTGGTGTTGTGTCCATCTTCGAAGATCCGCTCCTATGACACTTGTGCCTTGGGCATCCCTCTGCCAAGGCCATCTCCATGATGTTTCTCGAACTCTGCTCTGAAGCCCTTTCAGTGCGAGTCGTATGAGTTCGGGAAACACCATCGAGCTTCGTTTCTTATTCGTACTGACTCTCGTAATACTCCTGCTTTTCATCTTGTTCATTGTGATGTTTGGGGAACTTCTTTGATCCACAGACTAAGTGGTCATCGCTATTTTATAGTTTTCGTTCACGATTATAGTCGACCTTCTTGGTCATATCTATTAAAGGAGCTTTCGGAGATTAATCAAATTGTTAAAACTTCTTTCAATTGTTAAAACCTTCTTTTCTAGCATTGTTAAGATTATTCGTACTGATAATGCTCTTGAGTTAACCCAACATGACTTGACCTCTTTCTTTGCGTCCCAGGGAACTGTTCATCAAACATCATGTCCATATACCTCACAACAGAATGGTATAGCTGAGAGGAAACTCCGACACTTGTTAAATGTTGCCAGATCTCTTCTTAGTCAAATGAGTGTTCCTAAACATTATTAGGGAGATGCTATCCTTGCTGCAGTTTATCTCATCAACCGTGTTCCTTCGTCTGTTCTAAAAGTGACAACTCCATTTTCCTTACTTTACCTTACCGAGTCTTCTTTTCCCATACCTCTGCGAAGTTTTGGTTGTATTGCCTTTGTTCATAACTTTCATGTAACTGACAAATTATCCTCTTGTGCCATCAAATGCATCTTTCTTGGGTATTCTCATACCTAGAAAGGCTATCGTTGCTATGATCCTGTTGGCCGTCGATACTATGTGTCTGCTGATGTCACTTTCTTTGAGCAAACAAGTTATTTCACACAGAGTGACATTCCTCTGGACCTCCCTCCTCCACCAATCATCTATACTCGCCAGCGTACCTTTATACCTTCTACACTAGTATCTCTACCTTTGTCTATCCCTTTTATGCAGGATGACATGACCGCTTTGAGTGCCCCCACCACTGCTGTCCCGGATATACAGTCATATACCCGGGGAACTTCCTATAGCTCTATGCAAGAAAAAAAGGCATGTACATATCACCCTATGTCACATTTTACTTCTACAGATGGTTTATCTAGTTGTGACAAAAGATTTGCAGATGCTCTGAATGCTATTTCTGTTCCAAAAGATCATTTCAGTGCAATGCAAGATTATGGTTGGCGACATGCCATGGATGAGGAGATGGATGCACTTACCTCCTGGGGCACGTGGGATCTTGTGCCGTGCCCCCCGGGAGTTCGACCTGTGGTTTATCGATGGGTCTTCACGACCTAACAGTCGCCTGATGGTTCTATTGACAGGTTGAAAGCCAGACTTGTTGCCAAAGGTTTCACACAAACCTTTGGAGTTGATTATTTTGAGACCTTCTCGCATGTTGCCAGAATCGGCTCGATACATACCATTCTCTCTGTTGTTGCCAACAAGGCTTGACCTATTTATCAACTTGATGTGAAGAACGCTTTTCTTTTTGGTGATCTTGAGGAGGAGGTCTACATGATGCAACCGCCTGGGTATGTAGTTGAGGGGGAGCATGCATGTCGACTACACAAGGTCATTTATGGCCTAAAGTAGAACCCCGAGGTATGGTTTGACAGACTCACTACGGAGATCAACAAACTTGGTTTTCAGAGGACAACATCTGACTACTCTGTCTTTGTTAGACAACGATCTACTGACATGGTCATCCTTGTTGTCTATGTTGAGATATGGTTGTCACAGGAGATGATGTAGATAATATTCATGAGGCTAAGACATTTCTCCAGAAGGTCTTTGTCACGAAAGACTCGGTCAACTTCGTTATTTTCTTGGCATCGAGGTAATACGCACTACAGAGGGGCTCCATCTTTCACAGAGGAAGTATTTCCTCGATATTCTGACTGAGGCAGGACTACTTGGATGCAAGCTATCTGGCATCCCTGCAGAAGTGAGAAAATATTCGGCATTTACTGATCCAGGTTTTGAGGATGCAACACGATACAAAAGCTTAGTGGGAAAATTACTCCATCTCACTGTTACTAGGTCAGATATATCATATGCTGTGAGCAGAGCGAATCAACATATGGAGAAACCTCTTTACAATCACTGACAGGATGTTCTTTTGATCTTTCGATATTTGAAGGAATTTCCCAGACGTGGACTCTTCTATGGGGTGAATGTGCACTCTAATATCTCCACCTATACAGATTTTGACTATACTAGCTCTCCTGAGGACCGTCGATCCACTACAGGATGTGCCATGTTTGTTGGGGACATCCTTGTCACTTGGCGAAGCAAGAAGCAGACAGTGGTCTCCAGATCCAGTGCGGAAGCAGAATACGTGACAATGGCTCAGGCCATCTGTGAGATCACATGGTTTGCCTCTTTCCTAACAGAACTTGGCGTGTCAGTCATCACTCCTGTACCCTTATACTGCGACAACAAGTCTGCCATGTACATCGCCACCAATCCAGTTTTCCATGAGCGGACAAAACACATTGAAGATGATTGCCATTTCATTCATGATGCAGTACGAGGAGGATGAAGCAGCACTCCACACATCTCCACCGAACTTCAACTTGCAGACATCTTCACAAAGGCTCTCCAAGGAAGCGCCTCATGTACTTAGTATCCAAGTTGGGCATGACCGACAGATATGCTCCAACTTGAGGGGGAGTGTTAGAGTTCAGGTTCTGTAACCCTTAACCCTTCGGGTTCCGTAACCTTTAACCCTTCGGGTTCTGTAATCCCTCGGGGGTATTTATGTATTTTTCTTTTGTACTCTCTAGGGTTTTCTCTCTATATAAGAGATCCTAACCTTATGGTTATCTCATTCGTCTCTCTTCTCCACAACATGTATATGTAATTTACACATTTCCATTAGATATATGTATATGTATACATTCATGTTTTGGTTCTTAATATCACATATACTTTGACTTAAAAAATATATTCTTCTACATTTGCGCGCGTACACACACATATATTAGGTTGAAGTATAGACAAAACACACATGTATAAAAAAATTCACACACACACACAAATATACATAAGCATGCGCACACACTTATACATAGACAAATACACATGTATACAAATTTCTACACATACAGACACACATACATGTGAATACCATTGTTTTAAAAAGCGCCGCCTCGAGGCGCAAAGGCGTACTCCTTGAGGCGAGGCGTACAAAATTCGCCCTAAGGCGCACGCCTTGGGTTCTCTGGGTGGGCCGTGCGCCTTGACTTGGCGTGAGGCGCTCGAGGCGAGGCGGAGGTGTAAGCCTCGAGTCACGAGGTTTTTTTTTTACATTTTTGGTTATGTGCTTTGCACATGACCCTATTTTTTTGTTAACATTATGTTTTTTATGTTTGTTTTTTTGTTTCCATGTTAAATCTTGCATATTTCTATATATAGCTCCATGCAAAGAGAAGAGATCGCTTGAAACAAGCGAAGTTTCATGATCTTATATACATCATATTCAATTTATCATGTATCTACACATACTAGTTCTATTGCACACATATTTTTGTTTGAATTGTAATAAAAATTTTATATTAGTTGCAAGTTTGCAAATTGATGTTGTTGTTTGGTTGTATAAGTTGTGAATCTTAGAATAGTTATCACATATATGAAGAAGCAATGTTGACAAATAAACACGTGAAGTAAAATAATTATTATGTTTTATTGTGAGTAGCTGAATACAAATAATATCATTAGTAAAAAAAACCGTCAGGATATGATATAGCAGGAGGGGATGCATATGACGGTTCTCCAACTACGTCCAACAAGACAAATGGTTGGGATCAAGGCGTATTACTTTTTTTTACTTCGTACTAAAGATTATGGTTTCTATTATACTTTGGTATTAAGTATAGACTTCAGTTCAATACTCATATAGGATTATTGAAGTTGGAATTTGAACTTGATATTTCGTATATTAGTGGCTTAGTATTATTTTTTTAACTTCAATGCCTTTATCGCTTATGTATTGTATCTTTTACTAGTTTTAAATTATTCTTGAATGTGTTTTTGTCAAAACTTTTTATTATTATATGCTTTTTTAAATGTATTTTGCTTTAATTTTATTTTTTTTCAAAAAATTGAGGCTTACGCCTCGACCGCCTCGAGGCTTACACCTCGTCTCAATCTCAGGAAAAAACGCCTCGGACCGCCTCATGCTTTTTTAAACCTTGGTGAATACACACACAAATATTTAACACACACACACAAGTACTTGCATACATTACACATATTAATAACTTGTGGATTGATCGTAAAATATAATTTGGTGATAACATATACACATACAAATATAGATATACATATACACATGTGCACATACACGTTTATATACATGCATGTAAACACACCCATAAATATGCTGGATTGGTTTTAGATTGAAATATAAGTTATACATACATATATTTACAATCACACATACAAACACATGTGTGTATGTGCACATTTTATATTAGGTGCACACATAATTAATTTATTTTTAGATATAGCACCTTGCTTTTCTTAGGCGAGCGCCTCGAGCATTTTGCACCCCTTAGCACCTTGGAGCACTTCTAGCCTTTAACAACACTAATGGCTTATCAACCTGGCCCTTATTCCATGGCATGTCTAGAGGCCATGATCGCAGACCTCAGTAAGGAAATCACTCGCACCAACTCCCGATTAGAAAGCATAAAAGAATGTGACCAATAATACCCAACGAATATAGGCTTTGATTTTTGATAGAATAGAGCAACATTATAGACATGACCACCACTCTAGGGACTTCAATTAATCTGTGTAGACCTTGGATCATAATTATCAAGTTTGGAGCCCCACTGGAAAGATCAAATTGTCTTTGATTTTAGTTCAGGGAATGAAGCTAGCGATGAGCGACCCCTGCATTAGGAATCATTGCACACTTCTGGTGATGAAGAAAATGAATACATCAAACCCTATAGGCGGCGAGAAGTAGAGCGAAATCTAAGGAAGGACTCTGAGCCCCGTTGTAGACATCGAGATCAATCACAAGACTCTAATTGGGACCACGACATAAGGATTGATATGACTGACTTTGATGGGCTATATGACCTGAGCTTCTTCTTAGACTTGATGTATATGTTGGATCAATTCTTCGTTTGAGTGCAGGGTTCAGTTCACCACATTGAAGCTACAAGGATATGCCTTGCTATGGTGTAAACGACTTCATTAGGAACTTCACTGCCAGAGCATAGAATGACTTTGTTTGTGGGCTTGGATGTAGTAGAGGATTCGTGAAAAATTCCTAGAGGAAGAGTATCATCAAAACATGTACAATCGGCTTCAGAACCTTTGACGGGGGATGTGCACCGTTAAGGTGTACAAGAAAGTGTTTCAGATTTTGGTAGCTCACAACAACTTAAAGGAGAGTGACACTCAACTCATTGCCATATACACACATGGATATCTTGGACTAATATCCAAGATAAACTATACATGTTTGATTGCCACAATGCATGATAGAGCTGCTCAGGAAAATGCCAAATTAGTGAGTAACGTCACTCGTCGCACAATGTTCACAGTTACCTCCAATAAACAAAACACCTTTATCGGGCTAACTAGAGTTTGGCACACAATCAATCGTTTAAATCGACTGCCTCTGGATCTCGCACCGCTCCTGGAGATTCCATCACATGGTCCCGATCCGCTTACGTTGGATTTGGAATACTAGACGCTCGACCTACCGTGGGACCTACAAGTGCTTGCAGAAGTGTCATCAGGTAGCAAAATGCCCTAACCCACGTATAGCTAGCGCACACTTATGCACGATGAGTCTATCAATGAGATTACTCCTACTGAAGGTGTTGAACCATAGATGGTGGCTGGTACACACATGACAACAAAGAATGCGGGGATGTTGAGGTGGATGCTGAGATTAGTGGACATTTCCTCTTTACTGAACACCATGAATTTGGAGGAGAAAGTGCTGCACCAACAAAGGTCGTGAAATAACTCATGCTAGCATGTAAAGTTGAGAGATGATGCATAGTTAAGGAGGAGCATCTTTTGCACCACCTGTATCTTTAATAATCATTAATGGTCTTTGATCATCGATGGGGGGAGCGTGGGAAACTTTGTAGCCCAATAGATAGTGGACAAGTTGGCATTGCAAGACCAACCCTTGAATTGATCCTATAATGTGGTCTGGTTTAAAGGAGGGACCCAAATGTGCCTATTCAATGTCAATGTCTGATTAAATTTTCCGTTGGACCAACCTACAAAGATGAGGTCTAGTGTCACATTACTCCCATGGATGTATGTCACATTTGTTGGATTGTTTTGGCAATTTGATAGAGATATAAACCATTAAGGGGAGGAAGAATACATACACCTTCATGATGTATAAAACACGAAATACCTTTCAACCTCAACGTGACACCCCTAGTCTGAGGTAAATGGCATCCACCATCCATACGGGTCCACAATTGGACAACTGAAACACTATGGTTGTCAAGACGCCTCAACCCGTGTGTAAATCACTTGTGGTCCTTGAGGCATCTCCTTTCCGATGCTAGCTCTATGAGTCACTAGTCGTCTTTTCTCTTATCTGTAAGGAGATTGAATACAAGAAAGTAGACCTCGATAAGGTGGACCCTGAAGTTTCCTGGATTCTGGTAGCATACATAGATATAATGTCACAAGACTTACTTGAAGGCAAGATTGCAGAAATCGGTAGTCAGTACTCGACCAGTCGGGTCAATGACTAAGGATTAATCGGGCATCATGTGATTAATCAGATTTAGTCAGCCTTTAGTAGGTTTTGAATTTTTATTTATTTTAAATATATAAATAATTTTTTGTACGTATATTATTATATATTTACATAAATTTGTATATTTCTATACTAAGGATGATGAAATAAAAGACCTAATTGAATTTAAATAAAATATTAAGTATATAGAATATGTTTGCTTCTAAAAAATATTTTTCTTTAAAAAAATCTTCATGCCAAAATCGATCGATTAATTTGTTGTTTAGTCAGATCGATTAGTCAGGTCGATCGATTATTGGTCGACTAGGCCTAGTCGAGTCGACTATTAGTTGGGCCGATTAATGGATAGTGGAGCCATTAACAAGATCACTATCAAATATCGATTTCCTATCCCTTGGGTTGATGATAAGTTGGATATGTTAACATATGCACGGATTTTCTCTAAAATGGATTTACGAAGAGGTTATCATTAAATAAGAATTAGACATTGTGATGAATGGAAGACACTTTCGAAACTCGTGGCAACATGTACGAATGGTTAGTCATGTCCTTTGGCTTGACCAACACATCTGGTACCTTTATGCATGTAATGAACCATGTTTTGATACCCTTCATTGGGCAAATATTTGGCCGTCTTCTTTGATAATATCTTGATCTACAGTGTTGGATGGAGTGAACACCTGGCATTTGTGACAGGTGCTCACCATCATGAAGGAACACCGACTTTTTGTTAACTTGAAGAGCCTTCCTCACAGAGCCAACCTGTTATTTAGGTTATATTGTCTTGGTCGAGAGTATTAAGTCGGCCCTATTAAGATTGAAGTAATCATTCTTATTAAGGCGGCATGGCGACAAGGCGTTAAACCTGGGCGCCTGTACGCCTAGGCGTGCTTAGTCGTGCCTAGGCGCACCTAGGCGTTTTCCAAAGCGTGTCCTACATATCGCATTTGAGACATGCGACATAGTTATTTAAAGCAAATGGATGTCGCATGTCTTAAATGCGACATCATTATTTTATTATTTAAGTGCATGTCACATTGGAGATGCGACATCAATTATTATATTTTTTAAAATTTTTTACAGTAGGTATTGGATTTATTTATCTGTTTAGAACTTTTGATTTTATAAATACATAGTAACTAGAATGTTAGAGTAATAAATGTCATTTAACCAAACATTAGTGATTAATCATAAGAATGAAGAATCACAACACAAAAAGGAACCAGAACATATATAATTAAAATCCAGTTATAAACAAAAAAAGGGGGAAATGTAGTAAAAATATAGACAAATTGTTTGGCGTAACACAACATTTCAAAGACTGAAAGACAATAATCTAATGCTTCAATCATCATCATCACACGGGTTAGTTTCTTCTTCATGTCCTTCATCTTGCTCTTGGCCATCATCATTTAGATCCATCCAATCATCTTCCTCCTCTTCTTCCTCCTCATCGTCCGAGACATGAGGAGGTACATATTGTCGCCTAATCACATGTGCACGACGAGTACCACAACAACCACATCCACGGAGACCACCACGTGCTGAAGTGCCTGGTTGATGCAGCGTGAGATAGATAAATAGGGCCACATTTTTCTACTTTTTATCCGTTAATTTTATTTACGTTTATTTTGAGTCGTCGTAATTTTAGTCAAATAGAAGAGATCGCCTGTGATCTCAAAAGTAGTTAGTTTTAATTTGAATTTCAAAATTAGTTAGTTAGTCGGTTAGAGTCAAATTAGGATAATTAGTTTGAATTTGAATTTGAGTTTCTATTTTTGTAACCTCATCCCTCCTATATAAAGGGATGATAGGCTATTGTGTTAGGACAGTTCAGTTGTTATTAAGAATTGAGATTTTTATCTCCCTCTCTCTCCCTCCTCCCACGTGATTTGCGCGTTTCTTCCTCCTCGAATCTCGCGCAACCGGCGTGCTTCTTTTCTCAATCCCTCCAATTTCTTCTACCAAATAAATTCCACCGATCAAAATTACTTTCCGCCATCTCCGAAATCCTATCTGCATCAATTGGTATCAGAGCATGGAAGTTGAATCGTTCTCACGATTCGACGGTCCTGTCACATATTGGAGAATGAAGCTCGATCAAGCCATCCTATCATGAGGATCACATGCGCGTTCGCGTCAACAAAAATACAAGAAGCGCCTCCGGAAAAGCATCAAGGTTCAACAATGGATAGACTCATGGTACAATGTTGATATTTTTATGGTACAAGTTGACGACGAACAAAATATTGCCGTCGACCATGATCTGTGTGCTGCTCAGATCTTTGTGGATGGAAAAAATGGCGACAACGACGATGCGCTCGCTGTCCGGACCGTGTCACGCGAAAACAACAACGTCAAGGATGATTTGCTCGCTGTCGAGACCATTTTAGAAGAAAAAACACCAATCTGCTCGCTGTCCAGGCCGTTTCAGAATAAAAAAACACCAATCTGCTCGCTGTCCAGGTATTTTCAGATCTGCAATCGTTGGAAAAATCGATTTCCGGGCCACACACGACCCTTCCGCGGGGTCCCGACAACATCCTTGTGCATCCGGCCCATCCCGCCTCTTCCGCATCCCTTGCAGCGCACCCTCCAGCCCCAGATCTTCCTCCTACCATCCCCGTTGACAACCCCGCACCTCCAGCCCCAAGCCCACTGCCGCTACCCCTTCCCACAGCCACCCTCGCGCCTCTTGCGCCACTGCCAACAACACTTTTTCCCGACGCCCCCGAAGCCCCAGCCCCTGCGGCACAAGCCCCAACCCCTGCGCCTCTTCCCATCACCCACGCACCCCCAGAAACCCCACCCGCCGCAACCCCTACACCCCCCGCGCCCTCTCCCACCACCCCCGTATCCCCTGCGATACAGCCCCTGGCCCCTGCTGTCACCCCCACACCCTCAACCCCCCCTCCCGCTGCCCCTGTGCGCTCAGAGGAGCCCCTAACCTCGCCACCTTCTCCTTCGCGACCCCAGTACCGTCACCAACGCCGCCAACACCCCCTCCCACTCCACTGCCGCCTCCCGTCGCTACCCTCACCACCCCCGCCAACATCCCATTCCGTTACCTCCGTGCTCCCTAGCCAACCCACGACCCCCTCGCCTCTCACCTCTTGCCCACGCGCCACCGCACCATTCGTTGTAGCCATCGCTCGAACCCCGAAGGCAGGAGCCTACGCCGCCTACCGTTGACCGCTCGAGGCCGCCGCCGATGTTGCTTGAAGATGAGGGAAGCCCTAACAACGGGCGCCCCTTCAAAAGGAGTCGGATCCCATAAAGTTAGGGATAGGAGGTTAATTTGGAATATTTGCAGGGAGACCCCTCCTCCCAAAAGTTTTTATCAAAGGGGTTATTTGGAGGATAGAATATGCTATGGATTTTATTTAATTGTAGGGGTATGAAATTTGCATTCCAACCCCCTGAAGCGGAATTATTTAAAAAAAAAGGCTGAAAGAGAGAAATCTGGAAGGCCTCCTTATCCAATTAGGATTAGGATCATGGGTTTCACCTATTTAAAGGCCCCATGGCTTAATTCATTGGCCACATCTCCTCCTCTACTCTCCTTGTGCTATTGCTTTGCCATGGACTCTCCAAAGACCAAGTTGTTCATCATGAAGATGCCCCATCAGTTCTTCAAGCACCATGTCAAAGGGACGACACCCGGATGGATGCCCGCATGTGCGCCACACCTGCTCTTCCGTCACGACGCCAACGTCGCCAACACTCGCGCCACGCACGCATGGATTCCGCCATTTGCTCCACACCAGTTCTTCCATGGGATGATCGATCATCGAGAATGCTGATTTAAAGTTATCAACCCTCCAGTCTGCAAATCCAGCAATTCGTCGGGAGACGAATTTTTCAAGCGAAGGAGAGTTGATGCAACGTGAGATGGATAAATAGGGCCGCATTTTTCTACTTTTTATCCGTTAATTTTATTTACGTTTATTTTGAGTCGTCGTAATTTTAGTCAAATAAAAGAGATCGCCTGTGATCTCAAAAGTAGTTAGTTTTAATTTGAATTTCAAAATTAGTTAGTTAGTCGGTTAGAGTCAAATTAGGATAATTAGTTTGAATTTGAATTTGAGTTTCTATTTTTGTAACCTCATCCCTCCTATATAAAGGGATGATAGGCTATTGTGTTAGGACAGTTTAGTTGTTATTAAGAATTGAGATTTTTATCTCCCTCCTCCCACGCGATCTGCGCGTTTCTTCCTCCTCGAATCTCGCGCAACCGGCGTGCTTCTTTTCTCAATCCCTCCAATTTCTTCTACCAAATAAATTCCACCGATCAAAATTACTTTCCGCCATCTCCGAAATCATATCTGCATCATTGGTTGTGCTTGTGGTTGACTCCGAGGATGAGAACATTCATATGCTTGAGAAGAACACAATGCCTCATTAATGACCCTCAGTGTAAGCCTCGATACAACCTCTGGTTCCACGTAAAAACCTGTCATCCATTCACTCGACCAATCTAACTCTGAAAGAGCAATTGGATCAAAATCTTTTGCTATATTCCCCAGCCTCCTATTTCTGAATCTCTCCTCAAGTTGCTTGTTGTATTATGCAAACAAGCTTGGAAAGTCTATCAACCTCCAACTTATTCCTCCTCTTTGTGTGGATCTACACATTCATTCAAGTATTGCATAAATTAACAAGTGTAAAGTTGGCATTTATATTTGTAAATTTGTACGAGGTAACGGAGGAGATTTTTCTCTGCAGGGACGATGCAAGGGGTTCCGCGGGCTACATGGTTGAATGAGGGTCGAATGCAGTGGGGTAATTTAGGTTTGGATGCTAGATTATTAAGATATGTATATCACATTTCAAAAATGCGACATGTATATCGTATTTTCAAAATGCGCTATGTATATCGCATTTTGTAAATACGCTACGTATATCACATTTTGTAAATGCGCTATGTATATCCATTTTCAAAATGCGATATATGTGTAGTATGCATAAAAAAATAGTGATCTAGGAGCCCAATCACACCTTGACGCCCATGTGACCCAAGGCGTACACTATTTTCTATAAAAGCTAGGCGCTCTTTCTAGGTACACGACCTGGGGCGCCTGACGCGCACCTTAACATCCATTGAAGTAATTAGATGTTGTCCTACTGCGAGGACCCTTGCAGAGGTTTACATTTATTTAAGTTTAACATCATTCCACTATAGTTTTATGAGGAACTTTAGTAGCCAAACTGCATCCACTTTCTAATTGCTTATGTGGCGACAAGTTTACATGGATCAAAAGTTGAAAGTAATTTTCATGAACTCAAGGAACACTTGACACATGCTCCTGTACTTGTTTTACCGTACTTCAACAAAGTATTTGAGGTTGATTGTGACATTTCCCACCTTTATATTGGTGCCATCTTCAGTTAAGAATAACCAATGATTGCATATTTCAATGAAAAGTTGAGTGACACTCTCTCTCATTATTCCATATATGATGTGGATTCTTTGCCATTGTCCAATCCTTCGAGCATCAACACCTGGAGTGACGCTCTCTCTCATTATTCCATATATGATGTGGATTCTTTGCCATTGTCCAATCCTTCGAGCATCAACACCCTTACCTCATCCAACATGAGTTCATATTCAATTCTAATTACGAAGCTCTGCGCTTTCGGGACACACATAATTTGCCTATTAGGGTATCTCCTCTCTATATAAGAGAACCCTAGGGTTTCATGAATATGCAATATAGTATTCTTTTCACACGGCTCTTTAGGACTTTATATATCTTTCAATAATAGTCACAAAAGACCCTCAATACGAAACATGCAAAGTGGGCAAGTTTCTTACAAGAATATACATTTTACCTGAAACACAAAGCTACCATCATAAACTAAGTGGCCGACGCTCTGAGTTGTCGAGCGCATATGTTAGTAGCCATTTCAATAGGGACTATAAGATTTGAGCACATCAAGGAATTATATCGAGACGAACAAGACTTCAACAAACTGTACCATGACTGTCTAAATCATCTTAGAGACTCACGCCTCCTCCAAGATGGATACCTTTTTCGAGGATTTCAGCTGCGTATCTTGGCCACCTCCTTGCGAGAAACTTAGTTTTGAAACTACATAGAGGAGGTCTCAGAGGGCACTTTGATGTTGACAAAACCTTAGCCCTCCTTCAAGAGAGGTTTTGCTGGCCCAAGATGGAAAAAGATGTGGTCCAAGTGGTTTAATGCTCCCAGACATGCCAACATTTCTAGGGCCAAAAACATAATGCTTCTATACACCTCTGCCCATCCCTACATGTCCTTGAGAAGATATCACAATGGATTTTGTAGTCATACTTCACCTGACCGTTGGGAAGGTTGATTTTGTGTTTGTTGTGGTTGATCAGATTTCTAAAAAGGCATATTTTATCCCATGTAAAAAAGTCATCTGATGTACCACAGGTATATATTTTTTTAAAAGAAGTTGTCTGTCTACATGGCATTCCACACTCATTTACATTTGATAGAGATACTAGGTTTTTGGGTCATTTTGGAGGACATTGTGGTCTACGTTTTGTATATGTATTCAATATAACACTGCATATCACCCCTAAATAGATGTTCAAATAGAAGTAGTAAACAAAACTATAGGGTTATGTGATATATATTGTGTATTAGTGCTAAATACAACCTCGTTCATGCATATAAGAGTGCATTTGTATGCCATTTATCATTTTAAGAACTAGCATGACCTTAATTTGAAAAAAAAATACTTTTTTGAGTCATTTTCAAGATTTACATCATTATCTTTGATATATCCAAACATACCCCTTTGTAGATTCTTACCAATATGACATCGATATCGATATTTCAAATCTTGTCTAGATTATCACATATCTTGAACAAGTAGATAACATTTATTGGATCCATAAATTTTTTTGTCTTGCCCTTCCATGACATGCTTCATCTTCAGTGCAATAGTATGTGGACGTAAAACCAAGTCATCAACTTTTCTTGCACAATTTATTTCATGTTTTTTGAGGGGATCAAATTGCCAGTTTCTCTTGTTTCTCTCACAACCTCGTGCAGTTACATTTTGTGATAAAACTTTAATTGTAATTTTTCTTAAATGTGAAACAACTACTGCAAATCATCCATAATTCAATTGAAAAGGAAATAACATATATTCATTGTAAATCATCCATCATTCAGTTGAAAAGGAAATAACATATATTAATTATAATGAAAAAGAAATAACATATATTAATTACAGGAGTTAAATGAGGCTGCTCCCTGGGAGAAGCCAACGGGCTGCTCCCACCCCCATTTTCCCCCATTTTTATTTTTTTGGAAAATAAAAATATCTATATTCATCACTATATCCCCCTAACATGCCATTCCAATTTTGTCAGAAACAGAGACTCACGCCCTCCATCTGAAGGGGGTCAATTTCAACAATTCTAAGACCATTAAAATTCGACAGTCTTTATGGAGGGGATAGAAGTCTCGAATTATGTCGAATTTTGAATGACACCATGGTGACATATTGTGATCTAAATTCCAATAGGTTTCATTTCAAAAAAATAAAAAAATTACGTTGGAGAAAGGGTGGGAGCATGTAAGTTACATGCTCCTAGGGAGTGTACTTTTTCCCTAATTACAATGTTGTAAGTCAACCAAATAATATGTATAATTATGCTATAGATTTAACTTGAAGGGTGTTATTTCATCATTTATTACAATTACTCTTCAAAATGAGACAATGACACCTTAACGAACTTAATTTGCGTAAAACATCAAGCAAATAATTTTCGTATGTTAATTTAGAATATTAAAAATAAAATTTCTAATTTTATAATTGTACTAAAACTAATCCATAGTATACCTCATTCATGCAATTCGTTTGACTCATGATCCTAATCGAGCCTTTCAATCACTTATAACGTCTACAAGAGATCAAAGCATGTGAAAATTTTTTGCTTGTATTGATACCTTTTAATTTGGGTAATAAGGTGTAAAATGCGTATCAATAACTACAAAGTAAAGTTAAAAATATCAACATGCAATTGAAATTGTAATCTCACTGAAATTGTAATCTCACTATTCGATATTTTACGATATCTCTTATCTTCATCACCCCATTGTAAAGAGAACTCAATATAGGCTTCATCCACCATACTCAAAATAACAATAACATGTCATTATTCTCATGGCTCTGATACAATCATCCTGGAAGGTCACTTATCTAATAACCCACCTCCCCCACTTCTTCCCAGTTGCCATCTGACTCTTCTTTGTGCTATAATACTCGACTGACCTAAACAAGGCCTTTAAGTTCTCAATCTTATCAACTGTGCCATGAAATACAATACCATTTGTTGTGAATGTGGTAATGCATGGCCTCATCACAACGTTGCCACAACTTTCCCTCATCAACGATAATAGATGACAACACGTGTATATGAAGGTAGTCAACTCATGTGTTTTCTCCAAAACATTTGAGATGCTACCTTTTTTTTGAGAAAAAAATGAGATGCTACTTATGTTGAGATATTTATATCTCTTTATCTTTATTTTGTATTTTTTTATTTCTTCAGTCTACTTTATGTAATTTTCCCATCTAGCTTTTCTCCTATATAAGCAAGCTCTACGGCTACGATAAATAACACTTTTCATTCTCACACCTTTCCACATGGTATCCGAGCGATGATCCTAGACCGGAGCCCGTGCCCTCGAGCCCCATCCCACCAAAAACCCTAGCGTGTGTCGTGCGTACCCGACCATCGTTGTCGCCCGTCATTCCAATAGGGCTGCTGCCCTGGCCGCCACCACCTTTCGTTCCAACAGGGGCTGTCGCCCACTGTCACTGCTTAGATCGGGGCTGCCCCCTGCCACCGGTCGGAAACGAGAAGCCGCTGCGGTTGCCAGCTGTCGCTGCCAGCGGTCTGGGTTGCCGCCTCCAGGGCTCGGCCGCGAAGCCTTAAGGCCACAATAGTTTCTCCTGCGGTTCGTGATTGCTGTTGGTATGCTCCGTATCCTTTTATGCCCGTTCCTAGGTTTCTAGGGTGTGAAGTGATAATCTAAAACACCCTAGTAAACAAAAGGGGCCTCCAATAAATGGAAGGGGTTGTGGTATAAGTCGACATCCACAATTATCTTCCCATATGTTAGTGTAGACACAAGTCTTACTAGTTGTAGACCCAGTCTCGGAGATTGTTATCATCGTGTCAGACAACAAAGCTGATGTTCCATCCCTGTGTGCCTTCAAAGGTCCAGCACCCATCGTCAAGATGGATGGAACAAACTATGAACTGTGGGCCATTCAGTTCATGAGTTTAATGTAGTGAAATGTCAAGAAGCACATCCTCACGAAGGAGGAGCCAAGTGACAAGATTGGGGTAAATGCCTCATGGGAGGCAGGCGATGCATATGCACGCGTGCGCTATCTGGGACCATTATTGTTGTAAAAGTCACCCGACTGGCTCGATTAATAGGTCCCACTGGTCTAGTCAGTGGGGTGGCCGACGGAGTATTGACCAACTCCGACTAAGCCGATTAGTTGATCAGTTTTTTCTTGGAGATACCATATATTTTTTTATTTTTTGTACTTTTTTTAAAGCGAATTTATTCTAATACGCTTAATGTGTTAATTTAAATCTAATTATTTCTTTTCTTTCATTATGATAATATAAAATATGTACAAATCTATGTAAATATATAAGAATATACATGTAAAAATGACTCATATATTTAAAATAATTAAAAATATCAAAGCTGATTAAAACCCGACTAAATCCGATTAGTCACTCGACTACATATTAGTCCTTAGTCAGTGATCCAACCGATCGAGTACCGATTACCGATTTTTGCAACCTTGTCTGGGACTGTATCAACAGAGATATCTAATGATATACTGAGTCAGCCTACTGGAAGGGCTATGTGGGACATTCTCGTCGCACCATATTCTTCGGCGTAAAATGAGTCGAAGATACTGCAACTCCAGCACGATATCTTCACATTGAAGTAGAATGGTCGTCCCCTCCATACCCTTTACACTTCTCTAAGGGGTATGTTTGAGAAGCTCCATGGTTACATTTTCTTGACTGCTACGCCAAAGCAGTTCAAGGCATACAGAGACTCTGTGATGACTGGGGTCTTTCTAGCAGCTCTTGATCCTGAGTACGACGCTGCTCGAGCCCATATTCTTACTGATGCCACCATACCTCCAATGGATGAGGCATATCACAGTTTGAGCAGGCTATCTATATCCTCTGGTGGTATCCCACAGTCTTAGACTTCTTCAACTATGGCTGCATCTCGTGGTAAAGATAGTCCTAATCGTGGTAGGGGAGGGGGTAGTCGACCCCATCAGCAGTACACCTACTGCCACATGTCAGGCCACTCTGAGGAAACATGCTACTCTAAGCATGTGTTTCCTGCTTCAGCACGCGTTGCAAAGCATACTCAACAGGTTGAGAGTCTAACACCTGTATCTGATCAGAGATTTGATGGACTTGTAACGTGGCTCAGGGAGATTATGCCTGCTTCTAGATCAACCGGCTCCCCTTCAGGATCATCAGAGGTCGCTGCCTCAGCATCAACGCCCACATCAGGTATAGCATATGCTTTACTAGCTATTACATGGCAGATTTGTTAGAATGGATTATGGATTCAGGAGCATCCCATCATCTCTGCGGTGACAAAGGACATTTTAGTACTTATAGTTTGACTCAATCAGGGAGACCAGTTGTGATAGCAGATGGGACACACTCTTCCATTATTGGTCAGGGAGAGGTGCAGTTAACTCTTGCAATATGGCTTCAAAATGTTCTATATGCTCCTGAATTTTCTATGAATTTACTATCCATTAGTCAAATCACTAAGTATTTACATTGTCGTGCCATATTTGTCCCTTCTGTTCTTGTGTTTCAGGGCATTCTTACGGGCTGGTGATAGGATCTGGGCGTGAGCAAGGAGGTCTCTACAGATTGGTACAATATCCTTATGTTGGTGCTTCTTCTCTTCACACTGGATCTGTTTCCCTATGTTTGTCATCTTCGATTTGATCATCTTCCTCTGCAAAAGCTGCATCACGTTCTTCCACAGATTTCTCCTCACTCTACTTTTCAGTGCGAGGCTTGCCAGATTGGGAACCATCATCGATCCACATTTCAGATTCGTCATGGTCAAAGTAGTCAGTCTTTTTGAGTTAATTCATTTTGACATTTGGTCCTAGTCGTGTCTCAGATCATCATGAGCATAAGTTTTATCTTGTTGCTGTCGATGAGTTTTCAAGTCTTCAAGATTGTCTTGGGTCTTTCTTTTGAAGAACAAGTCTGATGATGGTCCTGTTATTCGTCCTTTATTAATGAAATAAGGAATGTTTTTCTGCGAATGTCAAGTTTATACGCTCAGATAATGCGCTAGAATTTTGCAGTACTCAATGTTGTAAAAGTCACCCGACTAGCCCGACTAGTAGGTCCGACTAGTCAAGTCAGTGGGGTGACCGACCGAGTACCGACTAATTCCGACTAGGTCCACTAGTTAACCAATTTTTGCTAGGAGATACCATATTTTTTTACTTTTTTTAAAGCAAACTTATTCTAATACACTTAATATTTTATTTAAATTCAATTACTTCTTTTGATTCATTATGATAGTAAAAAACTATATAAATCTATGTAAATATATAATAATATATGTATAAAAATGATTTATATATTTTAAAATTCAAAGCCGATTAAAGCCCGATTAAATCCGATTAATCGTCCGACTGCCGATTAATCCTTACTCGGTGACCTGACCGACCGAGTACCGACTACCGACTTTTGCAACCTTGGCAGTACTCAACTTTCTCAATTTCTTAGGTCCTATGGTATTCTGCATCAGATATCTTGTACGTGTACTTCTCAATAGAATGTGATGGCTAAACGAAAACACGCCCATCTTTTGGATGTTACCAGGACTCTTTTGATCCAGAGCTGTGCTCCTCATTCATATCGAGGGGTGCGGTTCTAACTGCTTGTTACCTGGTGAATCGTATACCCTCATCGGTTCTGGGAGAGAAGATCCCATTCTCGATTGCATTTCCCGAGATGGATCTTTTCTTTCTTACGCCTTGCGTTTTTGGGTCTGTTGCTTTTGTTCATCAGATGTCTCCTGGTCTTGACAAGCTCTCTTCTAAGAGCTGTCAAGTGTGTGCTTGTTGTGTATTCTAAGACCCAAAAGGGATATCGGTGCTTTAACCCTGTTCGATGAAGGTACTATGTTAGTGCAGATGTCATCTTCTTTGAGTCAATCATGTATTTCTCTCCTACAGGTGACATTCTCATTCCTCCAGAGAATGGAGTAGAGGTCTATATACCTCTACCTCCGATGTCGTCTACTCCATGCTCCACTAAACCCCTGCCACCACCCCCACCACCTTCTCCTCCACTGTCACCCCCACCACCTCCTCCTCCACCGTCACCCCCACCATCTCCTCCACTTCCTTTTCTGCCTACTTTCTTTCCGCATGTTTACCAGCACCGACCTCGTGCTCATGGGCTTCCTCCATCATCCAGCACACCCAAGGTATGTTCTGAATATTTGAGTTCTACTAATGACGCTGGTGATTTGGGTGTGCAGCTTGAGGTGCATGATGTCTTGGATGATACACCTTCTGAGGATGCTGAGGACCTGGATGTGCCTATTGCTTTACGGAAGAAGAGGCAGGCATGCACTATGCATCATCTTGCTTCCTATGTTTCCCTGGCACGCTTCTCCAAGGATTTTTAGAGGTTTGTTGTGGGACTGTCAATCGTGGAGATACTACGGTCCTATAAGGAGGCATTGCAGAGTAGTCAATGGCGTCTGGCGATGGAGGAGGAGATGGCAACGTTACAGTCTCGTGGTACGTGGAGTGTTGTATATGCTTCTTTAGGTGCATCAGTTGTTGGCAGCAGGTGGGTGTTTACTGTGAAACACTGAGCGGATGGTACTGTGGACAAATATAAGGCCGGATTGATTGCTCGTGGCTTCACCCAAACCTATGGGATGGATTATTAGGACACCTTTTCTCCAGTTGCGCGTCATTCTACGCTGCGGATTCTTATTGCTGTTGCTGTGGTACGTGACTGGCCGCTTTTCCAATTAGATGTCTAGAATGCATTCTTGTATGGGGACTGCAGGAGGAAATTTACATGCAACGACCACCAAGGTTTGCTGCTGAGGGGGAGTCCAGTATGGTATGTAGACTTCACAAGGCCATATATGACCTTAAGCAGAGTTCGAGGGCCTAGTTTCAGAAACTATCAAAGTTGATTGAGCAAAAGGGGTTTGTCAGATCTACTGCAGATCATTCTCTTTTTGCCAAGAGAACCCAGAGAGGCATCACTGCTATTTTGGTCTTTGTTGATGACATTATTGTTACAGGCAGTGACGGACATGGCATTCAGACAGCTAAGGATTTCCTTGGACAATAGTTTGTGACCAAGGACCCTGGCAAGCTACGGTACTTTCTTAGCCTAGAGTTTGCAAGAAATTGGCATGGTATGGTAATGTTGCAAAGAAAGTATGTCACTGATCTTCTATCTGAGACAAGCATGACTGGACGTAGACCTACTACTACTTTAATGGATCCCAATGCTAGGCTCTGTGATGATGACTCTGAGGAGGTGGATAAGAGACAGTACAAAGAGCTAGTAGGGAAGCTGTTGTATATTACCATTACCAGTCCTGATATATCATTTGCGGTTAGCAGAGTCAACCGGTTTATGGAGTAGCCCATGCAGGCTCACATGGATGCAATTAACATGATCTTGAGGTATCTGAAGTCCTCTCCAGGTACAAGACTTCTATTCAGAAGAGATACATCTCTTACAGTTACTAGATGTGCGGATGCGGATTATGCTGGATGCCCCAAGGACAGGAAGTCCACTTCATGCTTTACTGTGTTTGTTGGTAGCTCGCTGGTTTCATGGAAGAGTAAGAAACAAATTGTTGTAGATAGATCTTGTGTTGAATTAGAGTATAGAGCCATGACCCAAGGGAACACATAAATGATGTGGGTCAAGTCCTTCCTGACTGACCTAACTATTGAGGTGCCTCTTCCTATGTACCTCAAATGTGATAATCAAACCACTCTATTCATAGCTAGTAATCCAACCTTCCATGAACGAACAAAGCACATTGAAGTAGACTGCCATTATACTCGTGATTTGATCCAGAAGGGGTTTATTTCCACTTCTCATATTGCTTCAAGCGGTCAGATTGCAGACATGTTTACCACAGCTCTTGCAAGGGGTCCTTTTCACCGCTGCTGTTCCAAGCTGAGCATGATAGACATATATGCTCCAGCTTGAGGGGGAGTGTTGAGATATTTATATCTCTTTATCTTTATTTTGTAATTTTCTATTTCTTTAGTCTACTTTATGTAATTTTCTCGTAGAGATTTTCTCCTATATAAGAGAGTTCTAGGGCTACGATGAATAACCCTTTTCATTCTCATGCCTTTCCACAACTTATGTTTCTGAAATATTTTAAAATTAAATTGATGCAGTGGGCTTCACAAGGTGTGAAAGATTTGGTAAGCATGATTTTTCATCAATGTTTGTGCAACTTTCTTGTATGTTGCTTCCATTTACAATGTCAATTCACAGTATATTCTCTACTCCAACTTTCTTCATCACCTCTTTTATTAAGCTCTTGATGTATTTGTAGTCCTGATTTTATTAGAATTGTCCATTGATTTGAGGAAGATTGTTTTTCCATCACAATATATTAGGAAGTTGATGATTTTCTCTCTAGTATAGCTAGTCCACCCTGTTAGAAAATCGGAAGCGGAAGCGAAACATGAAAAATATAAAGAACATAAGAAGAACAACGGGATTTTACGTGGAACCCTACTCCGTGAGGATCGGGATGAAACCACGGGAGAAGCCCCTCAAAGGGGCATATGCTTTATTGCTTTTTCTCATCTGATACAGGAGGTCTGGGGCTCCTTATATAGCCTCTCCAGAACCTCCAAGTCCCACCACTAGACGATCAGATCCATTTACTCTGCTACAACTCATGACGCATACAACGAATGCTCCAACACTCCCCTCAAGCTGGAGCATGCAATGCTCAGCTTGGACAAACAGAAATAAACTCAACTCAACGCTACAGGACACTACAAACAATATCAACCCAACGCGCACATGCTGCAGTCGAGGACGTTGCTTCTCATGTTGTGCAGGTGAGGAGGACGAATGGACTGGAGTGTGAGGTCTGCTGAATCTCCTCGTCAGAGAGCATGTGCTCTGAACTGCGCCTGTCAGAATCACTGCAACTAGAAATGAGTCTCCTCATCGGAGTACTCTGGCCCGCCACAATAATGTGGACAACTGCTCCATCTCTGAAAAGGGCCAAACTGAAAATGGGTCGTGGCTGTGCAATCCTCGTCGGAATCCATGGTCGATGAGAATGGAGTCTGAAAAGATCTCCTCGTCGGAGAACTGGGTCTCTCCCATCTGGCTCAGAGAATGGTGCACTTCTCTGGTGTACCTATGATACCACATGAAAAACCCTTGCCCTCAATGGCATAGTGAATGGTCCTCTACTCTAGAGTCCCTATGGCTCACACGAAAACTCTGGCCTGACAACTAGAAGAATGATGGGGACCACGAAACTTGAAGACCGCATACTCGTGTGTGTCTGAAACCAGAGACTCGGAAACATCGGACGTCGAGTCTGATCATCAACTGTAGAGTCTGAACAATATCTGGTCGGTCTGAGGAATCTGCAATCTGGAGTGACTCTACATATACTCCCCCTTTCTCCCATACTTGTCGGAAAATGAACATCGACAAAGTTGTGAGAAGATAATATAATGGGGAAAACATGTGCTTCTAAAAAAATTTCTCGCGGCTTTTCATTCATTTTTTTATAAGCCATCAATTTTTTTTTGCATTTTTTAAGCCGTTGACACATTTTTTTCGGCTTTTCTTGCATTTTTTTGCTTGGCGTATGGTTTTTTTCTTCTTTTTTTGTACGCGCCCCCTTTTTTTGAAACATAATTTTTCATTCATCTGCCCACTTGGGCCCAACTCTCTCTTCCTCTTTTTTTATTTCACCAGGCCCTTTTTTTTAAATAAATTGAGCCTCATTTTTTTTCAAGGGCTGTACAATAAACAACCCTCCTTCTTAGGGTTCCCAACGTGGGAACCCTTCCACTCAGGTAGGGTTCCCAACGTGGGAACCCTTCCACTCAGGATATGCCGCCGCCGCCTAATGGAGCAGCAAAAAGGGAGGACGCGCCTTGGCTTCTCGTCGCCAAGGGAAGAGGATGCAGGGGCAATGCGTCAAGAGGAGGCCAGCACGGGGCGGAGGGGGTCGGTCGCCCTCGCGGCAAGGGCTCACCCTCGCGCTGAGGAGACCTTGAATATCGTGCCTTGGAGAGAAGGGCTCGGCATGAGAGGACGAGCGAAGAACTGGAGGAGAGGAGCCTCCAGGCGCCGCCGCATGCGCTGCCGATGAGAGCCCTGGTTGGAACGAGGATGCGCGCGTGGGGGGGGGGAAGGATCTGGAGAAGGATCGGGACCTGAAGGAGGGCTCCGCCTGCGCCGCCTTGAAGGAGTGATCGCTTGTGCGCTGAGAGAAGGGAGGAGGCGATGCAACTTGGAAAACCATGGACTGTGCGCATGGGGCTTCGTCAGCCTTGCGGCTCGTGGAGGCTGCGCTGCGCACAGGCTGTTGATTGCGCCGTCGAGGATGCTTCGTCGCCTGATGTTTCTTCGAGGATGGGGATTGGAGCACGCCGCCGTTGGCTGATGGAAGGCGCGAGATGCCGCCTGAAGATGATTCGCGGTGCCAGAGCGACCTGGATCTGCCGCTGGGATCGCTTTAGGCGCTTGGGCTTGTGCTTGCCGCCTCTGGAGGGCTTGAACTGCGACTTGGGATGCCCCACGATGGGCGCCGGGAGGATGCGAGCGAGGCCAAGCCACCTCCTGGAAGGTGCGGTGAGCGTGGAGTCACATCCTGGAGTCAGGGGCTGTTGCCTGTGCAGTAGAGATGCGACTGGTCTCTTGCATCTAGGGTTTCAGAAAACCCTATTTTCAAAACTCTTGGATCGTGGAACACAAAATCATCAGAATTTTCATCCAAAACTTCAGAATCTTCGAGACAAATGATGAATGAATAAAAACTCCTTGATCCATGAGCAAGCGTATCTGGAAAAGGCGATGGGGCATCTTCTTTGGGTTCTCCTCCTGAGAACTAGATCGTGGAGCCTTGATAGAACACGGATTAGGGTTTCAAAAAGAAACCCTAAAAACTTGAACCATACATGATAATAAGAATGAATCAGATACTAAATCTCGAATAACATCGAACATGAAATCCTCGAGAATCGACTCGCTCTGATACCATGTTAGAAAATCGGAAGCGGAAGCGAAACATGAAAAAGATAAAGAACATAAGAAGAACATCGGGATTTTACGTGGAACCCTACTCCGTGAGGAGCGGGATGAAACCACGGGAGAAGCCCTCAAAGGGGCATATGCTTTATTGCTTTTTCTCATCTGATACAGGAGGTCTGGGGCTCCTTATATAGCCTCTCCAGAGCCTCCAAGTCCCACCACTAGACGATGTTGGACTAAACACATGGATGGGGTAAATGGATCTTCTCCAGGATCCATTTACCCTGCTACAACTCATGACGCACACGAATGCTCCAACACACCCATAAGCCATGATGGCCACACCACACTCTGACCACGTTGGCTTCAAGATGTAGGCTTGGATTTCATCCTTTTCCATTCGAAAGTATTCATTCTTGATTTTATTAATAGCTTGCACTATCTCATAAATGGCATGCTAACGGAATGATCCACTTGGAGCATTTATAGGATTTCCTTTGACAAAGAAAAGCTTTGAAACAATCTTTCCAACCTTTCCCTGGCATTTTAAACATTCCTTTCATGGTTTTCTGTGTTGAATTTTGCGATAGTGCATATTAGTCTATCATGAGTTAATTTTCTTTAATGTTGATTTACTGTGAGTTGCCTCTTGCTTATTATTTGATTGACTACTACTCTCTTAGCACCACTCCTAGCTGCCGTTTCAATATATAAGACTACCAACCGGGCCATATCCATGCCCTGAATGCATACTTTCATGTTTGGACACGGCAGAATCTTCCATGACCTATCTTTACGCTCTCTTCTCAACTACAACCTCAATATCAGGAGGGATATATAAAATGATCATCGTTTGATGATTCCTTAATGGCGGTGTACCTATTCTCAACACAACCTCCTTGAAAACATCATTTATGAATTTTTTAGTGTCCTTAGGTTTTTATGCTCTAGATTTGCTTTCACCTACTTTATGCTTTCTTTGAGACACTTGGTGCGCATTGCAACTTGTTGTGTCCTGCCACAAATGCTGCTTGAATCTAGTGGTTCCTCTATCTTGTATTAGTTTTCCACAAAATTTACATTCCATCTTGTATGTGATGCCCACAAGCTTATCAGCATACAACTATCTGATCTGCTCTCATTGAAACTTGGATGCCAACTTATTACTTCCAGAGGGAAAATGTGACACACTTGAAGGTAACCTGCACAATGATAATATAGTACATTAATTCAAAATGATATAAACAAAGTCACCACTTTATAACTAAGTATGAAATTTATGCAAATTAACTTTAATTAAAACCGGACTTTTAAAGGTTTAAATTATAATGTACTAATCCTTCTCCCACTATAATTAGGGTCGGCTACATGGATTCTTGCTTAAATTATAATGTACTAAGCCGTCTCCCACTATAAGCAGATTCGACTTTTAAAGGTTTAAATTATCTAAATAAAATACACAATTTCTAAAATATGCCAATTAAAATATTAGTAACTAAATGTATAATCATATCAAAACCCTAACAAATTAATATAAAACAACTTACTTTGAATCACAATGAGACAATACGTTGGTCATAGCAAGCAACAACTAGTATAACGACATTGGTAAAGATGTCAAGCCTATAGAAAGAATAAATTGAGAAGAAATTAAGTAATAGCAGCAAAGATTCAAAGAGCTAAGTAAGAAATAAACCCCTAACCGAGAAGAAGAGAGCTTCCCTGAATGGTTTAGAGGAAGAATTCTTGAATGAAGGGCTTCATGAGGGCAAATCTGTGGAGAGATGGGGAAAGAAGAGAACCTAATAGTCCACTGTCAACATTGCCCATATGGTGCCTATACAAGTGCTTGATATTTTGTAAAATTTGCAAAGAATTCCCTTAATATTGTTGGTATCATCGCTATGCCCCCATATTAAGTGGCAAACCGAGTGGCATCTAGGCAGCATAGTGGGGAAATGCCACTCATCTCGTATGAATATGAGTTACACTAGTGGCATGCCATGATATGATGACATGCCATTGGAATGCCATAACACCTTAAAATATGGGTTGAAGGAGAAGAAGACGCCTATAGAAAATGGATGAAAAGTGATGGAGTCCCTGTTCTTTATGAAGAAAGAAGACTAAATCCAACAATCACTTAGCAGATAGGTGCTGTTGTTTATGACTTCATGGTTAATCAGGGTTGTGGAAATGCCTATCGCCATGATATCGGGAGTGACCCTAATAGTCCTTCAATCTTGTTCCAAGTCGAAGGGCGATGATGCATGTGAGACAATTGCAGAACAGAGCAATGTCAATGGATACACACAACTAACAATCAATTGTTGGAAGAAGCTGAACGAGAATACATAGATCAAACTAAAAGTGTACTTGAAGAATATGTGCCAAGTCCACAGTTCATGTACTACGAGTATTGATGCAGCGTAGATCTGCATCAAGTATAGGTCGTATGAGAACTGTGTATGGATCATATCTGTATGATGGTCATAGGACACGACCTTATGAGAATCATCCAATTGATGATTATATGGAGGATTTGATTTCTTTAGTGGAATTCTAAGTGTAGAAATCCGTGATTCTCAATATAATTGACCTGCTGCATCCTCACCCTTTCATTATGGATTACATTCTTATCATCAAGAGTTCCAATCAGCTTTCATTATGTATTACATTCTTATCATCAAGAGTTCCAATCAGCTGTTCAATAATCATCATACATAGTGGTAGCATTTTTTATACTTTCCGACAAGATCAATCGTTCCTCCATTGTGTTGGTACTAGTGAATTTCTTAGGGACAAATCTTATTCTAGCTATAGTGAGGCAAGAACTGAACAAGGGTATGGTTTTATACTGATTATGTTTTGAGCAAAGCTATTATACATGCTACACCAGCATAATCACAAGTCCACTATTCTACTGTCACAAGATCCATTTGCTCCACGAAGATGGCATTCTCCATCAACATCCTTATCAATGGTAGATTTTACTGCATAAAGGAGTTTATGCTTATGCCACTTATCGAGTCATAGGTATCGACGAGAGGAGATATCCATGTTGTGGGATATTCCAAGAATTTTCTTACCAAGAGTATAAATGAATTTTCATGGATTACAAGAGCATCTGCTTATACATGACATGCAAAACTGTTGTGAATGTATTGAAGCACTTGTCATTGACACGACCAAGAATGCAAGTGTTAAAATAAATAATAGGAAGCAGAATTGAAGAACATAGAAATATAAAGTGGAATAGAATGCTCAAGAATTTGTGTGGAACCCTACTCCATAAGGAGCATGATGAAACTACGAGAAAGGGCCTCAGAGGATCGATACTTAATTATAAATCTCTTAATGAATGCACGGGTTATGGGGCTTCTTATAGCCCCATAGATAGACCCGAGTCCCACTTATAAATGATGTGAGAATAAACAAGAGGAGGGTAATTGGATCCTGGAGAGATCTAATTACCCATCTATTACATACTCTAAGACTCCCCTCAAGCTGGAGTTGAGAAAGCTGCAGATTGTAGCAAAAGAAAATATATACAACTCATCTTCACTCGATATATCTGAGAGAGACGAGAGGGGACCCGCTTGGAGTAGTTGTTGCTGGGAGAAGACCTCGCATGAGGATGTGTCTACGATGGTCAGAATGTACCTATAGTAGAGCCAATATGACAACCATGATGTATCTGGAGTAGTCGCCTAGAAGAAGTCCAGCACAGAGAATATTGGCACTAGGAGGAGACCTGTGCGGAAGCAGTCGATGCTTGATGAGGATGGATTCGTAGTAGTCTGGAGTGTTGGCCTTCATGTTGTGGATGGATAGGAGAAGTCTGAGACGATCCCAGGTAGAGAAGTCCATTTGGAATAGTTGATATCGAAGTTGAACACCAAAAGTAGAGTGGTTTTCTCTCATATGCAGATCTATAGAGTTGGGCTTCTTCCATACATGAACCCTGCGAATGACCTTTCCCATATCTTATGGGGATATGAAGTCTGTTCGCTTATATAGGAACCCTGGAGATGAGATCGTTTTCTGAGGAGCCACGATTAGAAGATGATGGGCACGATAGATAATCCTGTAGATATATCTCAACTAGGAGAATATGCCTTGCTCTCTTTCTCTCCCTCCAATTTCTCTCGTACTTGTCAGAATATAAAGACAGATCATCAAATTGGGAGAACCAACATAAAACATGTAGCTTTTTTCTTCTTCTTTTTATCTTTTTTCATAAGTTGGTCTTTTAATATGCCGTCCCATTTTTTCTGGCTTGTCCCTCCCTTCTTTTCACAATCGACCCTTTTTTGCACTAGGCCATTTTTTTGCTATCATTAGTTGTACCTTTTTTTTTCTCTCGATTTTCTTTCTTCCTTTCTATTTTTCGGCACTTTCTTTTTTTAACAATAGATCTTTGACTCATTCATACTGAAAAAAAGAAAATTTGGCTATTAAAGCCCCTGCGAGTCAGAGGGCATCTAGTCCCTCTTTCTCCCTAGGGTTCTTGATGAGCATACCCTTTCCACACAACTACTGATAAAGCTTGGCCTTACAAGATCGCCTCTGGGATTTCTCACGTGCTAGGAGTTCTCACCGCTTGTGAGCATCTCGCAATAGAGGGTGGCGAGAGGGCGGCGAGTTGTGCTTGATTGGAAGAGCACGGGGAGAGCCAAGGATCCATCACTTGTGCACATGGGCGTAGGTCGAGGGGGTCTTCTCTAGCGTTTGGGTGTTGAACATGTGCCTTGGGGTTCTTCTTCTTTGACTCGAGATGATGCCTCGAGAGGGTTCTAGGGGGGCTCGATATGTTCCCTCTAGATTATGCGTGTAAGGTTTCAGATCTCAAGAGTTGTCACCATATGCTCTAGATGATGTCTGTAGGGTTCCAGATCTCGACATGATGTCTCGATATAGGGTTTTGGTTGGGGAATCTTTTGCAGAACCCTCTCAAGGCATCATCTCGAGGCGGTCTGTGCTTGGTTAGCGAAGGCGCGAGGAGAGCCAAGGATCCATCGCTTGTGCACATGGACGTAGAGGCGTTGATGCAACCCAATTGCCAGCACCCAATGGGTTCTGGCACGACTGGAGACCACATCAAGGGGGTCTTCTCTGGTGTTGGGAAGGTGCCTTGGGGTTCTTTGCCTTTGCTTTGAGAGGGTTCTAAGGGGGCCTTGATATGTTGCCTCGAGATGATGCATGCTGGGTTTCAGATCTATGCTCTAGATGATGCCTGTAGGGTTCCGGATCTTGGGATGATGTCTCGATATGACGTTTAAAGTAGGGTTCTAGTTGGGGAATCTTCCACAGGCATATGCTCTTTGAAGATCTTGCACAAGTAGTTTCGAACCTCAACAATCTCGACGAACAGAACTATGAACCATAATCTTCAAAAAAAAACATGGAGAGAGGGCGGCGGCGGTGGGTTGAGGGAGAGAGGGTGGCGGGTGGGGAGAGGGAGAGAGCCCTAGGGCTTTGGCTCTGATACCATGTTGGGAGAAAAACAAAGATTGATCATTCAGAGAAACCCTAGGCTCTCTTATATAGGGAGAGACCTTAAGGGTAAAGTACAAAGTAGTATAGAGAAAATAAATAAATAACAAACAGGTACATAACATAATAATAATAACTATCTCTACAATAAGGAACGGGATGGATCCACAGGAGAAAGCCTCAAAGAGTCGTATACTTTATTTGAATCTATTAAAGAATACAGGGAAGGGGATAGGGCGTCTTATATAGCCCCACGGACTGACCAGAGTCCTACTTATAGATGACATGGGTCTAAACAAGAGAGGAGGGTAATTGGATCGTAGAGAGATGCAATTACCCATTTATTACATACTAAGAGCAAGCAATTAAGATCGGATCCCCTAAGACATTCATTTAGGGGATGAATTGAGTCATGAATCTTTGCTTTAGTATATATTCTTCTTTTATTTTATTGTTTAAGGTGATTTCATATTTTTATGTCAGTCAAACAATCTACTAATTTTCATGATTATTGTTGAGATATTTATATCTCTTTATCTTTATTTCATATTTCTTTATTTCTTCTGTCTGCTTTATGTAATTTTCTCTTAGAGCTTTTCTCCTATATAAGAGAGCTCTAGGGCTATAATGAATATAACTTTCATTTCACGCCTTTCCACATGGTATCAGAGCGACGGTCTTAGATTGGAGCCTGTACCCTAGATACCCCACCTCACCTAAACCCTAGCGCACCTTGCGTAACCGGCTGCTGCCACTGGCCATTCCCGTGCCGCACACAACCCGATCAATGGTAACAACCCCTAGCGTACCTCGTGCAACCGGCTGCCACCGCCGGCCGTTCCTGTACTGTACACAACCGGAGCAGCGGCAACAGCCATCGCTGCACCGCAGAACAACGACATCGGCTGCCGCTGTCGGACCGGCTATAACAGTCCAGGGTGCCACCGCCAGCACCCTACTGTGGAGCCCTAAGGCTTCGTTTGGTAGCCGATGTACACTGGTGTACACCGACATACCCCTCGTTCCAACCCTCTCAACCTGGGTTGGAAGTATTTGTATTGACCCTACAATTTCTTTGGTATAATGTTTTTTAGCTATGTCCAAAAAAAATTATTAACATAAAAATATATTATAGTCATTAAAAAAAGTTAATATAACACATAATCAATGTCACATCATATCATAATTATCACTCCAACCCTCCCAACCCTCCAAACAACTACTATTCACAGGGGATACCCCAACCCAACCCAACCCAGTTATCAAACGAACCCTAAGGGCATGTTTGGTTGCAGGGTTGGGCAGGGTTGGCCCAACCCTGGTTACTATTCACAAGGGTACTTCCTCCTCACAGATTACTATTCACCCACCCCAACCCAGCCCAACCCAACCCAGTCCAACCTAGCAACCAAACAGGCCCTAAGGCTGCCACCTTTGCTCCCTTAGCCCTTGTCATCTTCTGCAGGCTCCATCTCATGTTAGGTTTGTTATGGGTTTCTAGGGTGTGATTTGATTATCTAAAATCACCCTAGTTACCCAAAGAGACCTCCAACGGATGGAAGAGGTTGTGGTATGAGTCTACACCCACAGCCATCTTCTCGTATGTTAGTGTAGACACATTTATTTCAGTTTGCAACCCCAGTATTGGAGATTGTTGTCATCATGTCAGACAACAAAACAGTTGTTTCATCCTTGGGTGCCTTCAAAGGTCCAGCACCCATCGACAATATGGATGGAACGAATTATGAACTTTGAACCATTCAGTTCATGAGTCTAATGCAGTGTAATGGCAAGAAGCACATCCTCACGAAGGAGGAGCTAAGTGACAAGACTGTGGTTAATACCTCATGGGAGGTAGGCGACACATATGCACGTGTGTGGCTATCTGGAACTGTGTCAAAGGAGATAGCCAACGATATTCTGAGTCAACCTACTGTAAAGGCTATGTGGAAAATTCTCGCCGCCACGTACTCTCTAGTGAAGAACGTGTTGAAGATACCGCAACTTCAGCATGATATCTTCACATCGAAGCTGAATGGTCGTCCTCTCCATACCCTTTACACTTCTTTAAGGGGTATGTTTGAGAAGCTTCATGGTTCCATTCCCTTGACTGGCACACCAGAGCAACTCAAGGCGTACGGAGATTCGATAATGACCGGAGTTTTTCTTGCAGCTCTTGATCCTGTGTATGACGTTGCTCGAGCACAGATTCTTACTGATGCCATCGTACCTCTAATGGAGGAGGCATGTCGCAGATTAAGCATGCTCTCTATATTTCCTGGTTGTATTCAACAGTCTCAGACCTCATCAGCTATGACTGCATGTCTGTGGTAGGGGGACCCTACACAGTACCGTGGTCGTGGTAACCATGGCAGGGTAGGGGGCAGTCGACCCCGTCAGCTGTGCACCTACTGCCATAGGCCATGCCACTCTGAGGAAAATGCTACTCTAAGCATGGGTTTCTTGCTGCAGCACGAGTTGCAGAGCAGACTCAACAGGTTGGTAGTTCATCACATGCATCTGATCAAAGATTCGATTAGCTTGTAGCGCGACTCAGAGAGATTATGCCTGCTCCTTGGTCAATCAGCTCTCCTTCAGGATGCTCAGAGGTAGTTGCCTTAGTATCAACATCCACATCAGGTACAACATATGCTCCTACTAGCTGTTACATTGCAGATTTGTCAGAGTGGATTATGGATTCATGAGCATCTCATCATCTTTGCGATAACAGAGGATAGTTTAGTACATGCAGTTCGACTCAGTCAGGGAGATCGGTAATAATTACACTGGTCAGGGGGAGGTGCAATTAACTTCTGCAATGCGACTTCAGAATGTTCTTTATGCTGTTGAATTTTCTATTTACTGTCCATTAGTCAAATTACCAAGGATTTACATTATCATGCCATATTTGACCTATCAGCTCTTGTGTTTCAGGACATTCTTACGGACATGGTGATTGGATCTAGATGTGAGCAAGGAGATCTCTATAGACTGGTGCAATCTCCATATGCCGATGCTTCATCTCTTCACATTGGATCTATTCCCCCTATGCGTGGCATCTTCGATTTGGTCATCTTCCTCTAGAGAAGTTGTGTCATGTACTTCCACAGATTTCTCCTCGTTCTACCTTTCAGTACGAGGGCTGCCAGTTTGGGAAGCATCATCGGTCTACCTTCTAGAGTCGTCAGGGTCAAAGTAGTCATAGTATTTTTGAGTTAATTCATCTTGATATTTGGGGTCCAAGTCATGTCCCAGACCATCAGGGGCATATGTTTTATCTTGTTGCCGTGGTTGAATTTTCAATATTATCTTGGACTTTTCTTAGAAACAAGTCTGATGGTCCTGTTATTCAATCTTTTATTAATGAAATAAGAAATGTTTTCTCGGCAAATGTCAAGTATATTCGTTCTGATAATGCATTAGAATTTTACAGTATTCAACTCTCTCAATTTCTTAGAACCTTTGGTATTATTCATTAGACTTCTTGTGCTTATACTTCTCAACAGAATGGGGTGGCTGAACGAAAACATCGCCACCTTTTGGATGCTACCGGGACTCTCTTGATCCAGAGCCGTGCTCCTCATTCATACTGGGGATGCGGTTCTAAATGCTTGCTACCTGGTGAATCGTATGCCCTCATTGGTTATGGGGGAGAAGATCCCGTTCTCGATTGCGTTTCCTGAGACGGATCTTTTCTCTCCTCGTGTTTTTGGGTCGGTTGCTTTTGTTCATTAGACGTCTCCAGGTCATGAAAAGCTCTCTCCTAGAGTTGTTAAATGCATTTGTGTATGGTATTCCAGGACCCAAAAAGGATACCGTTGCTTTGACCCTGTTCGACGAAAGTATTATGTTAGTGCGGATGCCACCTTCTTTGAGTCTATTATGTATTTCTCCCCTACAGGTGACAAGCTGATTCCTTCGGAGAATGGAGAAGAGGTATACATGCCCCTACCTCCGATTTCGTCTACTCCGGGATCCACTTCCTCACCACCTTCGACACCACCACCACAACCTCCTCCACTACCTGCCACACCCAGTTGCTTTCCGCAGGTTTACCAACGCAAACTTCGTGCTCATGTGCCTCCTCCATCATCCAGCATGCTCTAGGTATGTTCTGAGCATTTGATTTCTACCGATGGCACTGGTGATTTGCGTTTACAACATGATGTGCAGGAGGCCTTAGATGTTCCAGTCTCTGCCACTGAGGATGCTGAGGACCTTGATGTGCCTATTGCCTTACAGAAGAAGAGGCATACACGCGTTATGTATCCTCTTGCTTCCCATGTTTCTCTTGCACGTATCGCAGAGGAGTTTCAGAGGTTTGTTGTGGGTCTGTCGGTCGTGGAGATACCACAATCATATCGGGAATCATTACAGAGTAGTCAGTGGCTTCTGGCTATGGAGGAGATTGCAGCGTACAGTCTCGTGGTACTTGGAGTATTGTACAGGCTCCCCCTGGTGCATCTGTTGTTGGCAACAAATGGATGTTTATGGTGAAACACCGCATGGGTGGTACTGTGGACATGTATAAGGCCAGACTTGTTGCTCGCGAGTTCACCCAAACTTATGGGGTGAATTATCAGGATACATTTTCTCTAGTTGCTCGTCATTCTTCACTGAGGATTCTCATTGCTGTCGCTGTGGTAAGTGATTGGCCTATATTCCAATTAGGTGTCAATAATTCTTTCTTGTATTGTGACTTGTAGGAAGAAGTCTACATGCAGCAACCACCATGGTTTGCTGCTGAGGGGAGTCCCATATGGTGTGCAAGCTTCACAAGGCCATCTATGGCCTTAAACAGTCCGAGGGCTTGGTTTCAGAAGCTCTTAGAGTTAATTGAATAACATGTATTTTCCAGATCTACTGCAGATCACTCTCTTTTTGTTAAGAGAATCCAGAGTGGCACCGTTGTTCTTCTGGTCTATGTAGATGACATTATTATTACAGGCAGTGATGAACAAGGCATTCGGGCAGCTAAGGATTTTTTTGGACAATAGTTTGTGAACAAGGTTCTTGCCCATCTCTGTTACTTTCTTGGTCTAGAATTTGCAATAAGTCAACGTGGTATGGTGATGTCGCAAAGGAAATATGTTATTGACCTTCTATCTGAGACAGGTACGACAGGATGTAGACCTACTATTACTCCAATGGGTCTCAATGCTAAGCTCTATGATGATGAATTTGAGGAGGTGGATAAGAGACGATACATAGAGCTAGTAGGGAAGTTGTCACTATCGCCGGTCCTGATACATCATTTGCTGTTAGTAGAGGCAACCAGTTTATGGAACAACCCATGTAGGTTCATATGGATGCAGTTAATATGATCATGAGGTATATGAAGTCTTTTCCAGGTGTAAGACTTTTGTTCATAAGAGACACTTCTCTTACAGTTACTAGATGTGCTGATGCAGACTATATTGGGTGCCCCAAGGATAGAAAGTCCACGTCAGGCTTCGCTGTGTTTGTAGGTAGCTTGCTGGTTTCACGGAAGAGTAAGAAACAAACAGTTGTGGTTAGATCTAACGCTGAATCAGAGTATAGCGCTATGGCTCAAGGGAGCACGGAAATGATGTGGGTCAAGTCTGTCTTAACTGATCTAACTATTGAGGTGCCTCTTCCTATGCACCTCAAATGTGATAACCAAACCGCTTTATTCATAGATAATAATACAATCTTCCATGAAAGAACAAAGCACATCGAAGTGGAGCCATTACACTCGTGATCTAATTTAGAAGGGATTTATTTCCACCTCTCACGTTGCTTCATGCGACCGAATTGCATATATGTTTACCAAGGCTCTTGTTAGATATCCTTTTCACCGTTGCTGTTTCAAGCTGAGCATGATAGACATATATGCTCCAGCTTTAGGGGGAGTGTTGAATAAATTTATAGTTACAATACATCAGATATTTCCTTCATCCATGAATAATAATATTATATCATAAAAATACATCCAATATTCATGTATTATGGATGAATTATATTCATAACAATAAATTGGAATCAAAGTGCAACTTCATGGAACCAAAATGGGTGCGGGTTGAGCCGGGTCCGAACCCAAGCCTGACCCGAACTCGAGCTTGATCCTGCAGGCCTTGGGTCGGGCTGGGGTCCTCGGTTTGCTAAAAAACAGGCCTCGACCCGACCCAAAGCCCACGGAAAATTGACGGGCTGGGGCCGAGCTTTCCTGGGTTGGGCCGGGTCGAGCCCAATGCTCTACCCTAGCGAAATGTACGGTATAATCTCTGAGTATGCTGGTAGGTTTGTGCAAGCTGTCGTACTGCAGGCAAGGAAAAATAGTACTCCGATGGTCATCTCATGCATGTATGGCCCAACAAACCACACTCTGAGGGCTTTTCTTTGGATCGAGATCCAAGAGGTCATAGCTTTACAGAAGGGATTTCAATGCGACGTTGCTATCGTCAGACCAGCCAAGCCGAAGGGGTCATGATATGGATTTGTGACTTTGCATAATTAGTGTGGGAACTGCAACTGGAGTGGTTCGTGCATTATATGTGCGATATACATGGAGGAACTTAGTGTTCTACTCGAGTCTTACAGATTTTTTCTTCTGTAGAATTATTGATACCTTTCCCCTGGCCAGTGTCGCATCTCACTCACGAACGAGATTTGATTATGCACCATTGGTCTAAGACTCACTGCTTCCAATTCAAGAAATGCGGGCTTGTGGAGGATGGGTTAGATCTTTTTGCTGAGCAGTGGATGCCCATTATCAACTCAGTCTCGACTGCTGCTTGTTTGACCCAAAAAATTGGTTGCTTTGCGCAGGCGTCTACATGCTTATGAAAGAGAACTTTGGGAACTATGAAGAGGGCGTCAAACCACTACCGAGTATGAGATCTCAAGGTTACACAAGATCGGGGATGTCAGAGATTTATCCGAAGGATCTAGAGGAAAGAGCGACCTGCCAAAAAATCGTCATAGATGAGGATAAGAAATAGATGCCATAGTGGAAGTAGAAATCTCGACATAAATAGATCAAGTAAGGGGACACGAACACAAAATTAGTCCACAAGGTTGCCAGTGGAAGGCAAAGGCGTAAATTGATACATGCTGTTGTAGTACAATGGATGGATAGAAGGAAATTGCGAGATGAGTAAAGCACCGGTGAAATATTTCTGTAGGATCTTCATAGTGAGGATAACATGCCGTGGAGATAGACGTGCAGGGGGCCCCTTTAAGTTACAGGCTCAAGGCAGATTTTTTTTTATGAGAACTTCGATCGTGATGAGGTGAAATCTGTTGTATGGGGCGGATAACGCCCCGGGATTAGATGACTTCCTGGTGTTTTTCTACCATGAATTTTAGGATATTGTCAAGGATGATGTGGTGGAAATAATGGAGGAGTTTGTATAAGGCAATGCAGGACTTGACAAGGTCAATAATGCACTCCTTTTTTTCTTCTAAAGAAGTTATTTTGTGCTTGCAAAAGTGTTGGCGAACATGCTGAGTGGCATTTTGGATGACATTATATCACCGATAAAGTCGACCTTCATCCAAGAAGGCAGATAGAGGGCAACTTGGATATGGGAACACATTATAACTGATTGGAAAAGACACCGTTCAAGCGTCTTACTCTTGAAGGTAAGTTTCTCTAAGGCATATGATATTGTGGACTAGAGGTTTATGTGATCCACTTTGGCGAGACGAGGCTTCCCTGATATGTGGATCTCTTGTATGAAAAAATGCATCATGCATCATATTCGATACTCGTGAATTGGCACCTTGAGGCTTCTTTCAACCATAATGGAACGGGGGTTCGACGAGGATGCCCCTTGTCACTCATGCTCTTTGTTCATGCAACAACTATACTTGCGCTTATGAAAGATCAAGTGTTTCGCCGAGGTATTAATACTGTGTACTCTCATGGGGAAATCTCCATTCCCATTTTACAATATGCGGATGATACCATATTCTTTGTTGAGGATATGAATAGGAGATGATGGGGATGGCTGTGGTGCTTGATGTTTTTAGAGAAGTCTCAGGCACGAGACATACCATAAACAGGTCAACATTAGTCCCTTTTGGCCTTTTGAATACTGATAAGACAGATTGTTGTATAGAGTTGTGTACATCGTGTGGCTCACTATTCATTCATTATTTTGTCTTGCTATTGAATTGTGGGCGGCTTCGGGTATAAGATTGGTTCCCAACCTTTTAAAACTATGGAAAGAAAACTTGCCGGGTCGAAGGTGTTGTCACGTGGTTAGCGCTTGGTTCTTGTTAAACCTGTTCTGAAAGTGATATTATTTTTCTTTATATCATTGTGTCTGCTTCGTATTTGGATGTGTCAATGCTTGGAGAGGATTACGAGGAGATTCTTCTGGAGCACATCAAGTCAGAATACAGAGGGCATCCACCTAGTTGACTTGGATACTGTTATGCTTCCTAAGGAGGATGGAGGACTTGGAATTTCTCGCTTGGTGATCATGAATAGAGCTTTGCTGCTGAAGTGTATCACAAGGACCCGGGGAGACATTTAGGACTTATGTTGTAGCCCTCTGCGTGGAATTTATGGTACACATGGCCAATAATCCCTGGACCATCGTTTGTATTTCGCTACCCGGTAATCTGGGAGGGCATTTGCACCCTAATACCTTAATTTCATACGCTTAACTGCCCCATTTTAGGAGATGGATGCTTGTTCGCTTTTTGCATGGAAAGCTGAACCGATGAAAGGTTGTTGGCGGCTTGTTTTCCACATCTTTACGCCCTACATCCTATCGAGATGTGTTGGTATTGGATTTTTGGGTGGATGGAACATGGATGCACACCTTCCTATCGGATTTCTCTAATCAACACCTACAGGATTTTCTGGGGCTTCGGGAGGCTATTGGCGTCATTGAATGTCTCGGTTGGAAGAGATCAGATGTGGACTTTACAGTTCGACATGCATACAAATCTATTAACAACCTGTTGGAACCAAAAGTTCTCCCCTTTGTTAGGAGGGGGTCAAGAAAATCGACCATCTTTTCTTCGCTTGCGAGAAGGTGGCCAACATTAGGGCTGTTCAGTATTTTCGGGTTTAATGGGTACCCGACCCGACCCAGTTGTTCTGACCCTAAATTGGCGGGTACCCAAGACAAGATATCCGGTTCGGGTACCCATATGCAGTTGACCCGGTTAATATAGGAAACCCGATGGAAACCCCGATGGATGTTACGGGTACCCGGTTTGGAATCATCCCCTCCCATCGGGCCAACTTCCCAGACCCTTCTGAGTTTTGATTCCTCACGAGTCACGACTAAGGTTTCATCGGCCTCCAACTCGTTCTGCCCTTGCCATCCTCGGGACCTGAAGCTCTTGCCTCTGCTCCCTACAGCCCATCCCGCACCGTCCCCTTCACGGCTATCGATCGCATTATCGGATCATACTCATCATGATTAGGAACAACAACGAGGGAATCGTGGTATTTATGCACCGATTTCAATGTTTTCTTTTCTCTAGATTTGGGTTCGGAGCTTTCATTGTATCTTATTGTACTCGAATGCTGTATTTTTATTAGGGTTCTATTAATTGCAATTTGGATGATGAGAGGGGTAGCTATTTGCATCGTTAATAACCCAAATCAATCAGCTAATTTAATCTATAGCTACATTGGAAGTGAGGGGTGAAGGTGTGAAATTGGATGCGCGTAGGTGTGAATCAAGTCTACGGAGAATGCATCGGTAGACTACAGAGTATGCATGCTTCTTTATCGGTTGGTCTTCTTTTTTCTGTGGGTTTCCTCTGTAATGTTTCTTTTACAGGAAAGGTCTGTTTTTTAGTGTAGAACATATCTTGGAGTTCATCCCTAAATAATTTTGAGTGTCATTATTCAGTTCTAATGGTTTCACAAGAAAAAATAGTTGTTTGTTCAAGAAAGGCCCATCCTTTCATTCCATTTCGAGGTTTCTTCAACTCTGCAATATCTTATGTATGGATCTTACTGGAAAGTAGTTTTTATCAGTGGTCTTTTGTATGGATATTTCTGAAAACCTGTATTGACTTACCATTATGATTGTACAAATCTGATTCGCACTTTTTATTTTTAATGGATACATTTAATCATCACCAGTAGCAAGTATTTTTTTTTTGTTTTTGGGTCTTTTGAGTCAAACTCACATTTGACTATTCCTATATCAAATGTTTAAGTAATGCTTGGAGCAGTGCAATCCACGAATATCATGACCATGCGTATTATACATATTACATTTTAAGGAGACGTGAATATTATACATTTTAAGGAGACGTGAATGGTCATTGTATCTTTTGTGCCATCTTCATTCTTGAGTTGTATTTTAAGGAGATGAGAACCAGACCTGAAATTGGAGCTTTGCAGTTCACAAAGATAAGATACAACCTCATCTTTTTGTATATTTTACAAAAACAGTTGTTTGTTTGCAGAAAATGGGATAGCACACTTATATTGGACTCACTTGTAGAAATTTGGATAGCACACTTGTTTTAGGGATAGTCTACTAGCTTCACTTGTATTCGACTCAATCTGTGCTTCTTCCAAGGATATTGATATATTTGCACTTGTTTGTTGTGGTACTGATGTATTTGTGCTGATGTATCTGTGCCTTTTTGACTTTGTTTCAGGAATACTGGTGTATCTGTGTTGATGTATCCGTGCTTGTTTGACTAGTTTCATATTCTTGCTTGAAAATAAGAGTGCACAAATTGTTTGTTTTTATATGGTGCACAGGTTCTTGCTTGAAAAGAAGAGTGCACAGATTACACAATGATCATTTGTTGTAGTAATCCGCGGGTACCCGCGGGTACCCGTTAATCGTTCAAATCATCTGGGTACCCATTAGAATCGGGTACCCGTCAAAACGGGTCGGGTCGACCCATTGACCCGACTATGACGGGTCGGGTCGGGTCATGATCAAACGGGGCGGGTACCCGCCCCATGAACACCCCTAGCCAACATTGGTGGAGTTTGGTATCGAATGGGAGGATATCAACAAACTCACAAGCTTCTGGGAGTTGACCTTCAATGCCAAATCCGTTCAAGCAGGGAGTTGCTTCTACCACTTGCAGTTATCTGAACGATTTCGTTGTCTCGGAATGATGTTATCTTCCATGCCAACTACTTCTATGTAAAAAATATAATGCATCTTGTAAATACTCTCCACGAGTCTTTGCTCTTGTAATGCTGTATTTTCACAGTTAAAATTCACGGGGGGGGGCACTGTTGCGTGACCCCCCTTTTTTTAAAAGCACATTATATTGCACATTTCGTTGCTATCAATGATGTCGGTTGATTGCTGGAGGTATCAGAAAGTAAATGACGAAACTTGAAAAATAACAACCTATAGACATAAAGGTGTATTTAGCACATTAACATTATGTTACATCACATACTATTTATAAACAAAAAAAGCCGAGATACATTGAAAATAAAAAATAGAAAATGGGCATGATAATATACATATTTTTCAAACAACATTCTTAGTCATCATATCTTTGAATGAAAGAAGATGATTAAAATAGATTAGTAACTAAACTTTCTACTGAACCAAGAAAATCAATACCAGTTTGGAGTATATTGTGGATATACGAATGTGTATCACTATATTATTAATACTTACTATGTATCAACTATTAAATAGTAATATAGTTACAAGCAAAATATACGTATGCAAAATTCCCTTGATCAGCTTTAGAGTTGTTTTATCTCCATTGCTAAATGGGAGTTTTGTTACCTGGTCAGTGAGCCTTTTGGGGGGGGGGTTTCTAGACAGAGAGTAGATAAGCTCCCCCTGTAGGGGTGCGGGCGCAACGCCCCCGAACTTATCAAAATTACAAGTCATGCTGTAGCATTCGTTGTATGTGCTCATTGTGTTGTAGCAGGGTAAATGGATCCTGGAGGAGATCCATTTACCCCATCTAGTGTTTAGTCCCACATCATCCAACGGTGGGACTTGGAGGCTCTGGGAAGGCTATATAAGGAGCCCCAGACCTCCTGTACTCATTGAGAAAAAGGAATGAAGTATCCGCCCCTTTGAGGGCTTCTCCCGTGGTTTCATCCCGCTCCTCACGGAGTAGGGTTCCACGTAAAATCATGGTCTTCCATGTCTATGTTTCTTGTTCTTAGTTATGTTTTATCATTCCGCTTCCGCTTCCGATTTTCTAACATGGTATCAGAGCGGGTCGATTCTTGAGGAATTTTGTGTTCTTTATTATCGTTCGAGATTTGTTATTATGTTCTTGAAGATTTTGCCGAGATTTTACTCAAGATCAAGTTCAAGTTAAGGGTTTTGCGAAACCCTAATTCTGAGGCAGCAAGATCTTGGTTCCGTTGCCGGGATCTCCTTGTCTTCCAGGCAACTCCAGCGTTCCCTGGCCGCCATGGCTCCAAGGGGCGGAGCCCTCATCTCTCGTGCGGGTTCAATCCAGTCCAGATCTAAGGTTCAAGTTCCAGACATCGCCAGCACCAGATCTCCTCTCCAGGAGTAACTCGTGGCACAGGAGATTCCTCTCCTACAGATCCTCGCGCGCAAGCCCTAATCGCTCCAGGTGACCCCCTCCTCCACGTGCGAGCCCCAGTCATCGCTCCAGATCTCGCACCCTTCCAGGAGAGCCCTCCAGTCGTCTGCTTCCCAGGCAAGCCTTGATAACAATCCGCAGTCTCCAGCCCGCAGTCTCCAGGCGGGGCTTGTGCTCCCCGCGCGCGACCTCCTCGTCAGGCGATGGTATCATGTTACGCTTGCCGCTCCTTCGATCCCACCAACCAGGCGATGGATCCCCTAGCGGCCTTCCTCTCTCGAATCTCGTGCAGGAGGCGCGAGTTCAGTTCCCAAGCACAGGCGGCGATGCCCTGTCTGGAACGATCCTACAGACATCGCCGTGCTCCTCCAGGTCGCAGACGGCACGCAACCCTCCAGCGCGCAGCCCCGGCGGAACCCCCCCTCACGTGCTCTCCAGATCCAAGACACCATCGCGCGCGATATGACCTCCTGGCGGCACTGCTCCTCCGTGCGCGATGTCCCCGCAACCCTCCATCTTCGTTGGCGGCGACGGCGTTTCACCAATGGGGTTCCCATGGGTGGGAACCCTAATGCTTCTTATTGGCGGCGGCGTTTCACCAAAGGAGAGAGAGGGGGGGCAATGGAGCGGCTCTTCAAAATATGGGCTATAAAAAAAATATATTCCTTTGTGAGCCCAGCTGGGCACCGGCACTAATGCGGATGCTGTGTTGGTTTCTGGCCCAACTGGGCCTTATGTTAAACAAAAAAGAGAGAGAGACAAAAAAAAAGAAAGAGATGTTTGCACAAAAAAAAAGAGAAAGAAAAAAAAAGGCGCGTACACACATAAAAAAAAGAGCCGTACGCAAAGTTTATCAAAAAAAATAATTGAAAAGCCGTATAAAAAAAAGGTCGAACGGCTTAGGTTTAAAAAAAAACATCATGGCGGCTATTAAAAAAAATTGACAAAGTCGCAAGTTTCATATTCTTGTTTTTTTTTACCCCTTATTTTATCTTGTCTTCTCCCAACTTTGTCGATGACATTTTCCGACAAGTATGGGAGAAAGGGGGAGTATATGTAGAGTCACAGGTCTTCTTCCAGCCATATTCAGATGTTCGAGATTCACAGGCAGATTTACAGATCATTCAGATTCCAGACTCTACAGTTGTTCAGACTCGACGATTAATTCCGAGTCCAGTTTCAGATACGCACGAGTATGCGGTCATTGTCAGATGAGCATATGCTGCCATCATCAGTTCGAGGTCCCCATCATTCTTCTTGTTGTCAGGCCAGAGTTTTCATGTGAGCCATAGGGACTTCAGAGCAGAGGACCATTCCCTATGCCATATGTTGGCAAGGGTTTTCATGTGGTATCATAGGTACACCAGAGCAGTGCACCATTCTCTGAGCCAGATGGGAGAGACCCAGTTCTACGACGAGGAGACTTCAGGCGCAAGTTCAGACTTGATGGTCAGATTCCGAGTCTTCAGTTGACTCACACTCCAGCCTGTTCGTCCTCCTCACCTGCACGGCATGAGAAGCAACGTCCTCGACTGCAGCAATGTGCGCGTTGGGTTGATATTGTCCGTAGTGTCCTGTAGCGTTGAGTTGAGTTTATTTCTGTTTGTCCAAGCTGAGCATTTCATGCTCCAGCTTGAGGGGCAGTGTTGGAGCATTCGTTGTATGTGCTCATTGTGTTGTAGCAGGGTAAATGGATCCTGAAGGAGATCCATTTACCCCATCTAGTGTTTAGTCCCACATCGCCCAACGGTGGGACTTGGAGGCTCTGGGAAGGCTATATAAGGAGCCCCAGACCTCCTGTACTCATTGAGAAAAAGGAATGAAGTATCCGCCCCTTTGAGGGCTTCTCCCGTGGTTTCATCCCGCTCCTCACGGAGTAGGGTTCCACGTAAAATCATGGTCTTCCATGTCTATGTCTCTTGTTCTTAGTTATGTTTTATCATTCCGCTTCCGCTTCCGATTTTCTAACAAGTCACAGACAAAATCCTAAATAAATCATTGTTTAAACATTTATAAAATATATAAAATCATTCTAAGTTTTTTCCTAACAAAAACAAACAATGAAATTAGTCACACAAGTCATATTAATGATACAACGTCGATACTGCGGCATATGATATCGGTTGATATCGTGGAAACAAATTGCACTAAAGCCTTCATTTTTTACCGATACAGGGTGATACACCGATATCTCGCTGATATCGGTTGATATTTGATAAATTGGTATACAACCGGATCTTGAAATCCCTTCGTTGTCGATACCGATAGCACCGTTCTATTGCAATATTTTAAACCCTGGCCTTAACAAAATGTTAGTGCATGCAAGAATCCATGTTAGTTGGCTGCCCAACGCAGTCCTCTACTCGGGATTGGGACTGGAAATAGAAAAAGAAAATCTTACTACAGCGATGTATGGTTTTTCAAAACAAATTGTCGGTCCAACTGAGAGAAGTGTATACCATCTATCACACGTAGCTACAGCAGTTGGATGTCATTTTGTGCTTCACAAGTGTTCAATTTCCTATTTATCTTCTTTAGTTCTTTGAAATAAACTCTAAAGTGCGTCCATCCTCGAAAGCTTGAGATCCATCCAATTCTGCCTTACCCATTTTGCTACAACATGTGTTTTTTGGGCAATGCCATTTACTTAAGCTAATCTCATGATTAATTTCTTAGATTCGTTAAGAAGAGAATGAAGTCTCAATTGTTATACATTGCCTTCATTACTGGTACAAAAAGGTTCCCTTTGAGTAAAGAGTCGCTTGAAAATTTTGGATTTAACCAGCGAAGGTGGAATTGTTTTATCCTATTTAGGTGGGTCGGTATGCAAAATGAACAACAATTTAATTACCTCTGTCAGCATTTCCTCAATTTATCCCTGGAGGTTTGGGGCACAGTAAACGCCTCCCTCAAATAATCTAATCTTTGTGGATTTTTTACTCTGATTTTTCAAATAACAGATTGGTCATTTTACATCATTCAAAGAGCTTTTGTTGGTTTCCTTAGATCTCGTCATTAAATATGTTTCGGACAGCTCTCGGACAAAACTTTTAATCTAAATATTTATGTATAAAACTTTAAGAGCTCTCTTCTCTTTTTGTGCATTTTGCAACTCGCTTTTTCTCATATGCTTAGCTGGTAGCTGCAGGGAAATACGCAAGTACGGGCAGATTACAGTGGTCAAAATGTGAGACCTATGCAGGTAGATAGGGTTCCTCAGTGGGCCGCTGGACCACCTGATAATGCAATGCCTGGAGCCCAGTTGCCCGGTCCGCACGCTCCAGCGATGGCACCTGGCCAAGCCAGCCAACCTTCTAATTCACAGGTAACAAGTGAATCCGCCACAATCAGCTGATTAAATATACAGATGCTGGTGTGGTTTTTGGACTCCATATCCAACAGCTCATCTAATAAAGCTTGTTTTACCCCAGTTAGAAGTTATAACATTGTGGTTCTAATTTGGTTTCTTACCCAATAATTGATTTTAATGTTTAGAATGAAGTATCAGTGAATTTCTGAATTCACTGGCTATTTCGGGTTTATGGAATATCAAATTGATTGTAACGCTTCCGTTTCTAATATTTCAAACCAAATACTTGTGACGAATTTTATGCTGAAACGAACAAGTCCCGCTTCTTGTTCATGCGCAAGTGCAAGTATTTCCAGCACCTTCAACTAACCTTTTGCAAATATATGTGCAGCTGACGCCTGAACTGGAGAAGAGCCTCCTCCAGCAACTCATGAGTCTCACCCCTGAGCAAATTAATATACTTCCTCCTGAACAGAGGCAGCAGGTTTTTCATTTACAACAGTTGTTTCGCTAGTTGCAACCTGGATCATCGTACCTAATTCATGAGTTCAGGTCACTGGGACTTCAGATGACAGCTACTGTCGATTCTGATATTTCGGTGAGATATCATGTTCAGTCTTTTTCAAGTCCTAATCCTTCCTGAGTGCTGCAATACCGTGTTTAGAATAGCAGCAACTAATTATTCTTTTGGATTCGCTGCTAGATGATTTATGTTTAACATGCCTTTCGATGAGAAACCATGTATTTTCTTTTTCGAGTGGCTGAAGTATTCTTAATTTTGTTTAGGCTTATATTGACCCTGATTGAAGCTGTTCTTAGGTTTACTTTCCTTCCTACAGTACTATCTGATTCTAATTAACGGGTTGCATTGAAACCTAATGCTCACATAATGATATTTAGAATTTATCCATGACAACAACAATAGCAACAAAGTCTTTTCCCACATTAAGTGGGTCGGCTGCATGGATTCTTTGCCTTCGTTCAGATCTATCTTGAATCATTCTCTTGCTTAGATCCAAAAAAACTAAGATCTCTTTGTATAGTCTCATTCCAACACATTTTGGGCCTTCCTCACCCCCTCTAAGTCGGCTCAACATCCCAAAACTCGCATCTCCTTACCAGTGCATTAGTTGATTTCCTTTGCAAATGGTCAAACCACCTTAAGCGATTTTCTCCCATCTTATCCTTGATCAGAGCTACCAAAATTTTCCTTCTGGATTTCATCATTCCTAATCCGATCTTTACATGTGTATCCACACATCCACCTTAGCATTTTCATTTCTGCTAATGCCATTCTCTGCACAAGTCTATGGTTTACAGACCAATATTCAGATCCATAGAGCATAGTAGGTCTCATTGTTGCTTTGTAAAATTTTCCTTTGATTTTCAAAGGATTTCTTATCACAGAGAACAATAGAGGCTCTTCTTTACTTTAGCCCACCTGCATTTATTCTATTAGTAACATCTCTATCAATTTCACCATCATGTTGCAAATAGATCCAAGTATCTAAAAAAATCTATCTTCTGAATGTTATTGTCACCAATATTCACCTTGATTCCTTCACCATTGCTTCCATCAAAAAGTGTACTCAATATATTCAGTCTTAACTATACTTATACGAAATTATTTAGTCTCCAATGCATGTCTCCGGACCTCAAGCTTCTCATTTACTCCATCTTTCATTTAATCAATCAACACAATATCATTAGTGAATAACATACACTAAGGTATCTCATCCTGAATGTGGCTTGTCGATTTGTATATAATCAAAGTAAAAAGGAATGACTCAAAGCTAAATCTTGATGCAGACAAATGTTGATGCTAAAATAACCAGTCTTCATATATTGTATTCTTACACAAAATGAAGCCATATCATACATATCTTTTATGAGATTAATGTAGAGGAGGGCATGTACTTGTCCAAAACTCTCTACAATATATCCCGCCGGACAAAATCATAGTCCTTCAAATCAATAAAAAATAAAGAGAGCCGCATGAAACAACGACAGTGGACTTCCAAGTTCCAAGACGAAAAAAAACACTTACGCTTCCGCAATAACGGGTGCAAACAAGTCATTGATGATCAGTTTAAATGCAATAGGCTTTAGTCGACGTCTGTGATGAACTTTGTACAACAGCTGATGTTATGTTGAGATATAGACTGCGACACGCGGACTCCATTCGTCCGTCAGATTTCCCCAAAAGAGTTCTTGCATGTAGAAGGCACGTTAGATTGTTAGCAATAAGTTATTACTAATGTGCACTGTTGATCAAGAAGAAAATGGTAGTGCCAAAATCACACAATTACGCGTGTCCGAAAAGTTCTCTTATCCCGATAATAAGGGTTTGGTTACTGGGATGGGGTGTTTACGCGTGTCTGAAAAGTTCTCTTATCCCGATAATAAGGGTTACTGGGATGGGGTGTGTTTGGGCAACCTCATGTGGAATAGTAGCTGTTTAGATGCTTATGAGAGTTGGAGAGGGTTGGAATAAGAAATGTGTTAGTGATGTTCCCTTGATTTGTGATGGAAATTCTAACCCGGGAATGCATGGGAGTACACCAGGTTATCCCGGGATAACCCGAAAACCAAATGAACCCTTTAAATTTGTTATTATTATTTATATCCATTTGAAATTGTATCCCTGGTTTTTTATTGATATGCATTTTGAATTTTGATGGATGGATATTTGCTGGGAAACTGACTGATATGGACATGTATAAGAATGTAGTTTTATAATTAATATAGTAGAGAAGCATATACTTATGTTATACATTTCCAAGATCTTGTTTTATGCAAGTGCGTGCACACACATGTGGGGGCGGGGGGGTTGTATGTGTCTATGTATGAGAATAGTGAGTATGCACCGCTTACACACGTTCACTTTTTTTTTTGGAATGGAACCTTGGAAGATTTACATCATCATATATTACCATAGCTACGTCAAATTTTAACGATCTTAAAATTGATGAATCAGACTCTTTTTAGATTGATATGTCAGTGATGAATGTTTTACACGAAATTTGAAATATATATTGGACTTATCATTCTAAGGTAAACCTCCCAAGTTACATTTCCAAAAAAATGTAGACCTTTGCATGTAAACTTACATGCGTGTATGTGTTGCGCGTGCGTGCATGCGTTCAATTTTTTATAGTGTGAGTTTTATATTTATATTGTGCGGTTATAATACAAACTGTATATATTCTACTAAAATAGTGTTTTTTACAAAATGGGGACGACTTTCTTGAACTCAAGAAATACCACATCCCATTAGAAGGGCCTCCTATATGTAAATATGTGTATGTGTGTATATATGTGTCCGCGTGCGTGTGTGTGTCTGTGCGTGCGTGCGTGGGCATGCCTGTGTATGTAGGTGTGCATGTGTGTGTGAGTGCACGCGTGCACGTGGGTGCATGCATGTGTGTGTTTGTTTCTATATTCCCCCATTTTGTAAATGACCTCATATTCCCCCACTTCCCATCTTGAGGGGTGCTCCCTCAAATTTCCTTCAATCTCAAATGAAAATTGGCATGACGATTTACTTGAATGCTTCATTGTTCGCATGTTGTTCAATCGACTGCTCAGAGGGGACTAACGTCCGGTCTTGGAGGGTCTGCGGTGCCCGACAAATTCGGTCTGACAATCGCTGTGTCGATCGCTCTTACGACACTCAACCCATGAACAATCAATTAAGATAACAATCAACCCACAATGTATGAATAATCAATGCAAATATGAGTCAAAATTTATTTTTATTTTAACTCTATAAAATATGTGTATATCGAATAAGTGTATAGTGTCGAACCGTAGAGAGCGAGCTAGAGGATAAGTTATTTATTGCCAATTAATGAAAATTAAACAATAATTATTTTTATATTTTTTGCTTTTTAGCTTATGTGGGTTTAATTATATTTATTTTTTTTACGGATTTTAATGTTTTATCTTTTTAATGTTTTTAATTTTATAAAATTTTTTATATTTTTATGATTTTTAGTTTCTTTTCTTTTTAATTTATAATACGTTTATATATATATTTATATGATAATATGTATAATATAAATACTATATATGGTATATATATAAAATAAATATATAAAAATTCAGGAAATACAATTGAGTACAATTATTTTTATTATTTTAAAACTTTTGAAAACTTATAGGTATTTATAATTAATAATAATAATAAGTAAACATAGTAATAATATAAGCTTTATATAGGGTTTTATATTTATAAGTATAGCTATATATACTCAAAAATTACGAAATAAAATATTTTTGTGTTTTTAAATATTTTTCTCTATTTTTATGTTTTTTTTTGTAATTTTTTGCTAATTTTTAGGTATTTTAATTGATTTAATGTAGCAAAACAAAATCTTATGTTAATAGGCCGTATTGTTTTGGGATTTAAAAATAGATAAATAGGTCAAACTTCCCCAAAACTAATTTTAGTATATACTATATACTATAAATAAAATTGTACAATAGAAAACTATTTTTTTTGGATTTTATCGATTTTTTTGCAAATTTCTATAATTTTAGGATGGGTTTTCAAAATTTCAAGTTTTTCTTTTATATTTTTGTGATTTTTGTTTTGGAGTTATATAATACAGTAGTATATAATTTATATATATATATATATATGAAATGTTTAATAATGGTTTTATAATTATTTGTAATTTTGAAGTTAAATAGGGAAAAATAGCTCTTAAATGATTCTAAGAATTTACAAGCACATGAGCTATTTAATCAATAAAAAAAGACATAAATTAACTTACAATACTAGCACGTGTATATCTGTAATAAAAATAAAGTGTATGGGTACACAAGCAATTATACCTGAAATTTTAATATTAAATTAATAATTTAAATACTAAACATAAATATAAGAACGCAGAGGAGTATTGCCATAAAATTCCCGCATGGTCTGATATGCAATATTCAAGAGCTTTGGCGTTCCATGCAATTATTACACATTTATTTACATTGTGAATAATACCTACAAGACTAAATTAAAATATACAAAAAGGCATGAAGGGCTTTGTGCAATTTACCCCATCAATGCGCGCTATCCGACGGCTCTAGATCCTTTACTTAGATGCATCTGACGATCCAAGACACGCCATATTGCTTCATCGATCAAGGGTCAAGATCAGAGCTTGGTCATCATTGTATGACTGAAGCTTGATGCTATCCGACGGCCACGATCAGAACTGGGTCGCCCTTCCAATCGAACAGTTGCTGCTCTCCACGAAGAACAAGGAAGAACACCATGTCTTCCCTGCTTCAATCTATCGATTCTCCTCCCTCCGATGGTTGTAGATGCTTTTGAGATGCTCAAATACTGCATGGAGGCTGCCCACAATGAATGGTGATGCTCAAAGGGGTCCGGGCTCCATCGATCGGAGCCTGGAGCTCGTGAAACGTGGCAGCACCCAGAGGTCTTCGGTAGGGATAAACACACCCAAAACAGGGTCCTTTGGCTCAATTACCTGTACGTTAAGAGTCAGAGGTCGAGGGAAAACTACCTCGACCTCGTTTGGCATGGAATTGGGGTGAGGTGAAGGGTGGCAAAGAGGTCAGACGAAGGGTGGTGGAAGAGGACCTCGACGATTGACCTCGACATCTCGATTTAGGGGGAATTGAGGTGATTGGGTGGTCTAGAAAGGTGGAGAAGCATCAGGTTAAGGTGATGGACGTGGTGGCGGGTTGAAACAAGGGATATACATGGCGCTACAGTGGTCAAAGCTCTAGAGCTCCGACGTATGCTAAATCCACAGATTACACTAAAAATTACAGAAAAGGCATGAAATAAATGCTAGATATAAGTGCGAAATCGAAATACGGAGAAAATACACCGATAAAAGCTAACTAGCTATGCTTCAACAGGTCGCTATTCAACCCAGAAGCACCGACGACGGAGATAAGCTCCGGCGAAGGGGATGTTGCGTTGAATACTGCTCCTCTATACCCCGAAACATCAACCCCCTATCACTGAGCTGCTGCCTTGAGCCAGGAAATGATGGTGGAAAAGTGGTCCAAGATAGATCAAAAATACAAAAAATAAGTGGAGGATGACTTTATACATATGAGGATGATGCGATGTTGCAATGGTTCCACTGATCGATTGGGTGTCTACAGCTATCCTAGGAGCATGGCAAAGAGACCGATCAAGGGGAGAAGATTTCTGCAGAAGGAAGTAGGCTCCCTCGATCAATGATTCATGCGTGAGAATTTGACGAAGATAGAGGGGTCGACGTCTGACATAGCCACAGGGCTAGGCAAGGACAATTGACCGGAGGTCAACTGTTGCCGAGCCCTGATTGGTCCACATCAGCCATATACGGACAAAACAGAAATAAAAAGAATAAAAAATGAGAAATAAAATAGTAAATGAATTATTTAATTTTTAGCCAAAACATGAAAATTATTTATTATTTTATGTAGTATTTTATTATGTTTTTAATTTATTTTTATTAGCTAATTTATTATATGTTAATATTTATATGTATATGTAGGCATTTAGACCTTTATTTGGCCTATTTTATTTTAATTTTGTGTTTTTATTTATTATTATTATATATATAATTTCTATATTTATAACTTATTTAATTACATATATATTTTGTAATTTTGAGTTTATTTATGTGCTTGAATGATAAAGTATATATTATATAGGTATATTACATGTATAGTTTACTTGTATATTAAAGTACCTTATTTATTTTAATTCATCTTTAATGATTTTATTCTAATTTTATTATTTTATATGTATTTTGAATTATATTTGCAAACATATAAAAAGATACGAGAGTGAAAGACATAAAGAATAAATATACTAAATATTATATACATGTATATTGCATAACGAGGGCCTAAACGCTAACTTTTGCATCTTAATTTCAAATTAAATGAAACCACCTTCATTAAATAGATAATTTAATTTTATGAATAATAAAGGTGAGTTTGGTCAATTTTGTATATGTATGGAAAAGATACAAGTCTGTAAAGTTTTCCTTGCGGCCTTTTATTCTGTGTGTCTCGGGAACACTATGCATTATTTTTGAATGAAATAAATTTTGTATTTTTCTTTGTATTTTTATGTAAAATATTCATGTTAAGGGTTTATTGATTGGTGGTATAAATAATAAAGAATAAAATAGGTCCAAAAAACCTATTTATTATCAAATCAAATTAGAGTTTTTAAGGGTTATATATAATACTTCTCTGCCCTATCTCCCCCTACTTTATTCCTTGTCGACCAAGCCATCATGATGACTGGGTCTCAGGGTCTAAGGTCACTCGATGTCTTTGACACTTCATTCTTTTTTCTTTTCTTTCTTTTATTTTTTTATTTTGGCATTAAATACATCATTTTGTACTATACTTATTTCTTAATAAATGAATGTTATTTTATATAAATTAATATTATATACATACATTTAGCTAGGGATTTCAAGCCAAAATTAAAGAATAAAGGTGATGAAGTGGAGATTCATCACACCCATAAACTTGCCTTTGCTAGTCCCTAGCAAGCACTTATAATAATAAGTGTAGAAAAAGAAAATAAAGAAAAGAAAAAGAAAATAATTTAGATCTATTTTAACTTTTAAAATTATCTTCATAAAATCAAAGTTTGGAGCTCAATCAGACCTTTGGAATTTAGGTTTGGTCGGAACCTTATTGGGAAGCCGACTTGAAACTCAACAGCCTCAAAGAACCACAAAACTCTACCCAACTCTCCTCAAAAGCCAGGTCAGAACAAATCTATATGTCATACATAGTCCTTTATGAGTATGAGTCTATCTTGTACAATATCAGTGATATGCAACTCCTCTCGGTTGAAGTAGTAAAGAGACAATCTTCTCCAACATGGTCACCCTAATTCTCCAATCCAACAACTCTTTCCTCAAGAAGCAGTGTATTCCCTTTAAGTTCAAGTGCAACCAGCTTAAGAAGAGGAGGCGGAAGAGAGAATGGATGGTAGATAGCATAGCTACTTATCCTGGGATGCTTGACCAGTGTAGCCAAGTCATCCAGCTGCAGGCTCACATGGATACTTTGACTTTGAAGCACAAGCTTGCTTATTGAATACATTTATACATACTTAGACTAGAATTGCTTTTTCTTTGATTTTTGTCCGTCTACTCTTGTTGGATTTTTTGGTTTTACATTTTTTGAATACTATTTACAACAGCATTTACATAAGGACTTTTCCCTTTCGAGCCAGTAGACTATCCCTCTTTTGAAGCATTATTGCAACCCAGAGTTTCTTATCCTTAGACCTCATAGCTACTGGATCGGGTTGGGACACAATGGCCATAGATTGTGACTTCTTATGTTTCCATTCGCTTGCGTCTCAAGCTGTCAAATCTAACCCTCTATCACTTCAGCTGAGTTGAGCAAAGTGTAAGGTGTAGGTGCCCAAGTTAGGTCACTATCGATAAGAGTCCTGCACGTGTTTTGAAATATTCTACTTAGACAATCAAGATGACACATGAACCTAGTCTTGTGGTCTCAAAGAATTAATGCTAGCAGACCTGAAGTACCTCAATTCTAGTTCTTATATGATTCCCGCGATTAAGTGGATTAAGGTCCAACCAAGTTCCAATCTTCAGATTTTATTTAGACGAGTTCAATTGTCCTTTTCAATTCGAAAAATACAAATGCTATGCTATGAAAAGAATTTTTTTGTGAAGCAATTTTCTGATTATGAACTTTTTATGGATTTTTGAAAATGTTTTGAAAATTTTTATCCAATTTTGAAAATATTTTGTAAATTTTTAAGAGTTTTGATTTTTTTTGAACTTTTTAGGGATTTTAAATAAAAGTTAGTGAAAGAAGTATGTGCAAATATTTACACGGGTGTGCATATTATTTACATGAATTAGTTAAAGAATTTACACTAAGATTTATACATGTCAAGTTAGTGTTTATTTACAGATTTTTATGCACAAGGCTTGTAAAGAATGACATATAAGGTTCTCAAAATATTTTGAAACCTTTTATTTTGAAATTAATTTTTACAAAAAAAATTGCAAACATTTATAAAATTTGGAAATCATTCTACAAAGATTTTTCAAATAGTATGTATTGATTTTTCAAAATATTTTTTCAACCATTTTTCAAATCCTTTGCAAACTGATATTTCAAAAAATTTATTCAAGCAAATGAAAAGGAATTTTACAAACATAATTTTTTTTATAAAGATTTAAAAACATTTTGCAAAAATTTTCCAAATGGCTTTTAAAAGATTTGTCAAGATATTTTCCAAATATTTTCAAATCACTTTTAAAGTGATTTATAGATTATATTTACAAAATTTTTTTGAAAATTTTTATACATATAAAGGTGTGTTCTTTATACTTGATTATTGTTTATTCTAATCCATATAACATTTTAGCCATATTATTTAAAAATATGAAAGTACGAGTTATGGCTAAAGTATATACAACATATATACGGTCCTATATACTTAGCTTGAGCTATGTCCTCATAGGTCAGGGAGAGAGAAAGGAAGACATAACTCGTACTAAATATAGAAAAAGTCTATACTACAATGACTAAATAATGAAAGAGTGAGAAGTAGACTGTCTCCCCCATACTTTGGATTAATTAATCCTAAGTATAGCAGACTGTATACAAAACAGGGAGGGTCAAGGGTGTGAATAGACAAATAAATAGCTCAACATGTCTCCCCCTATACTTAGAGTAAAATACCCCTAAGTATAGCGGAGAAAATCAAGAAGAGAGGAGACATGCGAGGGGTCAAATAAACCAATAAAAAGAAAAAAAATGATGTAGGAGTGAACACATCACTCCCCCTATACTTAGGGTATGATATCCCTAAGTATATGCAACAACATGAGTGAGGAAACAAAACTAACATAAACAACATGGTGGCTACACCCCTGTATACTTAGGATAAAGTATGTCCTAAGTACAGACACAAAGATATGCTAAATGATCCGGGGTGTGAGACATCATGCGGAAGAGAATAGGGATGAAAAGACGAAACATAGTATATACAAGCAATAAGGAATGGTGAAGGTAGGACGGTATTTGACAATCAAATGTCGTACTATCATGTCTCCCTGTGAAAATAACGATGCAGTCAAAAAAGAATGACACTCGAAAATGCAATCAAGTGGGTCTCTGCTACCTGGAAAAACAGATCGAAAACTAAGTCATGGTCTGGTAGTGGGAAACAGAACATTAACTCATAAGATGTGGAGGAAGAAGGAACAATACATAATCCTCCATGTCAGTCGCAGTCTCAATAAGATATAAAAAGTGAAGAACAAGAGACTCACTACGCAGCTCGATATCCAGTGGACATAAGGTCAAAAGATCTAAGATAACACTATATATCACAAGACACGACTCATCCTTGCAAAGGTCGTCAAGGCTAGCGGACACAGATGAGTTAGAAATCCAAGAAAAATCAGAAAACTCGGTCTCATGATCCACCAGATAAGATAACAACCAGAGATGAGACCAAGTACACAGATTAGAAGACTCGATTTTGTGCTCCGCAAGATCATAGACACAAACATAAATGAAACTGAGTACCAATAAAATGATGTATTCTTCCTCAAACAACCCTTAGAGAGTGATACACATTAAGTATTGAATAATCCAAACAAAACTCATCCTTGTGAGGGTAATCAAGGAGAGTAGACTCAAAGGAGTCTAATCCATTAGACAGGCAGAAGAAGTGGTCTCGGCAGGCAACAGATCGACTGCACAACATAGGAAGAGATTGGAAAATAGGAAAATGTCGCAGTCTCCTGTAGATAACCCTCAGAAAGTACTGCAAACTAAATGGGGGAATAATCAGAAAAACATGGCTCATCCTTGTAAGGGCTGTTAAGGAAAGCAAGCTCGAAGGAGTCAATTTTGCTAAAATAATCGGTCTCGTGATCGGAAAGATCAGATACACAATCAAACAGTGAGACTGAATGCTCACACCAAACGACACAGTTTTGTGCTCCACCAGAAAGGAAGCACAAGCACTGAATGAAAACGATCGAATGGAAAATGTTGCATCCTCCTGCAGATAGTCTTCAGGAGTAATGCAAACTAAGTTAGTGAAAATAAGGGCAATGCTAGCATACAGTCGCAGGTCCTTAAGAAATAAATCAATCGTCAACGTCGAAGGGCATAAGAATATGGGAGGGACAAACATCATCAAGTCATTCACAATACATTGCCTCAAACAACCATATCAGCTGAAATGGCTCAAGATATACGAGAAAATTCTCTAAGTGCCCAATGGGGATAATAAATTCAGGAGACAGAGGACGGATCATTCGCAAAGATGAGTGAAACCATGCGAGCTCTGAGCATCGTTGCTTTGAAGTACAGAAAGAGATAGTACATCAAGCACCTGAATCAAGACGGGCAAAACCAAATAAAGTATCTAACAATCACAACTCAAGGTATTCGTCTCATCAGTAAACACTTGGGAATGGATCGCATCCTCAATTCGGGGAGAGATCAAAGATCCTCAATAAAGCATCACACCTATAATCGTGCAAAATCTGAATCTTCAATAATATATATAATATCCAATATCCATCAAAGAGAGCACACTCATTTCAGCCTCCTCAAATCTAGCCAGCTTAATCAATTAATTAATGCAATCAAAACCTCGATGCAAGTCTCATTGCTCAGCACAACATTCTGCGGTGAAAGAAGAGATGGCACGGGATGGAACAAAGAGGGTGGACAAGATCGGGCAAAACAAAGATAACATTGTGGTTCAAGATGAGGGTCTTCTTGAACCAGACCAAAGATCTAGTGATATGGGTGAGAAGAAAGCTGCGAGACCCAGCTTTGAGACCAGCCGATTACAGTACGACGAGCTTTTTCTTTCCTTGATCCTTATTTTCCGTAGCATAACAGTAGTGTAGTGTCAGTTTTCATTTCATGTAATTTCGTGTTTTTCCCGTAAAATTAAAAATTCTCGATCGCCGGAGCTGTGGCTCCGTTGCTAGTTTCTGACTAACCAAACCTTCCTCCGCCATCCCGATCACTTCCATCAGCTCCCCCTTTGCCTTCTGAACGCCCCACACGCCTCTGTCTACCCTGGTCTTGCTCAGACCATGAGATCTGGGTCTCCCTCTCCACCCTTCGCCGGAGACCATCACCCGAGCCCTTGACGCCTCGCCTCTGCCTCCTGAAGCTCCCTAGAGCTTCACCTTTTTGCCGCTAAGATTCTCCTGTAGAAAACAAAGAGAGACTACGGCTTTGCAGGAGACCTCGAGGCTATTTTTGCAGCTCCATGACTTGAACCCCTCTAGACATTACCAGAGCGCCTCGAGCCATTTTGCTTCCACAACCGGATGCGGGAGCACCTCCAGCTTGCTCTCGAGCATTCAGATGAGAGAGATACCTCTGATCAAACTGGGTCAGCACCAATGTTCTTCCCTGTTCTTTATGAGAAACAACCACTGTCTGATTGCCATCTCATGCCACATTGAGCCACCAACGTTGGATCTTGCACACCCTCAAACTTCATATCTCGTTCTGGGATCCAATCTTCACCGTAGATCTGCGATTTGTCATTGTGCCACATGGCATGACACGTGGATAAGTGGGGCACCTGCAACCACATGATCAACGTCTAGTGGGGGTATTTTGCATCTTCTTCCCCTTCATTTTGTTTATTTATCATTTAGTCCTGTAAAATATTTTGTACGCTTTAAAATTTTTGTAAAATTTGCAAGGAACCCTATGTAGTTTATTTATATTATCTTATGGTCTTGGCCACTTCACCTCACATGTCATCCCACGTGAGGTGGCGATTTTGCATACTAACCTCTACGGGTTTTGTATTTTGTCTTTAATACATGAAGTTTAAATATTTTGAGTATTTTGTAGAACAACCTTGTTATATTTTTAATTGCAATTATACCCTTGTTGGTTCATGTATTTTTGTGTTTCTGTTCTATTTATTAAAAATATCAACCGTGCTCAGAAAAATATGAAAAATTAGGATTAAGTGTATGTTTGCATACACTCACGCTATATTTTTTTGTATTTTAAGCATTTTATATATTTTCTAAAAATAATAAAGGGCAGATTTTACCCTTATTTGACTTAAAAAATAAAAAAATATCAAACCTTTTTGAAAAATTCCAAAAAATGTATTTTGTTTATTTTAGTATTTTTCTTTTAAATAAAAAATCCCTAAAAATAGAAAAAGAAAAGGATTAAAAGTTGAAAAGCTCCAAAATTCTTTATAAAATATAAAAAATAACCAAAAATCCCAAAAAAGTTTATTTTTATCTCTAAATTTTCTTTATATTATTTGTTACATATTAAAATTGATTTAAAGAATTTTTGACACAGTTTCCTATTTTTAATCTTCAAATCAATTCAGTCTATTTATTTAATTCTTGTTTTTGGATATTTTGACATTAAAATATATAAAATTAGCAAAACTATCTAAAAAACACAAAAATAATAGAAAACTATATAAAACACAAAAACATTAAATCTTTAATTTTTGTTTATTTTCAATTGTAGTTATAATTATATTACCCTATATTATATATTCCTATATTAACTATTAAAAATAAGAGAAATAATTAAAATAAAAAATATAAAATTAAAAACAATTAGAAATAGAAAAAAATACATAATTAAAAACCCACATAAAATTCAAAAGAACCTAAAAAACCCAAAATGATTCATTATCTTTATTTGCCACTTTTGATTGTCTATCCGCCATTGTTTCCTATATTCGACCCCTACTCTACATGTCCACTATACAACCTATTGTAGGATATAATCAATTTTGACCCTTTTGGTTGAGTGACTTTATTCTAGTGTGGGTTAATTGTTAATTAGACACAGTTTTTGAGAGGTTGTCGCAACGACTGAGTCCTCACCTTGTGAAGCTCATTTTAGACCACTCGATTTCCGCATTTATCACCTAGATATTAGAATACTTCATTGTTTATTTCTAAACTTGTTAGAAATGGACATGCATTCTGGAATAGACCTATCATAAAAAGTAATGATTGATATATTTTAGATAGTAATCTAACATATAGTAATCTAACATATAGAGGACTCTACTATATTAGAATATTAATGAATGGTTCATTAACATTTCTAGTACAAGAAATTTAAACCCTAAAAGATCAATAGGAGGATGAAGATCATTTGACAATGATCTGGCATCAAAGCTTGGATATATGTCTATTGATAAGATCAATAGACTAGTAAGATATGGAATTTTTAGATTGTCTGAAAGTTCAAATCTTACATACTTGTGAATATTGTATTCGAAGTTAAAATGTTCGATGCACCATTCTCTGGGAATGGTGTAAGATGGCGAGGTATTCAAGATCTCATACATATTGATGTTTGCGGATCCTCTATACCATAATGAACATTAATGATATGTGATATCCTTTAATGATTATTCACTGTATGAGATTTCTTCCTTTACCCATTAGAAACCTTTGAAATTTTCAAAGATTTCATAATTTTGGTTGAGAAACAAAGTTATAAGGAAGATGAAATGAATTTGATCTACCATAGATAGACAATACCTATTAGATGAATTCAAGGAATACCTTATAGAGAGGAATATCGTTCCTATCTCACTCCTCCTTATACATCTCATCTTAATTGAGTTGTAAGGAGATGCAATTAGATCATTTTATACATGATCTGATCAATGATGACACTTAGCATAATTACCTCTTAATTTCCATATATATATAGTAGAGACTTAAATATATATCATTAATAAGATTCCATACGAATATGAACCCAAAAATCCTTGTCAACTATGGTTTGGAACCAAGCTTAGTGTCAGACATTGGAGGATTTATGGATTGCTTGGTCCGTGCTATAACATGTATGCAAGAAAATTAGAATCTTGCATTTGAGAGTGATACTTCATTAGGAAAATAAAGGATGGTATTGGATACCTACTTTATAACCTTGAGATTCTTAAAAGATTTCATCTCTAAGAATATGATTTTAAGAGAATGAATTTCTTGAGAATCAATATAAGAATAAAGCAATGGGACTCATTGAATCCTAAGAGGATAATGTTGCTCCTAGAATCAGAAACTAAAAGGACAATTAAAAGATGAAACACTCGTACCTCTTCAAATCAGTTTGAGGGTGGTAAGGCCACCTAGAGAGTATAGATTCCATGTGTCAGAGAAATCTGACAATGATCGAACTTCATATGATGAATCTTCTGTAGATCATGACGTGGAGATATGGATGTTAGCAATAAGTTTAAAGTAGAGTTCATACACAAGTGTTGTGTATGGAACCTCGAGGATCCACCTATAAGGGTCAAACCCATAGGGTGTAAATAAATCTTCAAGAGAAAGAGGGAACCTGATGAGAAGGTAAAGACCTTCAAAGCCTGGCACATAGCCAAGAGCTATACACAGAAAGAAGACATCGCTTGCGATGAGACTTGCTTTCTAGTAACCATGCTTAAACACATTAGAATATTTCTAACTATAGCTATACAACTTGACTACAACATATTTAAGATGGTGATGAATCTCCATTTCATCACCTTTATTCTTTCATTTTGTCCTTAAATCCCTAGCCAAATGCATGTCTATATCATTAAATTGCCAAAACAAATACTCTATAAATTGTATAAATTATTGTATAAAATACTATAAAATTATTGTATTTAATTCTAAAATAAAAGAATATAGGAAAGAAAAGAAAAAGAATGAAGTGTCAAAGACACTGAGTGGCCCTAGTCCCTGAGACCCAATCATCATGATGGCTTGATCGCCAAGGAATGAAGTAGGGGAGATATGGCAGAAAAACTGTACAACAATACACAGAAAATCACACAAAAACCCTAATTTAATTTGCCTAATTATTGATTTTTGGGGTCCTATTTTATTTTTATTATTTTTACACCTAAAACAATAAAATCCTTGACATGAATATTGTAGATAAAAATACAAAATTGATTTCATAGAAAAATAATGCACAGTGTGCTCGTGACACAAAAAAGCTATAAAGAAAATTTTGCGAACATGCATCTTCTCCATCCTGTATCAAAACTGTCCAAAATCACCCTTAATTGCATATAACTTTTAGTAAGCTATTTACTGAAGGTGGTTTCATCTAATTTGGAGTTAAGATATAAAAGTTAGGTTTTGACCGCCATTGTGCAGTATACGTATATATTATATTCATATATTTATTCCTTAAATTTTTAAATCCTTATATTATTATAAAATTGATATTTTTTTAAAATACTTGACTATAATTAAAATAAGTTAAAGCCATTAAAAAGAAACTAAAATAAATCAATTATTCCATTACATAGTTAAAACATACTTTAATATACCTATCAAGAATTTGTATATAATTAATTAATAAAGTCATAAAAATTCTTGAATATGTAGTTAAATAAATTTAAAAAGTATAAAATACAAGTATATATTGATAAAATATACCAAAAAAGTAAAATTAAAATACCCAAAATACGAGTATTTTACCTATAATCATACATGTAAATAGTAACTTGTAATTAATAACCTCAAAAAAATAAAAATAAAAATAAAAATATGTATAAAATACTACATAAATTGGAAATGTTTTTTGTTTTATAGCCTAAAACTAAATTAATGTATATATATACACAATTTATTATTTATTTTTCTAACATTTTCGAACTTCGAGTTTTTTGGTTGGTCCACGTGGACCAACCAGAAGCTCTCAACTGCACTGACCTCCAGCTGCCTTGTCAAAAACCTCATGGGCACTCTATTTTCTTCAATTTTTCAGGCTTCATCCCACACCTTCTTTGCCTCGAGCTCCTTACGCTTGTGCAGGCCCCCATGTCTATCCTCATCGTCGACCCATCCTTCATCACCAACCCCTCCTCGACATGCCACTATGCCCCGAAGTCAGCCCATTCACCTTCTATAAAATTCAATCTTCTCCGTCATTTTGAGGTTTGATCACTCCTACGCATGTTCTAAGCTTCTCAAACCCACTAACCATCCTCCCCTTAGTGGCAACAATCGAAGGGCATGCTCTACAACGAGGAGGAGCGGTAGAAGAGCCAGATCCAACCATCATTGGAGCGACCTCTGGCTGGTCTTGTCTTCTCGATCTTCGGGCCAAATCGAGGTCGTTTCCTCTGCATTCCTATGTAACTTTAGGTGATTAGTTTATTCCCGTAGTTTAATTTTGCATTTCATCAATATCTTCACCTGATCTCCACACTATTCCATTCCTATTCGTATTCTCCGTTATTCCCCTTTGTTTGATTAACCTGAATCCCTCGGATTCGGTAAATAGAAGTTCGCTCCGCCTCCATCTGTTGGCCTCCTCCTAGACTTCACCATCTCCATCCCCTTTAGTTTTCCAGCGTCAACGATCGTCTGAGGAGTACATCTGAAGTCTCCTAATTTTTTTGGTGCATGACCCAGGTCCTACATACCCTTCTTGAGCCAAGGAGCACTTAAGAAGAAGCTCCGGTTACCAAGACCGGACCTCCATGATCGTCATTAGTCCACCTCCGGCACATCTAATGCCACCAACACCTGTGGAGGAGCGCCAACAACATCTGGTCACCGTCAAATCGTGAGGAAGTCGTCGGATGAAGGAGCATGGACCAATCAAAACTCGCGACACCTAAGTTCTTTAGGTGTTCTTGAAGACCCCTTCCCAACCGTTAGATGAAGAACGCGACCCAGATCTAATCTGGGCCATCCATTCTTATCGAAGAAGTAGGCGAAGAGGAGCGCCCGATCAAACACGTAGCATGCAAAGGATGGTCGGATCCATCAGGATTTAAAGGGGTAAATTTCATGTACCCCCTCCGCCTTTTTGTTATTAGTAAATAGTTTTGTAAATATTTAATTAAGTATAAAACTTTGTGGTAGAATTGCAACACAACCCCGTACTTTTTGTAATTTGCAAGTAAGTCCAGTGCTAGCTCAGCTCACGTGGTCCCCCATGTGAGCTGGGTAATTTGCTTGTATACAATGTGGCTTTGTATATTTTGTTTTGATATATAGAAATAAACCTTCAGTTCAAACTTTATGGTATTTTTGCACATGCCCCCTCACATTTAATTTTTATTGCATAAATACCCCTACTAGCTAAATTAATTTTCATGCATGATTTTTTATTTTCTAAAAAATAGTATCCACACTCCAAAAATAATAAAAAAATAGGATTATGTGCATGATTACATGATTGTTCATGCCATCAAATTTATTTTGCATTTCACATGTATTTTCTATTTATTAAAAATCAAAAGAGCACATTTCAGTCCTTATTTTCCTTAAAAAATATAAAAATTATAAAACCTTTATAAAAAATTCCAAAAAAATCACCAAATATTTATTATAGTATTTTATCACTAAGACTGAAAATCACAAAAAAATAACAAAAGAAAAACCTAAAAATAAAAAATCCTTACTAACCCTAAAAAAATTGCGAAATATTTTAGAAACCCTAAAAAATTAGTTTTATGTCCTATATTTTTATTTATACATAGTGCTATATCTTACAATTAGTTTCGAGAAATTCTAAACCTATTTGGTATTTATAAATCTCAAAACTATTCAACCTATTGACTAAATCTCTTTTTTTGTATATTTTGGAATTCAAAAAATACCTAAAAATAAGCAAAAATATCCCAAAAATCAAAAAAACTGAGCAAAAAATATAAAAAACAAAAATATTTTATTTTGAAAATTTTGATTATTTATATCTATATTTATAATTATAATACTCTTGATTGTATTATATACCTATATATAATTATATAATTTATATTATTATTAATTACTATAAATACCTTATAAATATTTTTAAACCATTTAAAAAATGAAAAGGTTTGTTCTCTCATGTATTTTAAGATTTTTCTATATTTATTATATATATTATATATTACTTATATTGTACATATTACATATATATACTCATATATACCCTTATTATATTTTAAAAATAAAAAGAAATTTAAAATCAGAATAATCATAAAAAATAAAATTTAAAAAGCAGTACATATATATTATATTAAATAATTAAAAAACCCACAAACTATTAATTGATTAAGTGAGCAAATAGTGTACATTTATAAAATATTATTTATTTATAAATAATAATCCATGCTACACCGACTTGTTCCATGTTTTTGACACCCTATCATACGTGTCTGCTATACACATTTTATTGTAAGGTTTATAATAATCTTTGATCCATTTCTTTGATTTGCATTGATTTACATTATTGTGTGGGTTGATTGTTGAATCTGTTACTTGAGCTGCGTGTCGATCATCTTAGCGACTATAGTCCCGCCTTGTATGGACTGCACGACCGCTCCACTCTGTTTGGGTAGCATTTCAAATGGCGTCGTTGCTGGGGATCATCAAAGTATATCATACTTTGTACATTACTCTGTTTATTTATTTCGTTTTTTACTTCTTTTTTATTGTTGATAATTATTTGACTATTTCTGACCCATATTTCTTTGTTGCTTTTCTTAGGAGGGGCCATGCGACGACTACCGCTTCTTAGGAGGTGGACACACTCGAGTCACGAGGAGATTGATGCTTCTTCTGGTGCGCTAATTGGAGGGAGCATGAGAGAGACAAAGAGAGAAGGAAAAGAGCAGACCTGTATAGCGTTTTATTTTATTTTTGTGAGGAAAGTGTTTTATTTTATTTTTGTAAAGTAATTTGTAATATTTTTAGACATTTTGGACACTTTACTTCACGAGGTCCATTTCCCGAGTGTCTGTTCACATGGGGGCCTCGTCGGTTTTCTCGTTATTTTCATTACTTTATTTTATGTTGTTTCTCATGTTTTGAGTTTTCCACCTTTCTTTTCATCTATTTTATGATATTGAGCCTCTAGATCTAGGGTTGCTTGACTCGGTACTTAGGTCCAAAGATTAAATAAAATCATTCATCTATAGTTCTCTACACTTGGACTTAGTCAAAATTAATTGTTAATTGCTTGAATTTGGAAACGCGTCCCGCGAGAGACTCCACACAGCGCTTGCAAGACCCGTTGTGGTAGGCACCAAGGAGTCTCCAAGACTGGACACTTAGGATCTATTTTTGAGTAATTAGCATTTGGCTCTTCACGTTAATAGCAATTCTTATTTAGGATGCTTTCTTGTTTTGTATATCACTCATGTAGTGTAGATATTTATATATTCTGCCTTGCATCCTACATGGAGAGCACTGGGAGGCATTGTGAGTCTTCTTACTTAGTATACATCATTTGATACGAAAGTGAGATTTCCACTCTAGTATCCACTTGCATTACTTTTCCACTATCTCCACCTCTATTTTTGCACATATTAAGACTCAAAGAAAAAAAAATCATTAGGCGCTTTGCTTTAAAAATACTCAAAAAGTTGAAAACTCAGAAATTAAAATAAGGGTATTGCTAATAAAACTTTGACCTTAATTAAAATTCGTAATGGACATTATTGTTTTGGGCTCATAAAATCCTCATTGTTTTCATGTACCTGTTCAGACTGAGTGAGGCACGACCCCTAAGGATTAGAGCCCAAATCGCGATCTATGGCAACCTTGATTATCACCTGGGACGACGAAGTATTGGCGCTTCTATCATAAGTGATCGAGTAGGGCCCTGTCGACGATGGTGTTCCTGCCTTGTGTGGTGCATCTGACTTGGTCTGAAGTGCTAAGCTTAGACCACGTCCTCATGGGTGTGTCTGTCTCATCGGTTTGCGTTTGGGTCCCTTGCTTGCGAGGGAAGTAGCGGTTTCACCTATTTGCTTCCTTCCTCTATTCTTTGGCAGAGTAGCCCCACAAGTACGAGATCAATGACCTCTAAGTGCACAGATCACAGGTTACAAAGGAGGTGGAAGAAGGACGGGGAACTTTCCTAGCAGTACACACACTCCTATGGGGATAGCCCTCTTAAAGACTTGTTATAAGATTTTTCCTGCAAAACAAAAATAAAATTGAAAAGATAAAAATAGCCGAACTCTTACGGCTTCACTTGTGTTGAGTAGGTGAATCCAAAACTTGTTAGGTATTTTTATTTGGTTTTAGTAAGTTCAAAGATAATTCCCGCACATTTTGTGCCTTCTTCTTTCATCTGTTGTATTCCTCATTTGACTCCCACTCGCTTTGAGTCATTCTACTATTTTGCACTCCATTTATTCCTTGTTTATCATATTATCCTTCATCCGTTCTCGATCTCACACTTCATCTTTGAGATGGCGACTCATGGATGGCTTAGTAGGGACTCCACCGACACTAACATTGATCCCATGCGCTCGCCTTCTCCAATAATTCAGGATGATTCTCGAGAACTCGGTTTGGACTCCACGAACTGATCTCCAAACTCCCCACCTTCTTTAAAAATCTAGGACCACTCTTATCATGAAATTTGTCCATTTTGGATGGAAATTGATTTCACTCCATATACTTCTCCATCCTTAACGAAATTTTGTGTTGACCTTAACATAGAATGATTTTTCACATCTGATGCTTCTATTCAGACTGATCGTGGCATTATTCCATGTGCATATCAAGAACCTGATCTGGAGCCAGAGAGATTTTGTTCTATTCAGAGACAGATACGGGGATGGATCCAACTGTAAAAGGTAAAGGACCCCAGCATACACAGCCACGGACATGCCAACAACCAGATCAAAATGTCATGAGCGCCCAGCTTCTTGCCTCCACAAAGGCAATTCAACAATAGCTCACTGACCAGGCATTGGCCCAGGTCACCTTCCAAGACACGCTCAACAATCTTAGGAGAAGGAGAGACAATCCAGGAGGAGGAGGAGGAGAAGAGGAAGAGAGAGTTAATGGAGATGGTGGAAGTTTGGTAGATGAATTAAGAGGAGAACGACCCAAACTGACTCTCAAGGAGACTTATAACTCTGGCACATGCCATATGATCGAGTGGATCCAGATTCCACATGTCCATGCACATGCCAAGCTGAAGCCTCAGCTCTTGGCACTTCTTCCCACCTTCCACATGAATGTGAATAAGGAACTTACATCCATCTGCAACACTTTGGGCGCATTTGCGGAACAACTCACTACCCTAACATACCGTTAGGTGTGATGAATCTCGTATTCATCATGCTAAAAGCCGCAAATTAAACCCCCTGCTTAATCAATCCAATAAAAATACCCTTTAATTCTTTGTTTTTATCCTGTATTATATTGTATATAATTTACCATTAATTTATTGTATTTAATTTTCTCTATTTTTCTTGTATTTATTTTATCCTCAAAAACCCCTAAAAATTAGGTAGAATAATTGTCCATAAATCACTAACCATTAAAAATATAAAAAATACAAAAACAATTCAAAAGTTAAAATCATGTGTTTTTATCCCCTTAAAAATACCCCCAAAATACATTTATTATAGTGGACCTCTTTTGGCTTTTTGACCAACATGAAAGTTGTAGATCTCGTCGAGATGAGCAACTTTCATGTTTTGATTTTTTCCTAATTCGACCTCTAACTATTTCTTTTCTATTTATCTTTGTATTTTTATTTGAATTTTTCTCATTGGGCCACGTGGCGCTCTCTGGAGCGCCCACGTGGCCCGTCTCCCCTCTCGCCACCCGGCGCACACCCTGACCGTTGGATGACTCCATCCCCACCTTAATCTCCACCATCCATTCTTGCCTCACTCCCAGCCCTCGGATCCTAACTCCAGATCTAATCCCTGCCGTTACCTAGCGCCTAATCCTCAACCATTCGATCCCCGTCGCATCCTACGACTCCCATCGCGCCACGTCGCATCTTCACTCCAGCCGTCAGATCCTCAAGTCATCCGACGCCCCTTCATTTGCCACATCATCCCACTCTCGACCACCGTAGGATGAAGCCTCCAGATCAAATCTCAGCCACTCGTCAGCGCCTAATTCTCCACCGTTCAATCCTGAGATCTAATCATCGCCATCTACATATGCTTGATTCTTTACCGTCGGATCAAAAGATCCAACGGTTGGAAAGTTGTCTTCCACCTCCGTAACCCCTCTCCTCAGCCGTTTCACCTCGTGTACCCTCCGCCCCCTTCCAATTTTGGCCGCCATCTCTGGCCATCCCTCTCTCTCTCTCCTAACGGCCGCCCCACGTCACCCTTCCCTCCACCATCCTCGCATAACGTCCCTCCTCCCCCTCCTATAAAGCAACTCCCCTTGCACTCTTCACAGCCATCCGCCCTTTTCCTCGAAGCCGGTGACAGCGGCTGGACCACTGCGGCGCGATCCGGAGGTTGCTGACCTCTGTAGCCGTGCCTCACAGTCAAGCTTCGCGCACGCCGGCGTTGAGGCGATCATCAAGAGGGAGACACTGCTTTTCCTACCTTCTAGGCGACACACTTCCCCCCTTTGTTTTCTTTGATTTTTTATTCCTGTTGCAGGTTCATCGCCCCAATGTCGATTCGGCCAAACTCCGGCCATCACCCCACCTCCGCGCCTCCGCCATGCCGCTTCACCATCCCCACCACATCTCCATCCTACGCGCAAGGCGGGGCTATTCCCCCCCGCTACTCCAAGCGCTGCCTCCTCCTACGTGGCAGCACCGCCACCTCCCTCTGCAGCGAGCCCGCTAGCGGCTCCTTCTCCTCCACCCGCCACACCTTCGTGCCTCACCTCCACCACCGGGGGCGCCGCCCTCGGACTGCGGCCGTAGCCGCCACTGCCGATCCTCGGTCAGTTGGCATGCCTCAATGCCAACCGACCTGAAGCCTCCTCTCACGTGAGAAGTCCGTGAGGCGGGGGGGGGGGGTTATTTTCATCTACCCCCTCCGTTTCTTGCCAAATCACGATGTGGCCCACAAAATTGTTGATGTCAACATCACAAAAATTGCATCAAAAGCCCGACAGGTTTCGAAAATTACAGATAAGCTCTCAGGGACCCGTTCGAAGCAATAATAATTATTTTTATTATATTTTGGTCCCTACTATTTCAATTCATCACATCTTTTGCATACGAACTCTGTTTTTAGCACATAATATGTCATTTTGAAGCTCTTTTCATGCTCTATCATCTTACATATCTTATGGACAGATCATAGAATATTTTTTTGATGATTATTATTTGTGGAGCACTCGGATTCTTGTGCAAGCTGAAAATTGACGTATCTCGTTCTTTTATTGAGGAAGTTATTGATTTCTCTGCAGGGATTCAACTGAAATTATTTCACGTGATTAATATTCTTTCATGGATAGGGAACCATTTTGTTGAATAATTTAATCCGTGTTGTTGCTCGTTCAAAGTTGATGATTGAATCTTAAGGGCTATTATTGATTTATTTCACAAGAGTGATTCGATTGATAAATTTTATAGCCGCAGTCTGGATTTAACGATAAATATTTCTGGATTGGATATCTTTTGATCTGTGATTTAACATAGAGGAAATTGATTATCATTATTTGGATTGGAATTTTTAATCTCAGATCCTGCGCTGAACTATTGTATCTGTAGATTTCCATTTAATTGCATATCATTACATTGTATATCTTCTCAACGCAGAAATTAATCTAGCATCAATTAATTATTTAATTTGATTTAAAAACCACGCAACTAAAAATCACTGTTCCCTGTGTTCGACCTTGGTAAACTTGCCACATAAAAATATTCCACAACATTCAAAGATCGTGGTTTTTGTTGAACCGAATTTGCATCCTATACTACGACTAATTATTCATTCTTAATGAGGTGAATTTGACGTTCATGAAATGGCACCTCACTAATTAGTATCGGGTCGCTGTCATTTGATGAATGCGAAATCCGCCTCTTTAATAATCGTAAATTGTAGTATAGGAGGAGAAAATCGGTCGATCAAAATACCTCAATCTTTGAATGTTGTGGAATATTTTTACTTGGCAAGTTTACCATGGTCGAACACAGGGAACAATGATTTTTAGTTGCGTGGTTTTTAAATCAAATTAAGTAATTAATTGATACTTGATTAATTTTTGCGCTGAGAAAATATATAATGTAATGATATGTAATAAAATGAAAATCTACAGATACAATAGTTCAGCACAGGATCTGAGATTAAGAATTCCAATCCAAAAAATGATAATCAATTTCCTCTATGTTAAATCATAGATCAAAAGATATCCAATCCAGAAATATTTATCGGTAAATCCAGGCTGTGGCTATAAAATTTATCAATCGAATCACTCTTGTGAAATAAATCAATAATAGCCCTTAAGATTCAATCATCAACTTTGAACGAGCAACAACACAGATTAAATTATTCAACAAAATGGTTCCCTATCCATGAAAAAATACTAATCGCGTGAAATAATTTCAGTTGAATCCCTGCAGAGAAGTCAATAACTTCCTCAATAAAAGAACGCAGATACGTCAATTTTCCGCTTGCACAAGAATCCGAGTGCCTTACAAATAATAATCATCAAAAAATATTCTCTGATCTGTCCATAAGATATGTAAGATGATAGAGCATGAAAAGACTTCAAAATGACATATTATATGCTAAAAACAGAGTTCGTATGCAAAAAATGTGATGAATTGAAATAGTAGGGACCAAAATGTAATAAAAATAATTATTATTGCTTCAAACGAGTCCCTAAGAGCTTATATGTAATTTCCGAAACCTGTCGGGCTTTTGATGCAATTTTTCCAGTGCGTCATGTGCTAAGCACATGACGCTGACGTCAGCAATTGTGTGGGCCACTTCGTGATTTGGCAGGAAACGGAGGGGGTAGATGAAAATAACCCCCCGCCTCACGGACTTCTTACATGAGAGGAGGCTTCAGGTTGGTTGGCATTGAGGCACGCCAACTGACCGAGGATCGGCGGTGGCGGCTACGGCCGCAATCTGAGGGCGGTGCCCCCGGTGGTGGAGGTGAGGCACAGAGGTGCGGCGGGTGGAGGAGAAGGAGCCGCTGGCGGGCTCGCTGCGGAGGGAGGTGGCGGTGCTGCCGCGCAGGAGGAGGCAGCGCTTGGAGTAGCGGGGGGGGGGGGGGGGAATAGCGCCGCCTTGCGCGCAGGATGGAGATGCGGTGGGGACGGTGAAGCGACACGGTGGAGGCGCGGAGGTGAGGTAATGGCCGGTGGCCGAATCGACGTTGGGACGATGAACCTGCAACATGAATAAAAAATAAAAGAAAACAAAGGGGGGAAGTGTGTCGCCTGGAAGGTAGGAGAAGCAATGGCTCCCTCCTGATGATCGCCTCAACGCTGGCATGCGCGAAGCTTGGCTGCGAGGTGCAGCTACAGAGGTCAGCGACCTCCGGTTCGCGCCGCGGTGGTCCAGCCGCTGTCACAGGCTTCGAGGAAAAGGGCGGATGGCTGTGAAGGGTGCAAGGGGAGTTGCTTTATAGGAGGGGGAGGAGGGACGTTACGCGAGGATGGCGGAGGGAAGGGTGACGTGGAGCAGCCGTTAGGAGAGAGAGGGATGGTCGGAGGTGGCAGCCAAAAATGGAAGGGGGCAGAGGGTACGCGAGGTGAAACGGTTGAGGAGAGGGGTTACGGAGGTGGAAGACGACTTTCCAACCGTTGGATCTTTTGATCTGACGGTGAAGAATCGAGCGTATGTAGATGGCGATGATTAGATCTCAGGATTGAACGGTGGAGAATCAGGCGCTGACGAGCGGCTGAGATTTGATCTGGAGGCTTCATCCTACGGTGGTCGAGAGTGGGATGACATGGCAAATGAAGGGGCGTTGGATGACTTGAGGATCTGATGGCTGGAGTGAAGATGCGACGTGGCGCGATGGGAGTCGTAGGATGCGATGAGGATCGAATGGCTGAGGATTAGGCGCTAGGTAACGGCAGGGATTTGATCTGGAGTTAGGATCCGAGGGCTGGGAGTGAGGTGAGAATGGATGGTGGAGATTAAGGCAGGGATGGAGTGATCCAACGGTCAGGGTGTGCGTTGGGTGGAAAGAGGGGAGACGGGCCACGTGAGCGCTCCAGAGAGCGCCACGTGGCCCAATGAGAAAAATTCAAATAAAAATACAAAGATAAATAGAAAATAAATAGTTAGAGGCCGAATTAGAAAAAAGTCAAACATGAAAGTTGCTCGTCTCGACGAGATCTACAACTTTCATGTTGGTCAAAAAGCCAAAAGAGGTCAAATGTACAAAACGTATTTTTAGGGGTATTTTAAGGGGATAAAAACACATGATTTTAACTTTTGAATTGTTTTTGTATTTTTTATCTTTTTAATGGTCAGTGATTTATGGTCAATTATTCTACCTAATTTTTAGGAGTTTTTGAGGATAAAATAAATACAAGAAAAATAAAGGAAATTAAATACAATAAACTAATGGTAAATTATATACAATATAATACAGGATAAACACAAATAAGTAAAGGGTATTTTTATTGAATTGATTAAGCAGGGGGTTTAATTTGCGGCTTTTAGCATGATGAATACGAGATTCATCATACCCCTATACTTAAACCATGCTCGTCCTCGAGCATCTAAAGAATGAAGGAGTCGTATTAATTCCTGACAGTGCGCGTGAAATTTTCAAGGCTCAATCTTTCGAAGACCCTTGACCTAAGTGATCCTGAATTCCGGGTTTATCCAAGCCTTAGTCAGAAGGAATCCAACTTCTCTGATTATTAGACTCTCTTTTTGTACATAGAATATAAGGATATGACATTTAGTGTACTGCATTTCATGAGAGCCGAGTCGATGCATCACTCAAAGTTCCAGTCCCAAAGACTCTCCTCTAGACCTAATCCTCAATACTAGGGAATAAGTCTACTCTTGCTTTAATCAACCGTCTCATTAGTTTGTCAGACTTGAAATGTTGATGGACGGCCAAATGATGGAGGTAATGGGATTGTGTCTATTTTTCTCACCCTCACATTGGAACAAGGGGCCTCTCGAGTGCCTTTTTACTCAACACATGTAAATTTTAATTTTTGTTGATCAATGTGTCCGTCAAAAGAGTTGGAGTCGTCTGCACTTGTTTTTCTGGGAGTACACCGGGGTGTGTCTTTTCTGAGTATCTAAGATACCTTCGACACCCAGACTTGTATCGCTTACGATGCATGGCCCTTTTTGTAGTGTCGGCCCGACTCCTTGGTCCTAATTAGCACTTGGTCCAAGTGGACACTTTGAAAAAGTTTGGGAGCGCTCGCCATTGGTGGAAGCTCATTTGTAATTTGTCTTTGGAATTTAGAGCTTTTTCTTTGACATTTCTTTTCTTTTGTTGGCTAGCTCCACTGCTTTTACCAAAAGTTGGCGCACACTGATCAACAATTTCCATTAAGTTTCATCACACCCTGGCACATAGGTAAATATCAAAGAGATAGTATATGAATCTTGTTCACATACTGGCTAAGGTTTTGCTGACACTCAGGTTTTCTGAAGCCTTCATTAACTTTATCCCATACTCGAATATCATTAGATCGGATCTAAACTCAAATCTCTGGTCCTAGTTCCTCAAGTGATATCTCAACTCAGCTCATCAATCATGCAGTTGTGGAAGTGACTGTGCTGATCATATTTTTCTTGAAGGTAGAGATGAAGAGTGCGATATAGCACTCAAATCTTTCAAACCAGGGGAATCTGGATATTTAAGTCTTAAAACCCTAATGACTAAGGCATGCTAACTCAGACTCTCAAGATCACAGAAATCAAGTGTCCTCAAAATCCTCAAGCCTTGAGTGGGTGTGGATGTGTCAGGAATACACCAACTCCTTAAGTTAGTGATTTTTTTGTGTGATTTTTAGTTTTTGCAGATTTTTATGGGTTTTAATTTTTTTTAAATTCCTCGGAGAGACAATGACTGGCCCAGGCTCAAATAGAAGTATCCACTCTCAGCCAGTATGGGTGTAAGTACGGGCCGAGACCTGTGTTAGTTGAGGACGGGGCCATATGCGATGTCCTCTAAACCACCCACTCTGCTAAGGGAGACCGATGTTCCCTCACTGAAAATGTCTACTAAGCCTAGTAGTCAGCGTCAAATTCCAAGAAAGATTTTTAAATTTTTAAGGGACTATTTACAAAAATTAAACCCTCGATTTTAGTAAACAATTTTTACAAAACCCAGTTCACTAGTTTACCAAAATCCAGCCCGAAAAATAAAATTTTAAAAGAGATTTAAAACGCGAGCTAAGGCTAAAGTAAATATACAATAATATACGGTATACCCCCCTATACTTAAATTTTGCTATGTCCTCATAGCACAAGTGCCATGAAGCCAAGGTTCGGTACAAATATAGGGTGATATAGCGGAACTGAGGAGGAGGGCCCCCCTATACTTAGGCCAAAATTGACCTAAGTACAAGAGGACTGAACGAGGGAGGGATGAGCAGGCAGGCCCCCCCATACTTAGGCTACAAATAGCCCAAGTAAGGTCTGCGTTAGGAGGGGGGGTTCTATGATACAAGGGTGAGGGGGAGGGGGTTCGTGAAATATACACAGAGAGAGAGAGAGAGAGAGAGAGATAGAGAGAGAGAGAGTGAAATATACAGGGGGATGGTGGGAGTGAGTGTGTATATGCAAGTGTAGGTGTGTGTGTGGGGGGGGGGGGGTAGATCATCAAGTGATCTTTTTTTTACAACATGCAAAACTGAAAATAAATATGCAGATGCAAGTTTTTTTTACAATATGCAATGCAGGCTGTCTGATCTAAAACTCCTAAAATTTCTTCCCGAATTCTTTTACGGCCTTTTCAGCGGAAGCTCCCGACTTCACGCCTCCATGAGGATCAAGCATCCTCGATCATTATGGGCCCTGCCACAAAAGAGAAAAGTTAGGCACACTGAGAAATTAAATCAACAGATATGATGCATGAAATGAGGTTCTAAAAAAATGAAATTAATCAATAAAAAAAATCAAAATTCAATAATTAAGCAAAGCCGTGTCCCCGGCAACGGCGCCAAGGTGTAGTCAAGATGACAACCTTTCCATTCATCCTTCAGGACAAGGCGCTTCATTGGATCAACCATCTGGGGAAAGTCGTCATGACCTAGGAGGAGCTGAAGTCAGCCTTCTTGCACAAATTCTACCCACTCGATCATCTCAATCAGATGCAAGCCCATATTGCCAACTTTTCCCAAGCCACCCACGAGTCTATCATGAGGCTTGGGAGAGATTCATTGATTTACAGAAGAAATGTCCCCATCACGATATTCCTCAAATCAACTTGGTCCAACACTTATTTGGGGGAATAACAATTGAGAGCCATAAGCTTGTTGATGCCGCTTGTGGCAGGTCGCATTTCAACAAAGATGAGGATGTCATCTAGCAGATCTTTGAAGAAATGGTCGAAGGAGGGGTCACCTTATCATCATCCCGTGCAAATCAGCGTCATCAACTCAGCCTATAGAAGCCAGTTCATATGGCAGTATCTCATGAGTCGGACATGAACGAGAGCTCCAACCTAAGCATAATAGAGAGACACCTGTCCAAAGTGGACATAAACGAGAAACGATCACAAGACCTCGAAAAATTATTTGTAATCAAACATAGGACCCACCATCTAGATTAACTGGATCATATGACCATGCAGTTGGAGCTGCTGGAGAGCACAATTAGTGCATGACAGTCTGTTTCTGCATCGGCTTTGATTCCTGTTGAGATCAAGGAGCCATCATCACCTCAGCCTCCTTAGCAGAGTCCATCTCAGCGAATGATCCAACACGTTTACTATATGTATGCCACCTAGCCTACATCGCTTCAACAACTGCAACAACAACTTGTTGTCTACCATTCTGAGTTTCAGACCCTTCAGGATCAATGTTCTCCTCCACCACCTCTCATTCAAGGGGTAAATGACATATGGAGCAACGATGCGCAACTGGCCCTTCTTGGAGGCCATCAGCATGGCTAGTCTACAATCCAACCATCCATTCCCTCAACAACCAGGAGGGAGATTTATCCAGAAAAGCCAGCCTCAGCAGCAACAGTCTCTGCAATAGCAATTGGAGATAGAATCAGTACCAGCAACCACAATATCAACAATACCTATAGAATTAACACTACTCAGTTATTCCATATCAACATCAACCTCTTCAACACCATCAACAATACCAACCTTCTCCTCACTATAGTTCTCAGCATTCCTACCCGCAACCTCCACACCATTCCCATTATCAGCGTGGCCAGCACGCTGAACCATCTGAGGCTGCTCCTGTAAACTCCGCCTTGGACTGCTTGGCTCGATTGGTGAAGAGCCTTGCAAAAATGATCCAGAAGCTTGATGACCTCACCACTGCCAAAACTCCAATTTCAACACAGATGGAGGCAAAACCTAATAACTTCAGAAAGAAAAAGCATGTAGTTTGTGATGTTCCAACCAGTCTAACAGAGTTGGGTGCATGATTTGTTTTTATCTAATGATGTTACTCTTACGAGCGATAGAACCTTGCAGCTGTCTGCCACAATGAAGGGGCTTCATATGGTGAATCATCCTTTTCTACATTAGCCGATCTAGCAACCGAGCCGATGAGGAAGAAGAATATGGAGGAGAAGCACCATAAAGAAAATGCCAAAAAAATCAGCAAATTCAAAAACACCAAAAAGAAAACAACAACAGTAGCAATCGAAGAGACACCACACTAGCCTAGCTGATCCAGTGCGAGCTGATGGAGCCCCACCTGCATCTTTTGGAGGACCACCTCTCATGGAGGACCATGTTCCTTTTAGTCATCTATTTGTACAACCAGATGTGGGCATTGATTTTGATGTAAATAAGAAAACTATTTTTGCTTTTGGTTATTTAAATATTCTATTTCCAGATGCTTTGAGAAAATATAAAAAAATTAGAAATTTAAAAATTACCTTGTCCGACCCTGTTGTGGTCGAAATTATTCAGAATCTTGTTCTAGAGATGCCTCTACTTAAGTCCATCAAATACATGTCGGATATCAAGAAAGAACTGAAGTAGGCATGTACTTACAAGAGACAACCACGTTGAGCTAGAGAATGAAATGTGAAGCATATTCTAATCGTGGTGACAGTCAACACAATCAGCAATCTCCCAACCAAAAAGAAAGACATGGGAGCCCATCTTGTCAGATGTTAGATGTTCGATCAAGATTTGATCAAACACTCATTGACATCAGATCGTCAATCAACCTTATGCCAACTTCACTGTTGAAAGAATTTGGGTTGGGATCGCTCAAGTCTACTCAAATGATTATGTAGTCTACAGATACACCCATCAAGCGATGCTAGGGCATTCTGGAGGATGTCATCGTCACCATTCTAGGGACGCAATTCCCTGTGGACTTTATAGTATTGGACATGGACACCTCAACTCCTCTTCTACATACTTCAATTATACTTGGACGACTGTTCCTTTGACTATATGAAGCGACAAAGGATTACGACACTGGACAGATCACCTTTCATTATAGTAGTGACAAGGTGTTTATCGAGACGATCCAAGTGCCCAAACCGTCAACATCTACATCAAATGAGTGTGAGCCTACAGAACAACGAACAAAAGGCTATGATCCAGCCGAAATCTGTGATACAAATTTGTTAATAGATGTATCGAGACACATGAATTCCTCTCAGTAGAGGAAGGAGTGGACAACACAGTCGAGTTCCCAGATATCTTTGAAGAAGAGATTTTTGCTGATTTGAATGAAGAATATATTGTTGATCGACTATCCTTAGCAGAGCAGGAGGAAATCATTAAATTTTTTTTGTGAAAACGATTCTGTAATTGAAGAATTTTGTATAGCACTTGATGTAGAGTTTAAATTGCCAATGGTGGATACATTACAGTCGAATGATCAGACACCATCACCCTGCACAGTCGCATAAGTTGCCACTGAAATAATTCAAACACCACCTGAGCTCAAGCTACTTCCAACAAACATGAAGTACGCCTTCCTTGCGAGTGCACAGAAAATATTTCCTGTGATCAACAATTTACAACTAATAGAGGAACACGAATCTCGTATGCTTGAGGTTCTAAAAAGAACCCGTAAGGACATATATTGGAAAGTTTTCGATCTCCATGGGATCAATCTGTCATTGTGCTTGCATCACATATATCTTGAAGAAGACAACAAGCCATCCCGAGAGTTCCAGTGCAGATTGAATCCAAATCTCCGGTAGGTTGTGATGACTGAAATAACCAAATGTTGTAATGCAGGATTCGAATATCCCATCTCTGACTCAATATGGGTGAGTTCCCTGCACGTAGTGCCCAAGATATCAGAGATCACCCTTAGGAAGAACAATAACGGAGAGGAGATTGAAACTAGAGTTCCGACCTCTTAGATCGTCTGTGTGGATTCCAGATGCTTGAATCTAGTGACCAAGAAGGATCATTTTCCGCTCCCGTTCATCGACCAAATAATCAAAAGATTGACCATGAAGGAGTACTTCTGCTTCATGGACTGATACTCTGGTTACAATCAAGTTACAATCACCACTGAAGATCAAGAGAAAACTACCCTCACCTGTCCATTTGGGACATATGCCTTCCACAGAATGCCGTTCAGGTTGTGCAATGCTCCAGTGACATTTCATTGATGTTTGTTCGCTGTTTTCGCAAATATGGTTGGTATTTTTCTTGAGGTTTTTATGGGCGATTTCTTTTTCTACGACACAATTTTGATCAGTGCTTATTTTATCTAACCGAGTCTTGAAAAGATGTTGTGAAGTGAAATGAGTTCTCTCATGGGAGAAGAGCCATTTCATAGTGACCGAAGGGATTGTTCTAGGTCATGCCATATCAAAATGTGGCATGAAGGTAGATAATGCAAAGATGGAAGTCATTTCAAAAGCCAACCACCTACAAGATCGAAGCAAGTCTGGTTATTCCTAGGGCATGTGGGATTTTATTGTCGATTCATCAAAGATTTCAACAAGATTGCTCGACCGCTAATTGAGCTTCTATGTACGGAGGTAGATTTTATTGTTGATGCCAGAGTCCTCCAAGCCTTCAATCAATTGAAAGAATTGATAACCCAATCCCATGTCCTTCAACCTCCAGATTGATCTCTACCATTTGAGATCATAACAAATGCTTTTGACTATGCCATTGGAGCGGTTTTGGGACAACGAAGAGACAATCTACCATTTGCTATTCACTATACTAGAAACACATTAGATGAAGCTCAAAAGAACTACAATGTTGCTGAAAAAGGACTGTTAGCAGTCATCTTCGCCCTAGAGAAGTTCAGATCTCACTTGCTTAGATCCAAAGTGATTGCCTACATAGACCATTCTACCATCAAGTACTTGCAAGCCAAGAAGGATGCCAAACCAAGGTTAATCAGATGGATCCTTCTGCTCTAGGAATTCGATCTTGAAATCCGTGATAAACTTGGAGTTAAAAATGTGGTGGCGTATCATTTATCATGATTGCTAGAGCTCGACAATCCTGAGCAGAGCTTGTTGCTGATCACAGAAAACTTTCCAGATGAATCCATTCTGTCAGTCACCTCGCTCCCTTAGTTCGCTGATATTGTGAACTATCTTGTATCCGAAAGAATTCTGCAAGATTGATCGAATCTGAAAGTTGGTAAATTTTTATCATATATTCATTTTTACCAATGAGAGGATCCATTTCTCTTTCGTGAGGGGGTAGATTACATCTGGGGGAGGTGCATTCCTCAGGAGGAATTCCATAGTGTCCTCGAACATTGTCATGCCCAATAATAAGGAGGACACCACTTTGAGAGAATAACAATGAAAGTGCTACAATGCATCCTATGGTGGTCGACTCTATTCAAAGATGCAGAAGATTTTACGAAATAATGCACTAATTTCCAGAAAATTGGTGGAACAATCAGAATGAGAGATATAATGCCCCTGAAGTACATTCAGATTTTAGACGTATTTGATGCGTGAGGCACTGATTCATGGGTCCATTTCCTAAAAGCCAGGGATTTGAATATATTCTTCTCATTGTCGACTATGTTAGTCATTCGGTGGATGCTATCCCAACCCGAGCCGCTGACCGTCACACTGTTTGTCAGTTTCTGAAAGAACACATCATTGCAAGGTTTGAGGCTCACAAAATTCTGATATCAAATGGTGGTAGCCATCTTATCAATAGAGAAGTGAAGAAGCTGAGTCAGAAATAACACGTTGAACATTGAGTCGCTTCTCCATACCACCCACGGTTCAATGGTCTGACAGAATGTTCAAATAGGTAGATAAAGATAATTCTGAAGAAGCTCGTACATCCCAACAGGAAGAACTTGTCTCAGATGCTTGACTCGATTTTTTGGGTCTATTAGATCGTGTATAAGTCACCTTTGGGAATGTCTCCCTACTCCCTTGTATGCGGCAAGCCATGCCATCTACCCATTGATATGATTCATAAATCTTTATGGGCAATTAATGTATGCAATTTGGATTCCAAGAAGGCTGACAGGAATAGAAAGCTAGATCTAAGTCGATTACTTGAATTCTGCGACTATGCATATGATAATAGCCTAATGTACAAGGAGAAGGTCAAGAAGTGGCATGACAAGCACATCCGTCGAAGGACTTTCGAATCAGGTCAGAAGGTCTGGTTGTTCGATGCAAAGTTGAAATTATTCCCAGGAAAGATGAAGAGCAAATATACATGGCCTTTTATAGTGAAGCATGTGTGATAATGGAAGCATCATGATATCCGGATTGTCAGTTGACATACAACCATTTGTGATCAACGGACAACTTATGAAGCTTTATCTTGAACATGATACGTTCGTGTTCATCGTTGATTCTATGTAGGTGGCACGCATCCCTTTCATCATTGCTATACTTATAATATGCTTCATCCTAACTATAGGGGGATGAGTGTATACAGGTGTTCATTCTTGGATCCCTCAATTGTCTCCTCAACTCTTAATATTTTGTCTACACTTAAGGATATTTTACTCTAAGTATAGGGGGAGACAAACTGAGGCGATGACTTATTTATTCGTTCCCTCCCTCGACCCTCCCTGCATGTTTAATACAATCTACTGTACTTAGCATTAATTGATCCTAAGTATAGGGTTGACAGTCGATTTCTCATTCTTTATTCAATCATTGTAGTATAGACTTTCCTATACTTAGTATGAGATATGTCTTCCTTTTCTCTTCGATCAATGAGGACAAATCTCAAGCTAACTGTAGGGGGTCGTATATACGTTGTATACACTTTAGCCATAACTCATTCTTTTGTATTTTTAATAATATGACTAACTAATAAAAATTAAAAGTAATACACACATCAAAATTCTTTGTAATTATGGTTAATAAACTAGTTAAAAATATTTTGTAAAATATTTGAAAAGTAGTTGGAAAATTTGTTTGAAAAATATTTTGTAAAACCTTTTGAAAAATATTTTTTGAAATATTTCCAAAGCTTTGTAAACATGTTTTAATTGTAAAAAAATATTTTCTTTGTTTAAATAAAATGTTTTAAAAATCTATTTACAAATGGTTTAGAAAATGGTTGCAAAAATACTTTGAAAAAACCTTTACATACTATTTAAAAAATCTTTGTAAAATGATTTTCAAATTTTGTAAATATTTGTAAAAATTATTTATCAAATTATTTTCAAAGAAGTAAAGTTTTTAAAATGTTTGTAAAAATATTTTCATTTTTTTGAGAACTATGTACATAATCCAAGAAAATAAAAATTCTTTACAAACTCTTAAAAAGCCATGTACATTCTCTAACCCATTCTTGTAAATAACAAGACACACTCCTGTGTAGATATCTACACATAATTAATTCTTCAACCCTTTTGTTTTAAAAAATCCCTAAAAATTTATAAAATCAAAAATCCATAAAAATTATAAAATGTTTCCAAAAAGGCATAAAAATTAGTAAAACTGTTTTTAAATTCCATAAAAAGTTCAAAATCAGAAAATTTCTTCATAAAAATATTTTCTTACATTGTACATAGTATATGCATTTTTCGGAATAGTTAAGAAAATTGAACGAGTCAAAATATAGTCTGAATATTGGAGCTTGGAATAGACCTTAATACACTTAATTTCAAAGGAACCCATTGGGGTCTGGAATTGGGGATACTTCAGGTCATCTTGACTTAATTTTTTAGGTTCCATGAGATTATGTTCACGAGTCAATTCATTGTGTCTAAATAGAACCTTCATATCATCAGTAAGACTATTGAGATAATGGCTTGATCAGAAACCTCACACTTAATACTTAGCTCAAACCAGATGGATTGTTGAAAATCTTGGAGTCTAAGTCGAGACGATGCTAGGCCGCTTCATCAAGTTGGCTCAGGAACCATTCTTGGGGATTGCTGAAACTGGTACTCTAACCCACCTCTTGGGGTAACAATGATATCTAAAGACCAGAGATGGATTGCGACAATGCTTCAGATGAGACATGGTCTGCCGACGCAACTTTTGCCAAGACCCTAAAAAATGGGCTGGCAAAAAAGATGTTATATCCATCAGGGCATAATAAAGAATGCAGAAGTTGTACAAAGTCAAAGAAAATATCTAAAGAAGCTACACCAAAAAATCTATCAAAAATTTGAAGCTTCAGAAAAAACCTGCTTCTTGGTGAAGACTTGGTTACACTGACCAAGCTTCACAAGTGAATGAAGACTGCACCGTTCTGTTCCCACTTCTTTTCCACATCTTCTAGCCTCATACCCTCTTCGGTTGTAACGATAGACGACATTTGAACATGGAAGGAAATATGTATCTCCATGAGGATGAGACACCATAAGAGTATACTCCCTTATGGTTCAATGGATTATCTAGGAAGAGCTAAACAATTCAAACACATGGTTCTATCACTTCAAAGTAGCAAGAGTATGCAACTAAGAAGATGGTTTTGACCTGACAATGAATCGAACTGGATAATAGGATTATGGAATCTAAGGGTTGTTGTGTCACACTTCCTAATCTCAATACACTTCCGAATACACAAATAATCCAAAGGTCTTTTCTGAGCTCCAGACTTTGACTTTATTAAGACAAGTTTAAAAGACGAAAATCATTCCAAGTTATTTCTTTTTCTTTGTATATTTTCTTTTCTCCACTTATTAGGCATAAGTGTTTGCTAGAGACTAGTAAAGGCAAGTCTAGGGTGGTGATGAATCTCCATTTCATCACCTTTATTCTTTCATTTTGGCCTTAAATCCCTAGCCTAATGCATGTATATATCATTAAATTTCCAAAATAAACACTTTATAAATTGTATAAAATATTGCATTTAATTCCAAAATAAAATAATAAAGGAAAGAAAAGAAAAGGAATGAAGTATCAAATACACTAAGTGGTCCTAGACCATGAGACCCACTCATTATGATGCCTTGGTCGATGAGGAATAAAGTAGGGGGAGATCAGGCATAACGACTATACAAAAATACACAGACAATCACACACAAACCCTAATTTAATTTGCTCAGTTATTGCTTTTTGGGACCTATTTTATTATTTTTACACCTCAAATAATAAAATTCTTCCCATGAATATTGTAGATGAAAATGCAAAGAAAAATACAAAATTGATTTCACAAAAAAATAATGCACAATGTGCTTGTGACACAAAAAATAAAGAGTCATAAAGAAAACTTTGCGGGCTTGTATCTTCACCATACTATATTAAAATTGATAAAAATCATCTTTAATTGTATATAGTTTTTAATAAGCTATTTAATGAAGGTGGTTTCATCCAATTTAGAGTTAAGATGCAGAAGTTAGGTTTTGGGCCCCCATTGTACAATATACATGTATATTATATTCAATATATTTATTCTTTATATTTTTCAATTCCTTATATTTTCACAAACTTGTAAATATTATTTAAAACACATGTCCATAATTAAAATTAATTAAAACCATTAAAAGAAATTAAAATAAATTAATTATTCTAATATATAGATAAAATGTACTCTCATGTACTTATAAAGAATATAATATAATTAATGAAGTGTACAAATAAAGTCATAAAAAATACCTAAATATGTAATTAAATAAATTAAAAATGTATAAAATACATGTATATATTAATAAAATATACCATACAAAATAAATGTTAAATACCCAAACTACATGCATTTTTACCTATAATGATACATGTAAATAGTAACCTGTAATAAAATAACCTCAAAAAAATAAATAGAAATATGTATAAAATATTACATAAAATTTGAAACATTTTTTATTTTATAATATAAAATTAATTAATTCATATAGTATTTATTATTGATTTTTCTAACATTTTCGACTTTCAAAATTTCTTGTTGGTCCACGTGGAACAACTAGAAGCTCTTAATTGTTGACCTGAGCTCAACCGTACTAACCTTCAGCCGCCTTGTCAGAAACATCATGGGCACCCACTCTTCTTCGACTTTTCACGCTTCGTCCAACATCTTCACCTTGAGCTCCTCACCCATGTGCAACCCCCATGTCTGTCCTCCTCGTCGACCCATCCTTCCTCACCAACCCCCCACCTCAGCACACCACCGTGCCTCGAAGTCAGCCGTTCACCTTTTATAAAACTACACCTTCTCTGTCATTTTGAGGTTTGATCACTCCTACACATGTTCTAAGCCCCTCAGACCCATTAATCGTCCTCCCCTTGGTGATAGCAATTGGAGGGCGGGCTATAAGGCAAGGAGGAGCGATGGAAGAGCCAGATCCAACCACAATCGGAGCCACCTCCGACGGGTCCTTCTTCCTTGATCTTCGGGCCAAGTCAAGGCCGTTCCTCTACATTCTTAGTTTACTTTAGGTGCTTAGGTTTATTCTTGTAGTTTAATTTTGCATTTCATAAATTAGTTAGGTTCAATTTTAGAATCCCTAATTTGACCTGGTGTTTGAGCTTCATGCCAAATACCTCATTCTCCGACCGTCTCTTCACTCGATCTCCATGCAATTCCATTCCTCTTCGCGTTCTCCATCATTCCCCTTTATTTGATCAACCTGAATCCCTCAGATTCAGCGAATTGAAGTTTCCTCTGCTGCCCTCCATCGAGACTTCGCCATCTCCATCCCCCTTTAGTTTTCTAACTTCAAGGACTGGTCGAGGGAGTACCCCTCGAGCCTCCTAATTTTTCTGGTGTAGGACCCAGGTCCTGTGGACCCTTCTATAGCCAAGAATCACCTGGGAAGCATCTCTAGGTACCAGGAGCTGATCTAACATCCAAGCTCATCGTTGCTTCACCTCCGACCCATCTGAAGCCACCAACACTTGCGAAGGAACTTCAACAACATCTGGCTGCTGCTAGATTGTAAGGAGTCGCCGGACGAAGGAGCATGGACCGATCAAAGCTCGTACCTCCCGAGTTCTTAAAGTGTTCTTAAGATCCCTTCCCAACCATTAGATGAAGAATGCAACCCATATCTAATATGGGTCGTATGTCCTTATTGAAGGGTATGCGAGGAGGAGCGTCCGATCATACATGCGGCACACGAAGGATGGTTAGATCCATCGGTGTTTAAGGAGGTAAATTTCATGTACCCCTCCTCCTTTTGCAATTAGTAAATAGTTTTGTAAATATTTAATTAAGTACAAAACCTTGTGGTAAAATTACGATAAAGCTCTCGTGTCTTTTGTAATTTGTAAGCAAGTCCATCGCCAACTCAGCTCATGTGCCCCCCTACGTGAGCTGGGTAATTTTCTTGTATACCCTCACGACTTTGTATATTTCATTTTGATATATAGAAATCAACTTTAATTCAATCTTTCTTCTATTTTTGCACATGCCCTGTCTCATTTAATTTTTATTGCATAAATACCCCTGCAAATTAGTTTTTGTGCATGCTTTTCTATTTTCTAAAAAATAGTATCTATGATCCAAAAATTATGAAAAAATAGGATTATGTGCGTGATTACATGTTTGTTCATACCATCTAATTTATTTTGCATTTTGCATGCATTTTCTATTTACTAAAAATCAAAAGAGCACTTTTCAGTCCTTATTTGACTTAGAAAATACAAAAAAATTATAAAACCTTTATAAGAAATTTTAAAAAATTACTTACTATTTTATAGAGTATTTTATCACTACAAACCAAAAATTACAAAAAATAGCAAAAGAAAAACCTAAAAATAAAAAAAACCTTTCTAACCTTAAAAAATTGCAAATTATTTTATAAACCTTAAAGAATAATTTTCTATCCTGTATATATTACCATATATTAAAATTATTTTTGAGAAATTTAAGACCTATTTATTATTTTTAAATCTCAAAACAATTCGACCTATTTACTAAATCCCTAATTTTATGCATTTTGGACTTTAAAAATACCTAAAATTAGCAAAATAGCAAAAAATTCACAAAAATTGAGGAAAATATAAAAAAATACATTGGTTTTGAAAATTTTGACTATTTATAACTATATTTATAATTATAATATCCAATTTTATATTATATACCTATATATAGATATATATATATATAGTTTATATTATTAATAATTACTATAAATACCTTATAAATATTTTAGAACCCTTTTAAAAAAAAGAGAAGACTGTTCTTTCTTGTAATTTCTGATTTTTCTATATCTATTATATTGAATACATTTATTACTTATATTACATATATTACATATATACACACACACATACACTCTTATATGCCATTATTGTATATTAAAAATAAATAAAAAAATCACAAAAATCGTAAAATAAAATTTAAAATTTAAAATTTAAAATTTAAAATTTAAAATTTAAAATTTAAAATTTAAAATTTAAAATTTAAAATTTAAAATTTAAAATTTAAAATTTAAAATTTAAAATTTAAAATTTAAAATTTAAAATTTAAAATTTAAAATATAAAATAAATGTAAAAAAATAAATTAAATAATAAAAAATCTCACAAAACATAATTGATTAAGTGAGTAAATACTGTACATTTATACATTATTTATTTATAAATAATAATCCCTTCTACATTGGCGTGTTCCCTGTGTTCGACACCCTACCATACGTGTCCACTATACACATCTTATTGTAGGGTTTATTATAAATTTTGACCCATTTCTCTGATTTGCATTGCTTTATATTATTGTATGTATTGATTATTGAATTTGTTACTCAAGCTGCGTGTCGGTCACCTCAGTGACTGCGGTCCCGCCTTGTGTGGACCGCATGACCGCTCGACTCTGTTTGGGTAGCATTTCAAATGGATGCCAAGATTGCATTACGTAATGAATACCTTAATAGCGATATTCATATGAAGTAGCCCCATGGCTTCATTGTTGGAGAATGTAAGGTGTAGAACTCTATCTGTGGACTCAAATAAGCTTCTTGTAGTTAGAACATTAGATTTGATAAAATTTCAAATTTTACGATTTCAGATAGAATCTTGTGAACCATGTGAAGCTTAGTGGGAGAGCCATTGTGTTCATCATGCTAAATGTAGATAAAATCCAAATAATCTGGAATGATATAAGGATGATAATAATTGTTTTATGGTGGTTGTTCTATGCCTTGAGATATGATGTCAAGGATGCCTCTTATATGTTAGTTCTGAAGTTGTTTAGAAGCAAAGAGAAGAGGGTATTGGGACCATCACATTAGCAATACATCTTGGAAATATTTCAATTTTGGAAAACTCCAAGGAAATCTTCGTTCCCTTAAGATTTGGTACTGACCTATCTAAAGGGATATCACCTCAAAGAGTTGAGGAAGTTAATGCCTAAGCTACATGCCTTAGAACATCAACTATGGGATGTTCAGTGTATGCTAGATGTGTACAAAAGGCCAGATGTCTGCCATGTAGTGGGAGTAGTAAAATGTTGCCATTCCTACCATGGAGATAAAATACTAAATTAAAGTAATAATCAACACCTTTAAAGGCACACGATTTTTTCTTTTGAAATAATGATCTCAAAGTCTTTTCTTTAATCAATTAAGACTTTATAGATAGTGATATAAAATCTCTTACCTGCAGATACCTTGCAGGACTCAAGACTATGTCTTAGTCTAAGAAGTAAGAGATCTCCAAGCATAAGGCTATAACTTACTAGTTATAATAATTATCAAGTCATTGTGACAAAGTCACATTAACTACTTTAACAAGACTGTGTATTGGTTGCATAAGATGCAATGTTCGCATTGGATGTGAGCACTATAACTGGGGTATATGCAAGTCTATAAAAGGACCTGGTAAAGTATCTCGAGAACAGAGTGACTAATCAGCCTATAAAGTTATTTCTCTAAATAAATTATGATTGACCCTTGAGAGTGGATTTAAAGATTAGCACATTAATGACTCTTTGGGTTAGTGGGAGATTGTTGGACATGTGAGCCCACGATGAGCCATTATACAATAAATGTTATTGTAATTCACTCCTTAATCTGAAATGAAGAATAACTAATTTGCATAATAGGTCCTTTAGTATAATTAGATTTATGTACAATGACCATCTTAATGATCATACAGTTGTTGATTCAAATGTTGAATCATAGAGGTTGGTTCTTCAATGATATCTAAAGAGTTAAATTGAGGACTCATCAAGCACCATCAAATGATTGCTAGGAAATGATCTCCAGCCTTAAGGGTTCGTTTGGTTGCAGTGTTGGGCAGGGTTGGGTTGGGTTGGGGTACCCCTGTGAATAGTAAACTGTGAGGAGGATTGGGAGGGTTGGAAGGAGGGATACCCCAGATTGGGCCAACCCAACCCTACCCAACCCTGCAACCAAACGAACCCTAAAGGCTAATATCTTACTGACCTCTTGATGCAGGTGCTCTGCATAGGAATAGAGCTTTGGAGGTGTTAGATGAGTTAGGTCAAAGAGTTTACTTAACGAGATTGAGATAACCAAACCTATGTCGTATACTATCACGATATATGCATGCATCCTCTGACTGGGGACAAATGTATTGCTATATGTTTGTATATGTATATTTGACAGACTGTTAGGTTGATGATATAATCAAGGTCTATACACTGGGGAGCATGTGTGTATATGAGGGCATATGAGTAATAAAATCTCTCAAAGGGATCATACAAGTTCACTACTGAACCGGAAGATATGAGCTCACTCATGAGGTATTGGGACTGATCAAATTTCACGCATGGTCATCTTGCTTTGGAAGCATGACAAGAATTTGTAGGTATGATATATGCTTTTGGAAAACATATGATCGATACCAACTGCTAAAACCTGAAGAAGACTGTCTAAAAGTGATCTAAAACTTCGGTTTTAATTTAGGTCTTTCAGTATGCATGATGTGAGAGTATTAGGTACTTAGTGTTAATGTGATCGTAAAAGATTGTATAACCATAACGCTTCCATTCGAAGGGAGTGATGAAAAAGGTTTGTATTTTTGTGACTCCTCTCAGTAGAGAAGTAATCTAATCTTGGTCCAAATGTTGGACATTGATCTAAATATGATTCAGATACAATGAGAAGATTAGATTTACGGCTTTGATTTAATCAAGCATCTTTGAGAGGTCTCTGAGATCTAGATTTGAGATATGATCTCAATATCCAAGTCACTATACATGGAACGTACAATCGCCTATCCTTATCTCCAAGTCTACGTAGAGAAAGCGCATTATTCTTGAAACAGTTGAAGAATAATTCCATTGTTGATTAATATATCTGAGCATCGGAAAATTGATAATTGAATGTGATTTAATTATCATAAATAATATGAATAGGATTTGTATTATTTAAATACATGAGAGTAAAGATCTAAGATAATTAAATATGATTTAATTATCAAGGATATGAATAATGTGGATACCACTATCCTTATTAATCATATATATTACAAATGTGATTTATAATATATTAGAGAGAACTAATTGTAAATAGTAATTATAAATTAAATGTTAATGTGAATTGGATTCGCATTTGATAATTAATTGAAAATACAATTTACATTTTATTTTGGATGTGTGAATATGTTTCAGATCTTTTCAATGGCATGATTAAGATATTCACAAAATAATTTTAGAATTGTTTTTGTGAACTAATTTGCAACAAAAGTTATCGCAAATAGTGAAGAATTATGTGAGACAATATATCTCACATAATTGGAAGAAGGCTAACACCTTCCATAAATGGAGGGTGAACGACCATCCTTTGACTATATCAAAGAGTGGTCGTCCCCTCCATTTTAGGAAGGTGTGTAGTCTCCTTCCTTATCCTCTTTGCAAATTGATTTAACTAAATTAATTATATTGATGATAAATCAATATACTGAATTTAATTTAATTTAATTATTATTGCATTTTTATGCAATAAAAACCATTTCCATTGATAGAAAATACAAAATAATCTCAACCATTGGTTTTGTGTAACACATGAATTGTGATCCATGGATTTCCAAAATATTATAAAAGAAGAGGAAAGCCTAGCTCTTCTTTTACACAACACAATTACAAGAGTCCCCCCCTCTCTCTCATTCTCATCACAGGCCCCCTCTCTCTCAAGTGTGGTTGTCTAGCCCTTGACTTAGAATGAATCACCGTCGTCACTACGCCGTCGCGCTGCTACTTCGATCGCTCGTAGATCTCCATATTCTTCGGTGCTCCTTGCTCATGAAGAAGACTTAGGATTTCGTAAGATGAAATCAAGAGTTTTACTGCTGGGTTTTTTTTCATTTTGGATTGCGAGAAGCACACATCTCATCAACGTGCTCGCAAGCGTCTCCTCCATCGGGTCGAACTTGACACAGGAGGTCGCTTTCATGAGAGATAACGATCACAACCACGCTTCAAGAGTTATTCCTATATATTGTTTGTGGTTATGATGAAACGATTCGAGAAGTATTCTCGAATCATGTGGTTTCATCTCTTTAATTTTTTAAAATTCTGCTGCCCTGAGTCACTAGTATGACTAATCACTCTAGATCGTATTGGATGCAGTCTTCACACATTCGTGATGTGCTTAAGGCTTTTACCATAGATTTCAGTTTTCCCAATGAGAGTAATGTGTACTGTTGATGTAAGGTGGCTCTGTAATAGAGTAGGATGACCTGCCTGAGCTAATGGATATGTTGCCTTGGGCCATTGAAGACCTGCAAGTAGATAGTTACACCTATAAAATTTGAAACTTCTCTAATACCAAATGTGAGTCCGTCATAAGAGGGATAGTGTTGCAATATGCAATTATACAAATGACTATGCTAATTAAAAATAGTCTCAAAACCGCAGAGATAACAGTAGAGAATCAAACAACAATGCACAATTATTTTTACGTTGAAACCCAAGTGGGTGAAAATCATGACACCTACCTTGTTATAAGATATCAACTTCGCTCATGTTTCCACTATTCCAGCGCTACTTTAATCGTAGGTAGCACAACTTCTCGAGCACAACTTGTACTCTACCTTAGAAAACTCATGAACGAAAATTTTATCTCACAGAGAAAGGAATCCACAACTTGGATACCTACATAAAATGTTGAACATAAAAATAATTAAGAAATAGATTTAAATTCACAAGCTTGCAATCTTTCAACATAGAATCTACTCAAGAATGATGATGATATCGATACACATACAACTTCGGTAGCTAGATAGCTTTGGATTGAAGAGAGCTCGAGAGCATAGAAACACTAAAAGGACTCGAATATCACACAAGAATAACACTCTTTCTTTTCTTTTGAGAGTAAAGAATGGTTCTCGTTGGCTGTGTGTCTCAAATAATGAGCCATAAGATCTCTTATATTGGGTTGGCCTTAAACAAGCCAATTGTATGCAAAAATAAAAATCCCAATGTGTTGATTTCCAAATAACATGAAAGGATCAATCAAAGAAACAAGTTTATCCATCATGGGTGATTGATCAGGTCAACAAAGTGATCGATCATATTTGACCTTTGAATGGTAATTTGAAAAGTGGTCGATCATGGTCAAAATGATGGTCAATCTGGGTTGATGATCATAGATAACAATATGGTCAATCATGTCAGAAAAATCAATAATAAAAATTTGATCGATCATGATCAAAAGATGATTGATCATACGTCTAAAAAATGATTTTGAGATACTGATGATTTTATCTTAGTTTTACTTTTTGATCAAGAATTTGCCAAAATTGTAAAATTATTTTTTCAACACAAAATAAAACTACGTAATATATCACATCAACCTTCTTTTCTTATCTTCAACCTCTGAAGTCTTTGAATTAATTGAGCTTTTGGAAATAAATCTTTCTCAGAGTTCTTATGTAATATGTTTTTGAGTCCTGACCCTTTTAGCTAAGTGTTTTCGAGTGTTTCTAGTCTTTTAGTCTTCATAGCTTTTCTACATTTTTTATTATTCAGCTTTACCTGAAAAGTTAATCAAACTATAGAACAAATATACAACAAGGTCGATAGTAAAATCTAAGTCACTGACAAGGTGGATCGAGGCACTTTTAGAATTGCATATATGACCTTACTATGGACCTGGTTGAAATGTAAACACTAGTTTTTTTATGTTTGTTTCCTTCTATCAGGAGAAATTTCATAGGGAGATATTCCTTCCTAGTTAGGGGATTTTAGGTTACAGTTTGAACTTTTATTGTTTGATAAACCTTAGAATATTAATGATCAATAACTTGCTCATTTTTGCATATCCTGGACTACAGCTTTTATAAGGTATATGTATTAAGTAGTTCAAAATTTTGAGATTTTTATTGGATTTATTATTGCTAATTTTCGCATCTTATTTACTTTTCTTATTTTATTTCAAAAAAATTCATTTGGTGCATTTTATTTCAAACTGACTAAAGTGCTAAAAAAGTTAAGTCATCTTGCCTATTAAGATGGCTACAATACACTCTTTTTACTTTTTCGATGCTCAACCCTATTTCGAAACTAAAAATAAATGCGTATTCAATAATATAGGCTCTTGTGTACTTACCTTGTGTGCTTGAGAAATGTATTCTTGGACATGCTGATATACATTTCATGAAAAGATAAGACTCTGATTAGCTCATGAGGAGCTAATATCTTGCAACTTACACTAACAAAATTTATCTCTATAAAAAAATATTTTGTCTTGATGCTTTTTTTGGAAATATGTCACTGTATCATACGTTAGATATATAGTGATGGATATTATTTTTGCGAAATGATTTTTTATAACAGAAATTAGTTAAAAATAAAAATAATTAAATTAAATTCAAAAAATAATAACGGAAGCATTATTATATAAACTCCGTTAATGATGTATGGACGGATATAAAAAAAGCGAGCTTCCAGCCAACCATTGGAATTGCAAGAGTAAACTTTTACCGTGCAAGTGCAGCAATAATTTGGTCGATGAGATTCTGAGCAAGAGAGGTTGTCATGTGTTTTTTTGAAAGGTAAGTAAGTATATTGATCAAACAAACAGACAGAAGTATTAACCCCCTCACAAAATCCCAACAGTTGGGAGGGGGATCATTAGAATGTTTCTCTAGACAATAGTTACAAGGTGCCCAGTGGTAGGCATTCATGGAGAGCATCAGCTGCAGATGACCTTGAGATCGTTAAAAACTTGATTGGCGGTTGTCCTAGCAGTCTTGGACATTCCCTCAGCCCATCGGCGGTTTCTTTCCCGCCAAATCCACCAAACCGATGTTGCGATAGCAACCAAAATCTTTGAGGCCAGCTCCTTATCTTGGATATTAATCATCTTAACCCAGTCCAAGATCTCCAAAATGTTAGACCCATCAACAAATGACGACAGCCGTAAATCTGCAGAAACAACCGCCCATAAATCCTTGGAGTATTGACAACCCCAGAACAGATGATCGTACGACTCACAGGGGTAGGAGCACAGCAAGCAGCTACCCGTCACATAGAGGCCGAGCTTGATAAGTCTATCACGAGTGGATAGCCTGTTACGAACCACCTTGAACAAACAACACTTGTGCTTAGGGGCGGCCTTGGATCCCCACACCTCCTTGCAGTAGTTAAATATGGGCCCTCTAAGATGTATGAGGTCGTAGCAAGATCGGAAAGAGAAGCTGGGAGGATGATATCACGACATCTCAGAAGAGCCTTCCAGTGTAGACAGGCACTTGGGGAGATCGGGACATCCCAGAATGACTCCCCCCGAAGATATTTAGAGCGAAGATAGTCGGCCCAAACAGAATTTTCCGCCAAAAGGAACCTCCACACCCACGCAACTTTGGAAGCTTCCTGAAGGTCCCTCAGAGACCTGATTCCAAGCCCCCTTCCTCTTTCGGAAGACAGACCTTTTTCCAAGCAAGATCGTGCCTTTTATAGTCCCACAGGAAGTCAGCACAAAGAGAGGAGACCTTAGAGATGGCGAAAGAGGATAGCATGGAGCAGTCGGTCCAAAATATTAGAATCCCCGCAATTCCAGAATTGATAAGCTCGATTCTACCCGCCATAGAGAGTAGACGAGCCTTCCAGCCACAAAGAAGGGAGCGGACTTTATCCACAAGAACCTTAGCAGCAACGGAGCAACCGAATTTGTGCGATAGAGGGATTCCAAGATATGTAGTGGGTAATGCTTCACCCAACAGACCCAAAGCAAGATTCCAAGAGAATTGAGTTCCAGAGTTCTTTGAGCAGAACAAACGACTTTTTGCCCCATTCATCCATAAGCCAGACAAAGCCCCAAATGCATTCATTGTAGAGGCAATGGAGTTTAGAGACCTCGTGTTGCTCTTCGTGAAAAAGAGTAGGTCATCCGCGTAAATCAAGTGGGTGGGAGCCCTGCAACGCCCACTTCTCATAGGAGCAATAGAGCCATCCGCCATATTTAAGTCCACAAGGCAAGTCAGGGTCTCCATAACTACCGTGAAAAGGAGAGGGCCAAGGGGGTCTCCCTGCCGGAGACCCCTAGATCCCTTGAAGAGGTCGTGCGGGACACCGTTGACAATTACAGAGAAGGAGACCGTAGAAATACAATTCTGTATCCAAGCCACCCAAGCATTACCAAATCCCATGGCAGATAGCCTATCCAGGAGGAAAGAATGATTACCAGAGTCGAAAGCTTTTGCAAGGTCCACCTTAACACAAGCGCGAGGTTGCCCTCTACGTCTCTGGAAACCTAAGATCAACTCTTGCGCAAGGCGCACACTATCCCCAATACGTCGCCCTTTAATAAAGGCCAATTGGTTAGGGGAGATAAGGTGGGGGAGGACTGCAGAGAGCCTCGCAGAGAGGATTTTCGCAAAAATCTTGTAGATGACATTACAGAAGGAGATAGGCATGAAATCCCCTAAGCAAGAAGGGGAGGGAACTTTCAGAACCGTTGTAAGGAAGGTGTGGTTGATTTGCCTCAACATAGCACCACCCGAGTGCAGAAAGGACATGGCAGCAAGGACTTCCTTTTTCATCAACAACCAATGCACCTTGAAGAAATTTGCATTGAATCCATCCGGACCAGGGGACTTAGAGGAGTTGATAGACCGTAGCGCATCCAAAACCTCATCCTCCAGAAGAGGCCTCTCAAGACAATCTCTAGCATCCATGGACAACACCCGCTTAGGAGGGGGGATGGTGGGCAAATCCATGGGTGGAGCGGGATTTAGGCCAGAGAGAAGAGCTTCAAAATGGTCGAGAGCCTGGGAGGCAATCAAGGAGAGATTGTCCACATAGTTACCATCAGCGTCAATCAGGCAGGGAATACGGTTCCTAGCCTCTTGCATGTTGGCGAAGAGGTAGAAGAATTTTGTGGAGCGGTCCCCAAGCTTCAGCCAGGAGATGCGGCTTCTTTACTTCCAAAAAGATTCGTAGTCGGCTTCAAGGCCCACAAGGTGGAGTTTGAGCTCCTGCTCCAACTGGCAAAGAATCGGGTCCCCCGAGAAGAGCCCTAGGGCGTCGTTGACGCTCTCCAGCGCCACCTTCCCGCAATTAAGATCATCCTCCAGCTTCCCATGCGTGGAAGCCCAGGCCTTAAGAGCCCGCTTAACAGAGCTTAATTTCTTTGCCAGAATAAACAAAGGATTACCCCTGAACGGGGTATCCCAGGCCTCCTCAACCAACCAAAGATAACCATCCCTAGCGATCCAGAAGTCCAGGAACCTAAACGGCCTTGCCCACGGCACCCTTTTGACAAGCTCAACAGATAGGAGAGAGTGGTCGCTGGAGTGTAAAGGAGAGTAGCGGACTTTAGAGAGAGGAAAGGCCTCCATCCACCTGTTGTTGCAGAGAGCTCTATCAAGCCTCGCCGCAATCCTTCTAGGGCCAATAGAGGAGTTGTTCAACGAAAGGGAGTTACCCCATGGCTCTAGCTCAATGAGGTCGTTATCATCAATATAGCTATTGAAATTATCTATAGATGTATGGGGAGGCGCTCTGCCACCAAATTTCTCAGCAGTGAACCTAACGACATTGAAGTCCCCAATGGTCAGCCAAGGGGAATCGATAGAGGAGCGCAACTGGTTGATTTCATTCCAAAGGCACCTCCTCTCCGATGGGAAGTTTGATCCGTAGATGATTGTGAGGTAGAGGTGGAAACCTCCAACATTCTTGCAGACTGAAGTGATGGATTGTGGAGTAATGCTAGCAGAAGAGCAGTCCCAAGCATCCTCCTTCCAAAGGAACCAGATTCTACCCATGCCGATGTTGTTGTGCATAGAGCCCCACCCATGGGGGATAGCAGCGTGGAATCTAGAGACATTTTCAGGGTGAATTTTGTCTCCACGAGGCCCACCAACTCGCAGTTTTTATTGGTGAGATCTCTAAGAAGATGTTTCAACTTGCTTGGCTTGTTCAGCCCTCTAGTATTACAAGTCGTAATCGACATTAAATAGTGGTTTGGGGGCTGCTTCCAAGGCCAGAGGCATTTTCCTTGGGACTAGTGCTTCCAGATTTCTTCTTCTTACCCCTAGTGACATGGACCCACTGGCGTAGAGTTATACGGATGACTCCAAATGGTCTACTTAAGCACATATGACTTGAATTTCCGAATATGGTCTTATGGAACCCAAAAATTTTAAGTCAAAGACCTGAAGAGTCTAAATTCCAGATCCTAACTGGGCTCCTTACAACGAAAGTTAAAAGCCGTAATCAAGCTCCATCCTTTAGACTAGACTCAATCCTTAGTTCCAGAAATCAAACTTATTCTGAAAAATGCGAATGCAAATGCAATCATGTTTTTGTGAAGTATATTTTCTGAATTTTACTCATTTTTATGGATTTTAAGGCTTTTGTAATTTTTATGACTTTTAGGACTTTGTATTTTTTATGGATTTTATGATTTTTATAAAGAAGTTTTTGTACATGAATTTTACAAGATATATTTTATTTGGGGTTAAGTATCTAATGTATTTTACAGATTTTATTTACAAAGGATTTTACAAGGATTAAATGATATTTACACATGTTTTAATAAATAGGATTTTAAATAAGTATTATATAAATTTTAAATACAAACTTTAAATACTTATTTTAATTACAGATTTTAAATGCAAATTTTAAACATATTTTACTTATTTACAAGGATTTTATAAGTAATAAATAAATATATAAGTTGATTTTAAATTAACCCTTACCCACTTTTTATAGATATAGAAAATACATAAAAGTACGAGTTATGAATAAAAGTATATATACAATATATACACACCCCTATACTTAGCTTGTGCTATGTCCTCATATTGTCAAAAGAGAAAAAGGAGGACATAACTCGTGCTAAGTAAAAGTGGGTGAAAAAGAATAAAGAGTACAAGTCAGTCAACCTCCCTATACTTACGATCAAGTCATCGTAAGTATAATGGAAGAGCAAAAATGAGGTGACTGAGTAAAAAGAATATACAATGAAAGATCAAAAGGAATAAAGAATACGAAATCATCAAAATCACTCGGTCCCCCTGTACTTAGGATAAGGCATCCTAAGTATATAAAAGAATGTAGTAAAAAACCAGAGACCAGTGATTTGTGAAAAGAAAGGACATACAAAAGAATCAGAGCAAAATATAAAACGTGAATCAACGGACAATCGGTCCCCCCAATACTTAGGATATGGTATCCTAAGCATAGAAGATGAGCAAAAATGGGGACGATTGTGGTCTACGAAAAATATACAAGTGTTGTGGATCTCCAGAAATCGAATGGCTCAAAAGACTTTGTACATGATAAGATGAAGTGAAAGGATGATCATGAATCCTGTACAAAATAGATCACTTCAACCATAGTCATACTGAATTTTCTGCTTTTTATGTGCATAGTGATCCTTGGCTGAAAAAGTAGAGCCTCCTTTGTAAGTGAACTCTATACATGGCATAGCTCTCTTTTCTGGAATATGCGTCTCTGGAGTCAGACTACAGAAGGTGTCTATATGTGTAAGCACCACACCATCCGACTCTCTACGCTGAATACACTGTATAATCTGTGAAATGTAATCAATTGACTCTCGTGCTGTAATATGTGTACTTTCAAACTGCGGCACTGAGATGTCTACTGCAGGTGACTGCTCATCTGAATCTGATATGAAATCTATCTCTGTATGTGAACAATCATATGAAGAACTAGGTACCAAGTGATCTACCCTATCCTTGTGTAGGATATCTTGGATATCAAAATAAACGCTCTCAAGATCAGGAAACTGTGTCTCATCTATGTGTTGGCAATCTTCTGCAAGACCGGCATCCTCTAAAGTAAATGACAATACTGATCTAGGACTGCTACATTCTCTCTCTCCATCTCAATGTGTATCTCTCCACTGTCTGTGCGGAATGATACTCTCCCAGCATCATAATCAAAGAGTGCTCTAGCTGTTTGCAAAAAGGGCCTCCTGAGAATGATTGGAGCAAGGTGTAACTGTGTAGGGCATGCCATATCTAGGACAGTAAAGTCCACTGGAAACTGCAAGCCCTGAACGGTCATGATAATGTTCCTTAGTACACCTCTAGGTCTCTTTACAGATCGATCTGCAAACTGAAGTATCGCTCGTGATTTGTAGAGAGGACCTAGCTTGAGCTAATCAAGCAAAGAGGATGGAAGTAAATTGTTCGAGGAACCATTATCTAAGAGAGTACGATGGAATGTAGTGTCTTCAATCTGACAATTGACATAGTGAGCTCCAGAATCTTTCTTCTTCTTGGGTACCTTGTTTCGAATTGCACACGAAGTTGCCTTGGTCAATATGTGCTTCTCAACTCGTGTTCTCTTTTTCCTACATGTAGTGCATTTGTTCCTCAACTGATTCTTGAGTGTAGGAAAATGATCTAAGGCATCATGAAGTGGAATCTTCAGAAAGATGTGATCTTTTAGTAATCATTCGGTCTCTGGAGTGACAACATTCTTTTTGGTGTTTTTCTTTCCTTTTCCAAACAGAGCATTGGGAAAAGGAACAATATCAGGAGTCAGAAAATCAGAATTTTTATTCATACTGGAATCAGCTTGTACATCGAGAGTTTCAAAATTATATGCAAAACTCTCTAAGACAGGGGAGGATATATTTTTCTCGGGATTATCTGCCTGATCTGGCGTGATGTCATCGTCTGATTCGCCAGTGTCCATGTCTACTGTATCAGCATCGCTCCCGTCTCTCGGATCTGAAAAGTGGTCCTCATCATCGTGCTGGTTCTCCTCCTCAGCACCTGGTTGGCCATATGAGAAAAAAGGCTTGTAAATTCAATATTAAATAGCAAATAAAGTTATTTTAATTAAGTATAAATACAAGAAATGTAAATAAATTATTTATCTAATTTATGGAATAATTAGTTTTTATAAATAGTAAATATTATTTGAAATATAAATATTATATTAATAAATATGTATAAATAAATAGGTTTTGAATTTTTAATTTAGTAAATAAATAACTAAAAATTAATTTTATATTTTCTTAATTATTAAAAAATAAATAAGAGTTGTGTGAATTTTTATGGATTTTAATAAATTATTTTACATATATTAATAAATACAGGTATTATTTAGCCAGTTCATTATTACCTATAATTTAATGTTTTTGATTTTATTAAAATAATAAATAAGCTTCAAAAATATGAAATAAATCAAGGTTAAATTACAAGATCATGAAAATAATTAGAAATTATAAAATTAAGAAAACTATAAAAATGTGTTCTACATAAAATAAATAGCCCAGAAACCCTATTGTCATTTGGTCCCAAAATCGACTTTTTGCAAACAGACTCTGAATTTGATGAAACCACCTTTATTAATTAGAGAATATTATTTTATGAACTTTAAAGGTGAGTAGAGTGAAATTGGAGTTTGTATGAAGAAGTTATGATCTTCGGAAGTTGAGATTTTGACAATTTACAAGTAAGATTTCTTGGTATATATACATGGTAATATTTTTAACTTATTTTTATTTTTTATATACATTTTTAGAAATAATTAGGAAAAGAGTTTGGTGAAAAATATGTACATAAGAATTAATTAAAAATCATTGAAGTTTTGTATTTATGTGATAAATAGTGAGAGGTTTATGAAGTGTGTCTTAATTTATTTTTATGATTTTCTTTCCTTATCTCCTCCTACTTTTTGGTTTGTCGACCAATCCATGCTGACTTGGTCTCGGGGGTTAGGCTATAAATATACCTTGCAGTTATATTTATATTTATAAGTCATATTGTACATATATACATATATCCAATCTGCCTTCTTTTCTTTTTCTTTGTTCTTTATTTATTTACATGATTTTGATGCTTAAAAGTGACTATTTATTCATGAATGAGGTTTTGTTAAAAGATGGAAATTAATGATATTTACATGTATTTGTTAAGGGTTTTAAGACAAAATGCGACAGAAAAGTTAATGAATCATGGATTTATCACCCACTCCTTATTCTTAGAGGCCACAACAGCTGGAAGGGCAGTATTCATGCTAGAAGACGATGGCAGTTTCCCCCCTGATGGGGTAAAAGTCTGTTTTCCTTGTTCAGCAATTGTAAGATGAGGCCCAGATTGAGGTTCACAGGAACCCAAATCCAGAGCGGGAGGAGAGGTTCCAGCTGGTTCAGCCGATAGGTTGAGATCGATACATGAGGAGTTCATCAGTTTGGGGCCATTGCGGGGATTGGAAATATACCCCCGGAGGGCAGACCGGGTTCCAATCGGAAAGGCATTGTAAGGAGGGCCAGCTGGCTTTCTTGCAAACTTTGGAGGCTGGGGCACCTCCACAGCTGGGATGGCCTCTAATCCAATAGGACAGTTGTTGGGTTTCTTTGATAAATGTTCCAGCCCCAACTGGGGGCAGCAGCTGTTTACCCCAACTTGGGGGGGCTATTTTGATATTTGCCCAGTCATTTGAGAACCCCAGTCGGCCCCCCATTTTTCCAGCACCCGCACATTCCAATTTCCAGGAGCCACGGTCCCTGTTCTGTGCGAGAGTGAGCAGCCGCAAGGGTTTCTCGGAAACCCATCTTCCTCCGCACACGCGAAGGAGAGAACGAGCGAGGTGCAGCAGCTTGGAGCACTGAAGAGCAGCAGCCAGGAGCTCGGGTCCAGCCACAGTTGGGTTGGAGGTGCAACGGCTGGCCAAGCACGAGAGGGAGGTGCAGTTGGAGGTCGTTGGGGACGACCTCAAGAGGAGCCGAGTGCCGAGTTTTGGGTCTCCATCCGGGAGCCCACAAGGGGAGTTACTTTGTCCTCCTTGTTTTAGAGCACATTTGGTATTTTGGATACCTAGGGATAGTTTGTTCCTTGTGGAAAAACTATCCATTGTGTGTGGTTGTACCTCGGTTTTGTGGGCAACAAAACCGGGAAGAACATTTGGCTCATTTGACCGTAGTGGAATCGTTGCCGGTCTTGCCCCGTGGTTTTTCCCTTGCTCACATTGAGTAAGGGTTTCCACGTAAAAATCTTGTCTCGTGTGGTTACTTGTTGTGCTTGCTTGTGGTTGCTTGTCATTGTTGCATTTGAGTTCCCGTGTGGGGAACATATTCTTGTGTGTGCCATCTTTGCTGCAGGACAGTTTCAGGGGATACAGATCCTGGGTTGATTGTTTCTGCATTACCTATATATCCCCAACAAGTGGTATCAGAGCTCAGGTTTGAGCAATGGGAAAAGATGATGAAGGCACAATGAACAAGCTCACAAGCAGCAATTGGAAAATTTGGAAGGCCAAGATGGAAGACATCTTGCATTGCAAGGACCTCCACGATCCCGTGGAGGGGGAGAGCGCCAAGCCGGATAACATGTCCGCAGGAGAGTGGACAAAGTTGAACCAAAAGGCCATTGGCACCATTCGGAAGTGGCTTGACATGTCCGTATTCCATCATGTTGCCGAGGAGACCAATGCCAAGGAGCTATGGGACAAGTTGTCCGAGCTCTATGACCAGAAGACCGCTACCAACAAGGCTTTCTTGATTAGAAAGCTTGTGAACCTGAAATGCAAGGATGGATGCAAGGTGGCATAGCATCTGAATGACTTCCAAAGCATAATCAACCAGTTGACATCTATGGGTCTGACACTTGATGACGAGTTGCAGTCACTTCTTCTTTTGGGTTCTTTGCCAGACAGTTGGGAGACCTTAGTTGTCACCGTGAGCAACTCTACGAAGGACAACAAGTTGACCATGGCTATGGTCAAGGGCAGTCTCCTCAATGAGGAGATTAGACGCCGCTCTTCGGGAGAGGCATCCTCCTCTTCACATGTGTATGCAGTTGAGAGGAGAGGAAGATCCAGTAGCAGAGGGCAGTCACAGGAGAGGCAGAAATCCAGAGACAAGTCCAAAGGCAGAGGAAAGTGTCACCATTGCCAGAAGCCAGGTCACTAGAAGAGAGACTGCAGGGTTTGGAAGAGAGAGCAAGCTGAAGCCAAGAAAGATCAGAAAAAGGAAGATGGGAATTTAGCTGCAGTTGTGGCAGATGAAAGTGCAGATGAGGTGATTCTCACCATCCAGGACCAGTGCTTGCACGTAGGGAGTGATTTGGAGTGGGTTGTTGACACGACCGCTTCCTATCATGTGACTCCACACAGGGAGTTCCTCACTACCTACACTACGGGTGATTTTGGGAGAGTCTTGACGGGTAACGAGAGTTACTCTAAGATCATTGGCATGGGCACCATCTCGATCCAGACGGATGTTGGTTGCTCAATGACTCTTCAGAATGTGAGGCATGTTCCTGATGTACAGCTTAGCCTTATATCTGGCTCACAGCTAGATAGTGAAGGCTACCATCTGAAGTTCGGCGACAGCAGATGCAAGATTAGCAAGGGTTCTCTCATCATGGCCAGGGGCAGTTTGTGTCACACACTCTACATGACTAGAGTGAAGGTCATGGACGGCAGTTTGCATGCTAGTGAAGCAGATAACTCAGATTTGTGGCACCGTCGGCTTGGGCACATGAGCCAGAAGGGCTTGCAGCTTCTGAGCAAGAGAGAGTTGATCCCCTACCACAATGACATCACTTTGTCTCCTTGTGATGCATGTGAGGTTGGGAAGAGCAGGAGTGCACCTTACAGAGCGAGATCCAAGGTGAAGGGAGACCTTCTACAGCTGGTTCACTCAGATGTTTGTGGTCCTATGGACACATCCTCTTTGGGAGGCAACAAGTATTTTGTCACCTTCATTGATGATTCATCTAGGAAGGTGTGGGTGTATGTGCTGAGATCGAAGGATCAAGTATTTGATTGCTTCAAGAAATTCCATGCCATGGTTGAGCGCGAGACAAGAAAATTGTTGAAGTGTCTACGCACGGACAATGGGGGAGAGTACACCTCCCATAGCTTTCAGGGCTATTGTGCAGAGCACGACATCAGGCATGAGAGGACAGAGCCAGGCAAACCCCAGCACAATGGTCTAGCTGAGAGGATGAACAGGACCATTGTTGAGAGAGTCCGCTGTATGTTGAAGACAGCGAAGTTGCCCAAGACTTTTTGGGCTGAGGCGGTTCGCACCGCATGTTACTTGGTCAACCGATCTCCATCAGTTCCTTTGGGTTTTCAAATTCCAGAGCGTGTTTGGACAGGGAAGGACCCCTCATATGCTCATTTGAGGGTGTTTGGATGCAAGGCGTATGCATTGGTACCCAAGGAGCAGCGGAAGAAGTTGGATGACAAGGCAGTGCCTTGTATTTTTCTTGGCTATGGAGATCAGGAGTTTGGATACCGTCTTTGGGATCCAAGGAAGAAGACCGTCACCAGGCACAGGGATGTGATTTTCTATGAAAATCAGACGTTGGCTGAGGACACCACTGAGAGTGGTGATGGAGATGAGATCTCCATGGATGATGACAGTGATGAGGACACAGAGCCCTCTCCAGTACAGAGTACAGGTGGAGAGGATGGGCAGCTAGAGCAGCATGAGCCAGATGCAGACCCCATTGGTGCAGGTCTAGGGGACCTAGGGCAGGGGGAGCAGCCTCATCCACATGCAGATGCAGCAGAGCCTCAGGTCAGGAGATCTGAGAGGACACGCCAGCCATCATCCCGTTACCCCACTTCCAGGTATGTGATGCTCACAGATGCAGGTGAGCCATACACTTTTGAGGAGGCACAGGTGCATAAGGACAAGGGTCATTGGCAGAATGCAATGAATGAGGAGATGCTATCTCTCAGAAAGAACCACACTTATGACCTTGTTGAGCTTCCTAAAGGGAAGAGGGCCTTGAAGAACAAGTGGGTGTACAAGCTGAAGTCAGATGACAGTGGCAAGCAGGTGAAGTACAATGCCAGATTGGTAGTGAAAGGGTTCAGCCAGAAGGAAGGAGTGGACTACGATGAGATCTTCTCCCCAGTGGTGAAGATGAACTCAGTGAGAATGGTGCTAGGACTTGTTGCTAGCATGGACCTTGAGCTGGAGCAGATGGATGTGAAGACGGCATTTCTTCACGGTGATTTGAAGGAAGAGATCTACATGGAGCAGCCACAGGGTTTTCAAGAGAGTGGGAACGAGCATATGGTATGCAGGTTGAGGAAGAGTCTCTATGGCTTGAAGCAAGCCCCAAGACAGTGGTACTTGAAGTTTGATGCTTTCATGGGAAAGCAGGGCTTCAAGAGGACTACAGCCGACCCATGCGTATATGTTCGTCGTCTTTCCAATGACAGGTTCGTCATTCTTTTGATCTACGTGGATGACATGTTGATTGTAGGTCATGATTCCAACTTGATTGCAAAGCTCAAAAGAGAACTCTCCAAAGAGTTTGAGATGAAAGATTTGGGCAAGGCTAGTCACATCCTTGGGATGCAGATTACAAGGGACAGGAAGAAGCGCATGCTATGATTGTCACAGGAGAGCTATGTTGAACGTGTGTTGGAGCGGTTCAACATGAAGAATGCCAAGCCTGTCAGTACGCCCTTAGCCTCTCATTTCAAGCTGAACAAAGAGTCATGTCCTTCTACTTCTGAGGAGAAGACAGAGATGTCCAAGATCCCATACCAGTCAGCAGTTGGGAGCCTCATGTACGCCATGGTTTGCACTAGACCAGACATAGCCCATGCAGTGGGCGTGGTGAGCAGGTTCATATCTAACCCGGGCAAGGACCATTGGGAGGCAGTGAAGTGGATCTTGAGATACTTGAGAGGGACCTCAAGTATGTGTCTTGCTTTTGGGAGGTCAGATCCCAAACTTTGTGGCTACACTGATGCAGATATGGCAGGAGACATGGACCAGAGAAAGTCCACCTCAGGCTACATTTTCACTTTTGCAGGGGGAGCCATATCATGGCAATCCAAACTACAGAAATGTGTTGCTCTCTCAACTACTGAGGCAGAATACATTGCAGCAGCAGAGGCTGGGAAAGAAGTGTTGTGGCTACAACGCTTCCTTGGTGAGTTTGGATCGGATGGTAGTGAGCCGGTTGTGTTTTGTGATAGCCAGAGCGCTATAGACTTGAGCAAGAGTACCATGCACCATGCTCGCACAAAGCACATTGATGTGAGATACCATTGGCTGAGGGATGCAATTGAACAGAAGCAGCTCGTGTTGAAGAAGATTCACACCGATGAGAACCCCTCAAACATGTTGACCAAGGCAGTCACTCATGACAAGCTTCAGCTCTGTCGAGAGCTGAGCGGTGTCACCTCTTGTTGATCTCCATCACAGGACAACACCTCCCCGTTGGGGCTGGAGGGGGAGGTTGTTGGGTTTCTTTGATAAATGTTCCAGCCCCAACTGGGGGCAGCATTTGTTTACCCCAACTTGGGGGGGCTATTTTGATATTTGCCCAGTCATTTGAGAACCCCAGTCGGCCCCCCATTTTTCCAGCACCCGCACATTCCAATTTTCAGGAGCCACGGTCCCTATTCTGTGCGAGAGTGAGCAGCCGCAAGGGTTTCTCGGAAACCCATCTTCTTCCACACACGCGAAGGAGAGAACGAGCGAGGTGCAGCAGCTTGGAGCCCTGAAGAGCAGCAGCCAGGAGCTCGGGTCCAGCCACAGTTGGGTTGGAGGTGCAGCGGCAGGCCAAGCACGAGAGGGAGGTGCAGTTGGAGGTCGTTGGGGACGACCTCAAGAGGAGCCGAGTGCCGAGTTTTGGGTCTCCATCCGGGAGCCCACAAGGGGAGTTACTTTGTCCTCCTTGTTTTAGAGCACATTTGGTATTTTGGATACCTAGGGATAGTTTGTTCCTTGTTGAAAAACTATCCATTGTGTGTGGTTGTACCTCGGTTTTGTGGGCAACAAAACCGGGAAGAACATTTGGCTCATTTGACCGTAGTGGAATCGTTGCCGGTCTTGCCCCGTGGTTTTTCCCTTGCTCACATTGAGTAAGGGTTTCCACGTAAAAATCTTGTCTCGTGTGGTTACTTGTTGTGCTTGCTTGTGGTTGCTTGTCATTGTTGCATTTGAGTTCCCGTGTGGGGAACATATTCTTGTGTGTTCCATCTTTGCTGCAGGACAGTTTCAGGGGATACAGATCCTGGGTTGATTGTTTCCGCATTATCTATATATCCCCAACAACAGTAAGAGGATTGAGGCTCCGACCGTGCAGTCGATTGAGGCTCCGACCGTGCAGTAAGAGGATTGAGATTGTCGTGTGTTCCTACAAGTGGGTACGCCGAGTATTGCATGTTGACACGTGAGTTTTCCCAAAGCAGCACGCTCATGCTGCTGCAGGAAGTTCAAATTTAAAGGAGCCTACGATCAACTAGCTTACGTTGTAAATGTAACCAAAGATCTGAGTTTGAGGGCAACATGGGTTGGAGGCCATCAGTAGACGGTGGCACAAAGCTGGGAGCCCTGCATTCTACATTTATCACGCTCGTAGGTCTCGTGCACTTCAACGTGCACAAGATGCGTCACACCAATCGAGTTGACGTATTGTTTTGTCTTGAACAAACTACGAGACTGACTGTCTAGTACGGCAGAAAGGAGCCGCTTTTCTCTGCCTGGCGTGACCTAAGAGAGAGAGAGATGTCGAAATGACAACAGACGATTGGACTTCGCGAGGGCCATCAATCAAAGCCATTCTCCGTAATGGGTGCCTGTTCATACGTGCATTGTCTTAAACTCTGCCAAAAGACCGGCACGATCATGCTGCAAGCAAAAGTTCAAGAGGAGCCTATTCTATTGAAACTCCTACCTCGAGCTCCCCCCAGACTTTCTTCAAGCAGAGAAGACGATTCCATCTCTTATATATAGTTCTGCTCAACAATGATATGATTTGGAATCGCACCTTAAAAAATCCAATGTTTTATGAGGAAAGACGCAAATAGATTAGCTACCAGTGAAGTCGACAAAAACAGGAACAGAAGGAATAGATATTCAGCAAAAAGAGGGTTAGGGTGGGAGTGAAAACTATTATTATGGGGTTTTTTTTCGCTTTTACACGACTTCCTTACAGTTTTCAATGGAAACTCTTCCTGCCGACAGCATGCAGATACATACGGCTGTTGCTTCATATCAAGATAAATCCAACTTGCTCTGCCGGCTTTGATGTCCCTAATCTATGTTTATTATAGGAACCTATCAAATCCTATATATCACTACAACAAACTATATCTTTAATGACGATTAAATAGCAACGCTTGTTCGTATTCGTCACGATGGTTGTGAACTTATCAAGATAGCGACATTTATTGTTATTCGTCATTATTTATATAACAAATTGTGACAGTTTTGTGCATTCGTCGTCAATTTTAATGGACAATGGAGAAGACATCGATCAATTTTCAATTGGTGACGAAATTATCCGTTAGCATTTTGTTAGCATGAGCACATAATATCTATCCATCTTTGAATCCTTTTAGAAAACCCTAAATATCCTATTAATATGAGATGTATTTTCACGCCGCCACAATTGCTCCTGACACAATCTCCCACTCCAACTCCAACAAGTGGGAGAGGTGAGGATGAAGAAGGAGGTCGGCAATCGATGATTCGAGATCGACGACAGTGGGCGGATCGCGACGGCAGTGTACAATGGCAATCGACAACGGCGTATGACAGCGATGGTGGCGTTGGCGGAGGATAATGACTGAGGACGAGGTGGGGGATAGCATTGGTGGTGGCTCTGTGGTGGCTGTGGCGCGGGCTTTAACGCTGGTGGTGGCTCCTAGTGTTGGAGGACGACAATGACGGATGCTGAAGGTATGGGATAGTGTTGATGACTGAAGTGATGGCGACGATGATGTTGGCAGAGATTGAGGACATTGGATGAGAATGAGGATGAGGATGGTGGCACTAGTAGTGTTGTGGACACTTCTCCCGAGCGCCCCGGTCCCCTTTCTACTACTCATCGTCATCCTCTGCTTTGCTCCAGATCATAATCAAATCACTGATTGCCAATATTGCCTCTACTCTGCTCGAGGAATCTCCCAAAATCTCCTTCGATCTAACCGGCATCGGATCCTCCCATAAATTAACAATTTCAATATCCGTCGAGGTGATATTCCTACTCCTTAAACCTGCAGTGCGTTCTGATCGGCGTCTCTGATCGCATGTTTATCTGTAAGATATGTTGTTGTTTCTCGAAATTAGTGACAAGTGTTCCTAATCTGCTTGCTATGTTCTGTAGGAAGATGTAGAGAATGGTGAATGTGGATGCTGTGGCAAGCAGGGTTTCGGTTGTGCCGATGAGATCGTGGTTGGCAAGGTGGAGTTTGATTTGCTGATCGACTGGGTGAAGGATACAAGAGGTTTGTATTCTATATGAATGTGCAGATTGGTATCCACTACATCCTTCTATAGATAGGGATGCTATTGTTAATTATCACAATATTGTCGTGTGGGGTGAGCACTTTGCCTCCTGAGTTCACTCCAACTTGATCTCTGTCTTAGATTTAAGATTATCAAGATTCTTAGTTGTTTATTGTCATTGTGTATACGCATGATGTCAAGAAATTACACAATATAATAAATAAATAAGTGTGAGTTAGATAAAAATAATAGTAATTCTGTTTATTATATTAAAATATCTAAGTTAACAATTTAATATCTGATTCTCCCTATTTAATATGAAATCTGTGAAATTCAATGGTTCTAGCACAAGCTTTATTGTTGACATTTAGCACAAGCTCTCATGGTTTGTGCTCCATTTTGCTTTGATCTTCACTAGAATTTGTTCTTTTGGAACCTTAGCAAGTTATACTCATATGTGCAACCTTGTTGAATTTTTTTGTTTGTTTAGAAATTTCTAACTTGTGGAGAGAAATCATCGGCCAATGGCAACTTAAAGGAGCTCAACTATATCACCGCCAATTTCTCTTCATTTTTCATAAATTAAATACCTCTCATAAGAGTTGTCTCCTGTTGGTTATGTTTCAGATGACTATATTGATTTCTTCGATCTGATTATTCTTGGACAGTAACTTTAAGGTGAGTCACCTCTCCGAGCATATCTTCAAATTAGTGACTGCTCTTTATTAAAGTACATGTTAGTCACTTTTATTTTCTCTTAATGTGAAATGCAATGTGGCGCTTGTAACATGCATCCCTTATATTCTATTAGATTATACTTCGGTTTCAAGCTGAAATTTACCTTTTCATTTCATTTTATACACCAACCAAGAAAATTGAATATCACTTACATGCTTTTCAATTTCAATCGACTGACCCTTAACAAATATGTAGCTTGGATAAGCTCATAGATTAATATTTAAATTTCCTTTTGTGTAAGGGCTCATAAGAGGGATGCATGTTCAAGGTGTTCACGAAAAACCAAATGATTGACATATCCCACTTGCTCTTTCTCAAATTCCAAAACTTAAAAATTTTGTAAGTTTTGTGATGCATTCATCATCAACAATTTATTCTTTATTTAACTAAAGCACTTCTTCTTATCATTGATTCATGCATTCTCCAGTGACTTGGTTCAAAAACAAGTTGAGCAGGTAAAACCACACATCATTTGCTAGAATGTTCTGCACTACCGTTCCTTTAGGGGGTTATTGTGATAGAAAGAATGCATCCCCATAAAGGGAAAGCGACACAAAGGGGGTTATTGTGAGTCTGATTTGGTGCGGTTTAATCTTGTAAAAGGCAATCCAAACCCTACGTCGATCGCGCACATCATGGGAAGATCTACCTCGACTCCTTCCAGACACCATTGCCTAGGAGTACATGTGATTATTTTGCTAGTTGTTTGAACTTCAATCGATGGCATTTTTTCTTTTTGTTGTAATTGACGGAGGGAATAATTCAAATAATTTTGTATTTTTGTTGCTACATGGAATATTAATGGGAGATCTCCACCAAGTCATCTGAATCTGGAGTATTAGTTGTACACTTCATACTTGTTGATGCACATGTTCTTTGGTAATCCACCAATATTTTTGTATAATTTTTTTATTTGAATTATAGATAGAAATTGCAACCTTGACCAGCTTTTGGATGAGTAGCAATATAGAATACTTTGACGTGAGTAAGCAAATGGTGGGGATATACTCGACGGTTTGGGTGAGAAGTGAGATCAAAACTGATGGGAAGAACATGAAGGTTCCCTATGTTGAAAGAGGAGTGTTGGGGTATCCCTGGAACAAGGTAATATACCATCAAAATTCACATATTTTATGTTTTTATGTATTTGTATGCATAACTCAAATTCTTTGACGAGGGTTTGTAGATATTGATCTCTATGAGCATGTTGCCTCAAACGAGCTTTTGTTTTGTTTGTAGCCCTTTAACTTTGGGCCAGAAGATGGATGAAAGTTTTGGAGGAGTTCTATCGTGATGGAGATATTGTGGAAGACTCGATTCCTACTTGCACGGTCTGAGTAAAATTGAAAAGCTGAATAGTATTGTGGTATCGTTTTTGTTGTACACTACTACACCATTCCTTTGATGCAGGACGGTAACTCAAGCATGTGATTCTTAAGTGATACTTGGATTTATGATCATGGAAATATTCCCTTTATTTGGAGAAGATGTCAAGGCAATACTTTATGTTTACCTACATGGATTATCTCTTCACATCTGAATATATGGAGGTATTTTTGAAAGTACCCAGGGTTATTCCTATAGTTTTTCAGGGATAATAAATGTTCTTAGTGATGAGAACTACATGCTCCTTGTGGAGATGACATCGTCTAGGAAGTTTCATGTTTGTTTGTCGTTTTTGCAGGATAAATTGAGATATTTCTTGTTCACACCCATGGAGACCATTCTATTTGATCACAAGATGGAAATCTGATTAGAACAAAAGCCATATCCAACTGTGAAAGTTAAACTACGAAACAAGATCAAAACTAGACTGTATGTTTTGACAAGGTGTGCCCACATGCTCTTTTGACCAGAAGCTTGGACATGTATATCTGCTTGTATCTAGTAGTTGAAAGTTAATAATAGTGTATGAATATTTCTCAATTTTTCTTTGACTTCAATGATCATTTTTTTGTGAAGTATAAAATGCTTTTTTCTTGATGTTTAAGATCGATATTATTCTAGCATTATTTAATTATCATGGTTCAAAAATAAATATCATATAGCGATAAAAATGCTTAGACAATTTATATGAAAGTCAAATAATAAACTCTATATAGTGACACAAAAAAGCGTTGCTATGCATAAAGAAGTCAAAACCGATATCCAAATGACAACGATTATATTCGTTGTAAATTATAAATTCATGACGATTTTTATTCGTTGCTATTTAAGTTTTGCAACGATTAGTAATTGTTGCTAAATTTTAACAACGGCTTATATAGCAACGATTCTTACAACGAATATCAAATTCATCACGAGACAATATAGCGACGTTTTTTTCGTCGCACTCTTAATAGAAAAAATGTCACTATAGGTCCATCTTGTTGTAGTGTATGTAGCATGAAGGAGGTGGTGCCGTGATGGACAGATGCATATCTCGTTCGGAGGATTTGACTTTTCTCTTTGGAACTACAAAGATTAATTGCCTTGAGGTTAAAGCGCGTGTATAATAAGAACAAAATAAGGTAGCTTATTTCCGAAGGATTCTGGGCATTTCAAGGTGTTCGATCCGTGCAAGTTGTTCAGGCCACACGTCAGCTGGAAATTTCCATATTCTATATATTTTAAAAATCTTAAGCATTCACTGCCAGCTGAATTTATGTAAAGCACCCATATGTATGAAGAAACTTTGGAAGTACGAACATTAATAAACAGCACACAACCAGATTCACGGGTCTCCTGAAAGCTATGAAACAAGTTAGAAGAGCCTAATGCAAAGCAAAAAACTAGATAGTAGGACTGTGTGAGTCAAGTTGGGTCATCTTCACTGTCAATATGGATATACATACGCATATAATCGACGTTGTTAGGTTCATGCAATTTATAATTAAGACTAATTAAATAGGAAAAGTCACAGGTTTTTACTCTTTTGATATGTCATTTAATCTCCGTAGACATAAAATCCAATTTGTTCGAGGGAAGAATATTATGAGCAATTGCAATTTAAGAACTATATCCAAGACGGTCCTCGAGAAGTCTTGGAAAGATTAATCTTAGTTGAGATTTCAGTCTTTAGACAATAATTGTCATTTCCTTCTTAGGTTGGAGACCATCTCTTAGCGACCTCGATCGGAGATGTGAGGCGAAAGGTTGCAGAGGGCCACCGCAAAGAAAGAGAGAGTTGAGGTGGGAAAGAGAGTGGAGGTGGGGAGGTGAGCGGAGGGCGACGAGGCATGGAGGCGGAAGCTGCTGGAGGGGAAGGCGTCATGGTGCTTCCGATGTGGGGCGAGGGACCACTGTTCCAAGGCGTGCATGGTTGTGGAGCTGCTTTGTTTCCAGTGCAGGGAACCGGGGCACCGCTGTCATGGAAGCCCCTGAAGGGAAAAGCACTTGAGGAAGTCGACGAATCTGGATCCCCAGGGGAGTGCGGGCAGTAGAAACTTGGAATCCCACCCATATGGGAGTCATGAGGGGACTTTCTCAACCACTCTTGTGTCCCACTCCGAAGGTGCTTCAAGAGAGCATCCTCTTAAGGGACTGCTGATTGGGGAAGGAGATTCCACACATATGTTGCTGGTGCGGGATGATGTCTTGGCAGTGCAAGGGTTTAAGTGGGCATCATCGATCTACCAGGCGGAGTGGTTTGGCTAAGGGAGATAGCAGTTTTGAAGGGAGCCTTGGATGGTTGTCTGCCTAAGGAATCATGGGGTACGATTCGATGGAAAAGAACACATTTTCAAGATGGGGCGACAAGGGACAAGGAGAAATCTTGGAAAATTAAAATTCTTGGGGTGCCGGTACATAGCCAGAGACTCGATGCCATCAAAGAAATACTACATCACATTGTGGTCATGGAGGAGTTGTGCACCACTGGCCTTCATCCAGATGAGGGCTCGGAGGTGGTGGTGATGATGAGACCCCTTGAGTGCAACGATGTGGGTCGGCCTATAGCCCTTTCGCTAATCCCACTGGAGGAGAAGCTGCAAGGTGGCGGAGGGGCGGAGTCGGAGTTCTGCAAGCCGACCATCACCAGAACTACTAGAGGCGCAGCGTGGAAGATGATGTCCCAAAACATTAGGGAAGCCAGTGATGAGTCTCCACTTCATCACCTTTATTCTTTCATTTTGGCCTTTAAACCCTTGCAGAATGTATGTATATATCATTAGTTTGTCAAAATAAACGCTCATTAAATTGTATAAAATACTGTATGAAATACCGCACATTTATTGTATTCATTGCCAAGATAAAAGAATAAAGGAAAGAAAAGAAAAAGAGCAAAGTGTCAAGGACACTGAAGTGACCATAGCCCCTGAGACTTAGTCATCATGATGACTTAGTCAACACGGAATAAAGTAGGGAGAGATAGGGTGTCCAAGTGTACAGAAAATGCAGAGCAATCACTCTATTAAAATAGGCCAATAATTGTTTTTTGGGACCTATTTTATTCTTTATCATTTATACCTCAAATAATAAAACTTTGTATATGAAAGTTGTACATAATAATGCATAAAAAATGTAAAATTTATTTCACACAAAAATAAATACACATTGTACATTTTATCCACAAAATAAAATTCCAAAAGTCAAATTTCACAGACCCATATATCCCAAACAAAAACTCAAAATGTATCAAAATCACCTTTGATTGTATACAACTTTTAAAAAGATATTTAATGAAGGTGGTTTCATATTTTTCTGAGTTAAGGAGTGAAAGTTATGTTTTGGACCGCTATTGTATAATATACCCGATTAACATAACCATTTTATTTATTATTCATTATTTTATAATTTTATATTTTTTATAATTTTGTAATTTTTCTATAATATATGTACATATTAAAACAAGAATAAAATAATAAAGAAAACACAAAAATAAATGTGAAGATAGAATACATAAGATGAATTACTTATATTCATACCTATACAATTAATACATTTATTTAATTAAGTGTATATAATATATTTGAAAAATATAGAAAAAATATATTTAATCACCCAAAAATAAGTTATAAATATATAAAATAAGGAAAGAAAATAATAAAATCAAAAATACAAAATAAAAATAAAATATCAAAAACATAGGTAAATATACCTATATATGTACCCTAAAAATTAACTTGTAAATAAATACCTCTGTAAAATAAATAAAAATGTCCATAAAATACTACAGAAAATTAGAAACATTTTTTATTTTTAACCTAGAAATAATAAAATCGAATTCTATTTATTATCAATTTTCCAAGGCATTTTTGCCTTGGAATTTCCAGGTTAGTCCACGTGGACCATCAATGCCCGTTTTTCTGTTGACCTGGGTCAACAGTCCGGCCTACCGTCTGACTCTTGTTAGAATGTCACAAGGCCGCCTTCTTCTCCCATTTCTCCACACCTCTCCATTCACTTATTACTCTTGAAACCACTACCATTTCGCAACCACTTCATCCTTCATCCACGCCCATCCTAGAATCTCCACCTACCCTTACTGGATTGCACGCAAGATCTCAAAAATCACCAGAAATCTGCTTATAAATATAAACCCCTTAACCATTTTGGCATTTTGATCCCTCTTCTTCCAGTTTTAGCCCCTCAGATCACCCCTGTGATCTTCCCCATGGTGACAACATGGAGTAGGTTGTGATTTGCAACGAGGAGAGCCATTGGAGGTGTATCCATCCACCGACGGAGCTCTATTGGCAGGTCCTGCTTATGGCCGCCTCAGGCCGGTCGAGCCCCCGTTTCTTGCATTCCTAGGTAGTCCTATATTCTAATTTCAATCTAGCATCTTTATTTTGCAGTTTAATTGAGTAATTAGAACGTAAATCAAACCCCCCAATTCTTGGAGTTCATGCTCCAGGTCTGATTCACCGTCATCCGACCGTTAATCCCCCTCAATTTCCACGCCATCGCCTTCCCTCTACATTCTCCATCAAACCCCCCTTTTCCAACCCATATCCATAGCGGATCTAGGACTCGAGCTCTCCCCACCGCTACCTCGCCGGAGCTCCTTCTCCATTCCGTTCCCCTCTTCGTTTTATGTAAACCCCAGGTCGAGAAATAGCTCTCGCATCCGCGGATCTTTTGTTGGCCTTTTGCAGGACATTTGGAGCTCCTGGGACCTCAGTCACCACTGGAGCTGCTCTAGGTGGTTCACCTTCACCGGAGCATTCTATGCTCGCTCGCCGCTATCAGACCTTCCAGGAGCACGTGGAGGATGCCCAGCTACCTGCTGGGCCCATTGGTGAAGACAATGATTGCCAAAGGAGCATGGATCGAAGAATCGAAGGTCGCTCGCGTTGTGTTCTTGTGTGTTCTTCCAAGCCCCTTCACCGCCATTCGATCAAGAACAATGGTCCATATCTAATCTGGACCGTTGATCTCAAATGAAAGGGTACACAATCAGAGACACTTGAGTGGACACGTGGTAACTTTTGGACGCTCGGATCTCGGTGCTTAAGTGGTACAATTTCACCGACACCCTCTGCCTTTTTGTATTTACCTAAAGGTCTTGTAAATAATTTATGAAGTTTAAAAACTTTTGGATAAATTACATGTAACTCGCTGGACTTTTCATATATTGCAATTTGGTCCCCGCCAGAGTCATGTACATGGGCACGTTTATGTTGTAAAATTTGCACCGAACCCCTTGCGTGTTTTTGTAATTATTGTGTCGTACACAAAGTTTTAAAATCAGAGTTAACATTTGGGTAAAATTTAATGGTAGCCATTGCCTTTTATTTTATTTGTAATTATACCCCTAGCAGGCCAAGTAATTTTGTGTGCTATTTTCTATTTATTAAAAATAGTTGTCATGCACTAAAAATCATCAAAAAATAGGGATAGGTACCTGGATGCATGCTTTATCAGTTATAATTTTATTTTTGCATTTTATTCCCCATTCCTAATTTCTACAAATAGAATAGTACATGATCGGCTCTTGTTTGAAATGTAAAACCTATAAAAAATATAGGAACATTTTTAAAAATACCCTGAAAAATATATTTTGTGTATTTATGTATTTCTAACCTTCAGACTAAAAATCACTAAAAATTATAAAAGAAAACTCAAAAAATAAAAAACCCTAAAATACTTATAAAAAATTATAAAATTCTCGAAAATCCTAAAAATGTGTTTTTTGTTATATAATTTTCTCTATATTATTACCTTTATTTAAAATTAATTTGGAGCAATTTTCATACTGTTTGGTATTTTTTATCCTCGATTTTAACTTTAGGTATTAATTTTATCTATGTTTTAGGGTATTTTGACTTTAAAAATTATATAAAATATTCGTAAAAATTCCTAAAAAATCACAAAAATAGTAAAAAATTATTGCAAACTCAAAAATATTTTATTTCCTATTTTTGATTATTTTTGTGAATTTTATATCATCCCAAGTTATATTGTATATATACGCTCTATATAACTTTAAATATATTTTAAAAGAAAAAGAATAAAAAATATAAAAATAGAAAAGAAAATATAAAAATAGGAAATTAAAAATCAAAATACAAAAATATAAAATCAAAAATAAAATTAAAATTCTATTATTAAAAACCCACTTTATTTGGTAAATATTGAACACAGTTATATATACAAATATACATATATTATTTATTTTTAAATAATATATAGTGCTACACAGTGTGTTCCTCAAGTTCGACACCCTACTCACTTGTCGCTATACGCATCTATAGTAGGATTTATAATAAATTTTATCCACGCTACCTTTATTTTTGATATACGAGTGTGGGTTGATTGTTGAAATAGATCAGGAATTCGTGAGCAGTCACATTAGTGACACGTTTGACTACTTTTAGACCCTTGCAAGATCCTGGACGATGTTTCAAATGGTGCCATTGCTGGGGAGAAATGGATTGTAGCACATTTGTTTGTGTGTGTATATATATAACTATCCTTTTTATTTACATTTTTACCACTTATTCTTTGATAATTATTTGACTGTTCTAATTCAAGTTTCTTGTTGATCTTACTTGCAAGGGACCACTTGACGAGGACTATCTCTTAGGAGGTGGGTTCACCATAGGTGAGTGGAGGTCGACTTTCTTCTCTTCACGCCGACTAGGAGAGAGCAGGAAAGAAGATCAGGGAAGGAGGAGAAAGGTAGCATTAAAGCACAGATTTTCTATTTTAGTGAGAGAGAGAGATTTTTATTTTTCTGCAAATAATTTGTAATTAATTTGGACATTACTCTATATACTACACAAGGTCCAGTGCCCGGGTGTCTGTTCACCTGGGGGCCTTGTATCAGATTTTTCGTGTTTTGCTGCCTTTCTTTTATTTATTTCCCATGATTTGAGCTTTCCACCTTTGTTTTCATTTATTTTCCGTGAGTGAGACCTTAGATAACAAGTTGTTTGACTTGATAGCTAGGTCCAAAGCCCTAATAACATTACATGCACCTATAAGAATCATACAATCCTGGGCAGGGCAAGTGATTAACACGAAAATTCGGTGGTCGTAAGTTCCACACAAAGCGGGAACTCAGTCGGTGCCTTGACCACTACAGAATCCCGTATAAAATCAACAATTAACCCACACTATAGATCAAGCAATAAGAAATAAATGTGAAGTTAAAATTTATTTTTAACTCTACATAAATGGTGTATAGAGCAAGTATGCAGAGAGTTCGAACACATGGAGCAAGACCGGGTAGATCTACAAAAGGTGTATGTGAGTGAATGTCAAGAGTTATCTACACTATGCAAGCAAATAATTTTTGTGGGTTTTTAATTTTTTAATTTTTATTTAATTTTAATTTTATAATTTTGATTTTTGATTTTTAATTTACTGATTTTTTATTTTCTTTTTATATTTTATATATTTTTTATTTTCTTTTTCAATATTGAAATATATAAACTATATAAGAAAAGAGGTGATAAACTAATTATAAAAATTAAGGAAAAAGCTCAAAAATTAGGAAATGAAATGTTTTTGGTATTTTTATACTTTTCTACTATTTTTGTGATTTTGGGGAATTTTCAGATTTTTTTGGTATTTTTAAAGGTGATAATAAGGGAAAATAGTAACAAAAATACAAGGCTGAAACTAAAATGGAGAAATAAAATATAAAACAGTAACATAAAATCTACAAATTAATTTTCACTTAAAGCTAATAAAGTCAAGAAAATTCAGAGACAAAGTTTGTATTTTTAGGAGTTTTTATGGATTTTTAATATTTTTTGGGAGGTTTTTGGTGTTTTGTAATTTTTAGGAGTTTTGTGTTGTAATTTTTAGTGAATTTTGGTTTGAAGTTAGAACATACTAAAGGAAACAAAATATATTTTTTTTGAATTTTCTGGAGTGTTTTTATATTTTTTGTGGATTTTATACTGCAAACAGTGCTGAAAATTGCTATTTTTGATTTTTAATAAATATTAAAATGCAATAATTATAAAAAAATAAAAATATGATGTTAAACTACTATGCAACAAAGACCTAACATGATTTTTGTGGATTTTTTAGAGGATGATAGATGCATGCACAAATTAGAGCAACAAAGGGAAACTACGTGCAGGCCAGGGGCTGTTTTTGTAATATTCAAAAAGTCTAGGGGGCTGATCGTAAAATGTCCATAAAATATTATAAGTCAATAGAAAACATTCTGGACTAGAAAGAAATGCTCAAAGTCATGAGGATACAAGTACAAAAATCCCTCAAAACATGTGCTAAACACGCGCCTGTCAGGGGTAAACTCGCAATTATCAAAAATGTCGAGGGCTTAATTGCAAAATTCCAGAAGTTTTTATACTGCAGTCCAATGTTTTAGCATTAAAAACACATAAGCAAAAACCTGGGGGGTCGTCTGCAAAAACGCCGGGGCCACGTGCGAAGCACGCGCCCAGCGAGGGCTCCAAAGTAATTACACCAAAACTCTGGGGGGAGATGTGTGAATTCTACAAAAAACTTTAAAAGGCAAATGAAAGTTTTATAGTTAATTATCAATTACAAAAATCGGCGGGGCCAAATAAGCAAAATGCCCTTGCCTTGGCGCGATCGAACAGAGTTGGCGCCTCCACTTATGCCACGTGTCGATAGCAGATGTGGCGATGACGGTTCGATTGCACGGCAGAGATTAGATCCTTCAGACGGATCTGACGGTCAGCACTGGGGCAGATCGGACGTCGGCTGTAACGCGAGAGGAGAGTTCCTGATCCTACGGCGGGGAATGCGACTGGAAGAACCACGACGAACTCGATGAACCCGAGTTTTGTTCACGCCCAGGGCTGGCCTCTGACCACCATACCCACGCCCGGTGGCTCTGTTCTACTCCTGAAACTCCTCCGCACCGCCCAGGTACCTTAGATGGGGCAGAAGGCCATGGGATGGCCCACAGCCGCGCGAAGACGCTCCGGCGGACCTGGGACTTTTCTTGGCGTGAATCGAGGCCCAGACGCCTCCTTCTCTTCCTACAAACAAAACCAAATGGACGACATATATCTCGCAACAGGAAGGGGCTTTTATTGGCAATAGATAGCTTGGGATGGTATGGAGGATGGTGGCCCGCCGGAGCAACTCCGGCGAGGGGGGCTCGGATGGAAATGGCTGGGCGCAACGTGAAGGTGACGATGGGAAACTATTCCTGCGGCTGTGATGAATCTAGAAACGCATAAAATGAAAAGAAAACAACCTCAAAGGGGAAGAAACACCTGAGATTCGACCTCGACAGCGGCGGCCGGAGGTGGGTGCTGGAGCCGCTCCTCGGCCCTTGCCTGGGCTCCTCCTGCTAGCTGGAGGAGGCATGTCACGCCTCCGGTCCTGAACTTAGCGAGGATGATCCAAAACAAGGGGTCAAAGAGGGTTCGAAAGCTTAAGGAGGAAGAGAGGGCGTTTTTGAATGGTGGTGAATAGGGCACAATGATCGAGACGCACGAGGCGCGTCAGTGATCCAAAAGCCCAGATAAACCTAGGGCGTGTAAGAGCATTGGTCCACGATCAAAAGTCGTGAAGGAACCTAGGTCAATCGGTGAAAGGACTGGCCTAGAAAAAAGAGAGAAGACGCGACAAAACACACTTCTGACACAATCCAGGTGTTGGGCAGAGAGTTGACCGAGGTCAACTCTCCAGCCCTCCTGGTTGGTCCACGTGGACCAACCAGGAAAAACCTGAGAAAAACATTTCTAAAATCAAAATAAAATAGTAAACTTTTTTTTAATTATAGTTACAAAATAAAAAATGCTTAAAATTTTATAAATTATTTTATGGTAATTTTTATTTATTTATATTAGGTATATTTTTACAAGTTTACTTTTATACCCCTATAAAGGTATATTATCTATATACTTTATTACTTTATTTTTATTTTATGTATTTTAATTTTATTATTTTTAGTTATTATTTTATAAAATTATAAAATACTTTTATACACTTAAATATATTTTTATTTTATTTTTCTGATATGTTTTGCACACTTAATAAAATAAAAGTATAGAATGTATAAGTATATTTATAGGTTAAATACCTATGTATATTATATATACAAGTATTTTTATTTGAGTTTTATTTATATTTCTATTCTGATTTTAATGCACATAATTATTATAAATATTAATTACAAAATTATAAAAATATAAAATTATAAAAATAATGAATAAAGAATAAATTGAATATTTTATTCTGTACACTTATACAATGAGGGTCCAAAACTCAACTTTCAAACTGTAGCTCCGCCAAATGCAAAACCACCGCCATTAAATAGCTTATTTTGAATTATATACAATTAAAGGTGATTTTGATGCATTTGGAGTTTTCATTTGTGAGATACGGGTCTGGGAAGTTGGGATTCTGGATTTTTATTCAGACCATAACTTTTTATCTGTGTATTATTTTTCAGTGAAATCAATTTTTTATTTTTCTATATAAAATTATCTACAACTTTCATGTACAAAGTTTCTTTATTTGATGTATAAAAAGTGGAACCAAAAATAGGTCCCAAAATGAATAAAGAATGAATGAAATAGAAGGTATTTTTATTGTATTTTGGCCCTTATCTCCCTCTACTTTATTCCTGGTCGACCTAGTCATCGAGATGCCTAGGTCTCGGGGCTTCAGGTCATAAAATATTTACATTATTTTATTCTTTTTCTTTTCTTTTCTTTATTCTATAATTTTGGCTTTAAAAACCGCATTTTATACAATATTTACACATATGCATGAATGCTAAAATGCATGAATAAAGCCTATTTACACGCATTTACTAGGGTTTTTAAGGCCAAAATGATAGAATAAAGTTGATGAAACGTAGATTCATCATCCCCCTATACTTGCCTTTTCTAGTCCCTAGCAAACACTTATGCAATAAGTGTAGAAAAGAAAAACAAAGAAAAGAAAAAGAAGAAGCTGAATTAAGTGTGATTATCAAACTTGTCTTCGCAAAATCAAAGTTTGGAGCTTGAATCAGAGCTTTGGAATTTTAGTGCGGGCGGAACCTTATGGAAAACCGAATTTGAACTCCAACAGTCCCTGAGAATCCCAAAACTCTGCTCAAGTCTCCTCAATAGCCAGGTCAGAAATATCTCAATTCATAAGCAAACTCTTAAGACTATGAATCTGACTCGTACAGTGTAAGTGATGGTGGCTCTCCCCAACTAGAATGACAAAGAAACTGACTTCTCCAGTACGACAATCCAATGATTCCCTAATCCAACAACTCCATCCTCGAGGAGCGGGGTATTCCCTTCTAAGTTCAAGTGGCAACCAGCTCAAGAGGAGGGGGTGAAGAGAAGAATGGACGGTAGTCAGTGTAGCTACCTATCCTCGGATGCAAGACCAGTGTAGTCAAGTCATCCAGTTGCAGGCTCACATATTTGACTTTGGAACTCAAGCTTGCTTATTGACTTTACAACATATTCACATACTTTTGCAGGCATTTTATTTTTGTACAAGCCTGTCTTTTTTTCTCTCTCTTTTTTTTAAAATACTATTCACAGCAGCATTTACATAAGGAGTTTTTCCTCTTGAGCCAGTAGACTATCCCTCTTTTGAAGCTTTATCGCAACCCACACTCTCCTGTCTTTAAACTTCATCATCACTGGATGGGTTGGGGTGCACTTCCCTCCCTAGAGGAGGACAAATGTTTCCACTTGTGTGCGTCTCATACCGGCAAATCCAATCCCCTCACCACTCCAACTGAGTTGAGCCATGTGAAAGGTGCAAGTGTCCAAGTTAGGTCATTATCAACAAGAGTCATGCGTGTGCTCCAAAATACTCTACTTAGGCAGTCAAGAATCCATTGAACCAAGTCTCGTGATCCCCAAAGAATTAAGTCAAGTAAACCTGGAGTACCTCAAACCCGGTTCCTATAAGGTTCCTGTTATTAGGTAGATTTTAAGGTCCAATCAAGCTCCAATCTCCAGATTTACATAGACTTGTTCAATTATCAAACTCAATCCGAAAAATGCTCATGCTATGCAATGCAATGCAGCAAATATTTTTGTGATGCAAATTTCAAAGATTTTGAACTTTTTATGGTTTTTTGAAAAGATGATGATGATGCATATGCATTTTTTTGTCTTTTTCAAAAAGATTTTTCAAATGTTTTTGGTTTTTAATTTTGCAAATGTTTTTGGGGAAGTTTGAAAACAAAAAGATTTTGGCTGAAAATTAGGTGAAAACTATGTACACGAGAGTGCTTCTTATATATACAAGAAGTGGATTTTACAGGGTAAGTGATCAATTTTATACATATATACATAAAGAATTTTTGGTATGATGTATGTATTCCTCAAACTTATTTGAAAATAATTTTACACACAGGTTTGAAAACTATAGTCCAAAATAGTTTTTACAAACAATTTTACAAACATGTACACACATTTGAAAATCATTTTGCAAAGGTTTTTCAAACAATATAGATAGATTTTTCAAATATTTTTGCAACCATTTTTCAAACCATTTGCACATCATTTTTCAAACATTTTATTTCACATAAAGAAAATAAAATTGTGCAAACCATACATTTTTATAAAAGTTGAAAACATGTAACAAAACATTTTCAAAATAGTTTTCAATAAATGTTCACAATGATTTTCAAACTATTTTTCAAACAATTTGCAAAAAAAAACATTTTTACCTGATTTATTAATCAGTAAATACAAAAAAAGAATTTGAGGAATAATCACATTTTTTTATTAAGGATTTTTAATGAATTTTAAATAATTATTACACATATTTATTAGGAAAATACGAAAGTACGAGTTATGGCTAAAGTATATACGTAGTATATACGACCCCCCTATACTTAGCTTGAGCTATGTCCTCATAGATCAGAGAGAAAAGAGAAGACATAACTCGTACTGAGTATAGGAAAATCTAAAGAATGAACGAATAAAGAAATGAATGAATCAATGAGAAGTTGACCGTCCCCCCAATACTTAGGATCAAATAATCCTAAGTATAGCAGACTGTACACAAAGCAGGGAGGGTCAAGGGTGGGAATGAACAGATCATACTCAGATTGTCTCCCCCTATACTTAGGGTAAGATATCCCTAAGTATAGACAAGAAGAGGAGACAATGGAGAGGATCGAAAAGAATGAAGACTCAGGATGCACACCCCCCTATACTTAGGACAAAGTACATCCTAAGTATAGAAGACTGTCAACAAGGGACGACACCTTTTAGATACAAAAAGAACATAGAAAAGAAAAAGAAGAAAAGAAGAAAAGAAGAAAAGAACAACAAAAGATGGATGATGAGATCTTGAGGATGTACACACCACTCCCCCTATACTTAGGGTAAAATAAGCCCTAAGTATAGGCAACAACAGGAGTGATGACACGGAACGAAGAATGAACACTCGGCTCGTCCACCCCCCTATACTTAGGACAAAGTACGTCCTAAGCAAGGCAAACACGAGAATGGGTGGACGAGCAATACGGAAGATAGAAAAAGAGTCACGGGAGAGAATCTACAACATAAATGGATGATCATAAGAAGGTGGAAAGCAAACCTTCTTGCGGGACCACTGAGGGATAGATCTAGTGTGGTGCAAGTTGACATTGGGGTCCATAGTGGACGGAAGCCGATCAGGGTTGACACGGTGAAGGCCCTCAGTGGAATCAAAATGGAAAGGGACGAACTGATCAATGGAAGCAGTATGGCTAGGTTCGCCCTTGGTGGTCCTATGGTGTGAAGGCGCAGACGTGTGAGCGGAAGAAGTACGGTCAGGTCTGGCCTTGGAAGTCTCACTGATATCGAAGTGGAATGGGACGAACTCATCATCATCGGAAGAAGTATACTCGGAGTCGTCCTGCGAGGTGTCGTCCAGGTCAAAATCAAAAGGAACGAACTCATCAGTGAAAGTAGTCGAACTCTGTTCGTCCTCTATAATCTCAACCGGATCATCTTTATCATCAAAAGGCCCGAATTCCCGAATAAAAGCAATCAAATCAAATTCGGCCTTAGTCTCATCAGTATCTACATGGATAGGAGCGGACTCATCAGTGGAAGTAGTCAGAGCATGTCCGTCCTGTATAGTCTCTAAATCTGCCCTCCGCTCAATGTTGTCAATCGTGTAGATCCCGCAGATGTCATCAACACATCGCCAATCACAGGAAGCAGCAACACCAAGGTCTATGCTTTCCGAGCTTTCCTCCTTGGAGAGGAATTCTCGGGTCTCATCATCGGTCATGAAGAAGGTCTCTCTAATATCCTCATATAGATCATAGTCCTCGGGGTCAGCCAAGATAGGTGAAGTCATATCAGGTGCAGGTCTCTGGTCGGCAGTAGGTGCGGTGATCAACACTTCGCTCTCGTCAGCAGGACGGAAGCGAATCTCTCCTGATCCATAATCAATAACGACCCTCACAGAGGCGAGAAATGGTCGTTCCAGGATGATTGGAGAATGCTCCGCAGTGGAGGTCTCCATGGGCAATACGACAAAATCGACATTGTAGCTCATGCCCTGAATTGAAATGACGGCGTTTTAAAGGATAGCCTTTGACCTCTTGATAGATCCATCAGCAAACTGTACGATCATCCTGGTTTTCTTTAGAGGCCCTAAGTGAAGAGACTGTACCAGCGAGAAGGGTAGTATGCTAATCGAAGCACCGCCGTCTATGAGAGTGTTATCACATGTATAGTCAGAGATAGTGCAAGTGATGAATGGTGTAGCTGTGTTCTTCCTCTTGGGAATGGGACGGTGTGTGATGGCGTGGGCAGTGGCCACGGTCAGAATGTGACACTCAGATATTCTCCTCCGCTTTCTATTCTTGGGAGGAGGAGTAGACATATGGGTCATGGCCTGCTGAAGTGGGGCACGGATGATCTCATGAATAGTAGCCACCACTTCGGGTTCAGATAACATTTTTTTTAATTTTTGGACTTCCTCCATACAAGGGAGGAAGTCGGAATCAGCGTATACATGAGGCATGCCAAGAGCAATCTGTACATCGACATCCTCGAGGTCAAAGGTGGGACTAAGTGTGAATGGATGTGTGGTCAAGGGCTCTGGCAAATGGACTCTCTCCTTACAGTATGGATCAACCGAGTGTCTCCCGAACTCTTTTTGTATTTTTAAATTTTTCTCATTTTTTTTGTATTTGGGCGATTGCAAGCTCCCATGATCACCTACAAGTGAAGCCGTATCCCCGACGAAAGGTGCATTAATTAGATTCTTCCTCAAGAAAGCAATATCATCATTCATGAAATCAATGCACTTTGTCATCCGATTTAAGATATCACTCATAAAGATCGAGGGAGGTGACTCCAACCAGTCAGACTCAGGTGGATGTGAAGGTGGATGTGGGTAATATACAGATGGGGGTGGAGCTGGGTAGAAGTCCAATGTCTGATACTGCGGCTGAGGTGGATATGTACACAAGTCAGAAAAAGTAGGAGGAGGATCCTTCTGATAAAAGGGAGTTGGACCGGCTGGAGCGAGCGAGTGATCCGCAAAGTCCGGATAAAATGCACTCCAAGGGTCCATCTCGAAAACAAAGGGAAATGATTTGGGGGAGCACGTCGGTCAAGTCAAGAGAGTGAAGAAGAAGGCGCAAGTGCGCAGAAGCGATCTAGGACACACACAAAACAATCACAAGCAAAAACGAAAACAAGTCAAACCCTCAATTCACCTGCTCAACTCGGTAGAGACCGAAAAGTCGGTCTTTTTATCTTGTCTGTTTTAGAGTTAGGTGAGAAGTCCAAAATTGCGCAAACACTTAGGGGCTGAATGGGATTTTGGGCTCTAACCTTAGTGTGCGCGTGAGCAATGTAAAACGAAGACAATGAGGGGATTACTCGCCTAAATACAATATTTTTCTTTTTGATCGGTTTTATGGTCAAGTAATATTAGCAGTCCCAATTTTATTAATTATCACTTTTTTTTGGATTTTTAATGAAAATGCATGATCCTATCGGGGATTCAATTCCTTTGAGAACCTATGTTGGCACAATCAGAGGGAGAGTCGGAAAAGCAATGCAAGCGGCAAAACGATGATGTATGCTAAAGCGTAAATGCTCACCTTGCCTCCAGCACTCTACATGTAAAGATGCTCAGCAGAATTGAAACCTATCTATATGCAAATGCAACCGATGAAATCGCCCTAAGTTTCAGAAATTGCTATTAGCGGGAAGCACCAAAAGTTGATCACAAATCCTCAATCCTAGAGTCCGGTATAGGCTCACCCCTCCTCCTCTCGACAAATCGAGTTCAGGAGAAGCGCTTGGCAGGGTGAGCTCGCGGCACGACGGCTCGAAGATAGTGAATCAACTGTTTAATGATTTGACTAAGTCCAAACGAGACTATAGGTGCATGCAAAATATTAAGTGTTTGACCTTAGTCTATCGTAAGCAATCCTAAAACTAGGGGCTCAATCACACAGAATAAATAAATTCGAAAAACAAAATAAATTAAAAAGAATGCGAAGAAAGCCGACAAAAACTGCGGCGAGCCCCCAAGTGAACAATCACTTGGAAATTAGGCTCGAGAGTCCAAATGTCCGAGGGTACCTGTATTATTACAAAAATAGGTCTCTCTCTCTCTCTCACAAATTACACAAATAAATGCAATAAAAGAAAATGCAAATAAAGTCGAGCTCGGTCTTCAAAACTTCTCTTCTCGTCTCCTTGGTGCTAGGTGGGCTAGAGCCGGCTTCATGTGGGTGCGTCGGCGCCTCGAGTGACGCGCCTCCCTCAGTCCGCGGTACCTCACACAAAGTCAACAAAGAAGAGGGATTAGACAACCCAAAAGATATATCAAATTAAGAGCAAACAAATAAAACCGTAAAAAGTAGACAAGCTGTCACAACACTACAAAAATGAGACCTATGTGCTGTTGCTCCCCGGCAACGACGCCATTTGATTAACACGAAAATTCGGTGGTCGTAAGTTCCACACAAAGCGAGAACTCAGTCGGTGCCTTGACCACTACACAATCCCGTATAAAATCAACAATTAACCCACACTATAGATCAAGCAATAAGAATAAATGTGAAGTTAAAATTTTTTTTAACTCTACATAAATGGTGTATAGAGCAAGTATGCAGAGAGTTCGAACACAGGGAGCAAGACAGGGTAGATCTACAAAAGGTGTATGTGAGTGAATGTGAAGAGTTATCTACACTATGCAAGCAAATAATTTTTGTGGGTTTTTATTTTTTTTAATTTTTATTTAATTTTTAATTTTATAATTTTGATTTTTGATTTTTAATTTACTGATTTTTTTATATTTTTTATTTACTTTTTCAATATTGGAATATATAAACTATATAAGAAAAGAGGTGATAAACTATTTATAAAAATAAAGGAAAAAGCTCAAAAATTAGGAAATGAAATGTTTTTGGTATTTTTATACTTTTCTAATGTTTTTGTGAATTTTGGGGAATTTTCAGAATTTTTTGGTATTTTTAAAGGTGAAAATAAGGGAAAAAAGTAACAAAAATACAAGGCTGAAACTAAAATGGAGAAGTAAAATAGAAAACAGTAACAAAAATTCTCCAAATTAATTTTCACTTAAAGATAATAAAGTCGAAAATTCAGAGACAAAGTTTGTATTTTTAGGAGTTTTTTTATGGATTTTTAATATTTTTTGGGAGGTTTTTGGTGTTTTGTAATTTTTAGGAGTTTGGTTTTGTAATTTTTAGTGAATTTTGGATTGAAGTTAGAACACACTAAAGGAAACAAAATATATTTTTTGGGATTTTTCTGGAGTGTTTTTATATTTTTGTGGATTTTATACTGCAAACAATGTTGAAAATGGCTATTTTTGATTTTTAATAAATAATAAAATGCAATAATTATAAAAAATAAAAATATGATGTTAAACTACTATGCAACAGAGACCTAACATGATTTTTGTGGATTTTTTAGAGGATGATAGATGCATGCACAAATTAGAGCAACAAAGGGAAACTACATGCAGGCTAGGGGTTGTTTTTGTAATATTCAAAAAGTCTAGGGGGCTGATCGTAAAATGTCCATAAAATATTATATGTCAATAGCAAACTTTCTGGACTAGAAAGAAATGCTCAAAGTCGTGAGGATACAAGTACAAAAATCCCTCAAAACACGTGCTAAACACGCGCCTGTCAGGGGTAAACTCGCAATTATCAAAAATGTCGAGGGCTTAATTGCAAAATTCCAGAAGTTTTTATACTGCAGTCTAATGTTTTAGCATTAAAAACACATAAGCAAAAACCCGGGGGGTCGTCTGCGAAAACGCCGGGGCCACGTGCGAAGCACGCGCCCAGCGGGGGCTCCAAAGTAATTACACCAAAACTCTGGGGGGCGATGTGTGAATTCTACAGAAAACTTTAAAAGGTAGATGAAAGTTTTATAGTTAATTATCAATTACAAAAACCGGCGGGGCCAAATAAGAAAAATGCCCTTTCCTTGGCGCGATCGAACAGAGTTGGCGCCTCAACTTATGCCACGTGTCGATCCCAACTGTGGCGATGACGGTTCGATTGCATGGTAGAGATTAGATCCTTCAGACGGATCTGACGGTCAGCACTAGGGCAGATCGGACGTCAGCTATAACGCGAGAGGAGAGTTCCTGATCCGACGGCGGGGAATGCGGTTGGAAGAACCACGACGAACTCGGTGAACCCGAGTTTTGTTCACGCCCAGGGCTGGCCTTCGACCACCATACCCACGCCCGGTGGCTTTGTTCTACTCCTGAAACTCCTCCGCACCGCCCAGGTACCTTAGATGGGGCCGAAGGCCATGGGATGGCCCACAGCCGCGCGAAGACGCTCCGGCGGACCTGGGACTTTTCTTGGCGTGAATCGAGGCCCAGACGCCTCCTTCTCTTCCTGCAAACAAAACCAAATGGACGGCATATATCTCGCAACAGGAAGGGGCTTTTTTTGGCGATAGATAGCATGGGATGGTATGGAGGATGGTGGCCCGCCGGAGCAACTCCGACGAGGGGGGCTCGGATGGAAATGGCTGGGCACAACGTGAAGGTGACGATGGGAAACTATTCTTGCGGCTGTGATGAATCTAGAAACGCATAAAAACGAAAAGAAAACAACCTCAAAGGGGAAGAAACACCTGAGATTTGACCTCGACGGCGGCAGCCGGAGGTGGGTGCTGGAGCCGCTCCTCGGCCCTTGCCTGGGCTCCTCCCGCTAGCTGGAGGAGGCCTGTCACGCCTCCGGTCCTGAACTTAGCGAGGATGATCCAGAACAAGGGGTCAAAGAGGGTTCGAAAGCTCAAGGAGGAAGAGCGGGCATTTTTGAATGGTGGTGAATAGGGCACAAAGATCGAGACGCACGAGGCGCGTCAGTGATCTAAAAGCCCAGATAAACCTAGGGCGTGTATGAGCATTGGTCCACGATCAAAAGTCGTGAAGGAACCTAGGTCAATCGGTGAAAGGACTGGCCTAGAAAAAAGGGAGAAGACGCGACAAAACACACTTCTGACACAATCCAGGTGTTGGGCAGAGAGTTGACCGAGGTCAACTCTCCAGCCCTCGTGGTTGGTCCACGTGGACCAACCAGGAAAAACATGAGAAAAAACATTTCTAAAATCAAAATAAAATAGCAAACTATTTTATTTAATTATGGTTACAAAATAAAAAATTCTTATAATATTTTAAATTATTTTATGGTAATTTTTATTTATTTTTATTAGGTATGTTTTTACAAGTTTACTTTTATACCCCTATAAAGGTATATTATCTATATACTTTATTACTTTATTTTTATTTTGTGTATTTTAATTTTATTTTTTTAGTTATTATTTTATAAAATTATAAAATACTTTCATACACTTAAATATATTTTTATTTTATTTTTCTGATATGTTTTGCACACTTAATAAAATAAAGTGTAGAATGTATAGGTATATTTATAGGTTAAATACCTATGTATATGATATATACAAGTATTTTTATTTGAGTTTTATTTATATTTTTATTCTGATTTTAATGCACATAATTATTACAAATATTAATTACAAAATTTTAAAAATATAAAATTATAAAAATAATGAATAAAGAATAAATTGAATGTTTTATTCTGTACACTTGTACAATGAGGGTCCAAAACTCAACTTTCCAACCCTAGCTCCGCCAAATACGAAACCACCGCCATTAAATAGCTTATTGTGAATTATATACAATTAAAGGTGATTTTGATGCATTTGGAGTTTTCATTTGTGAGATATGGATCTGGGAAGTTGGGATTCTGGATTTTTATTCAGACTATAGCTTTTTATCTGTGTATTATTTTTCAGTGAAATAAATTTTGTATTTTTCTATATAAAATTATCTGCAACTTTCATGTACAAAGTTTCTTTATTTGATGTATAAAAAGTGGAACCAAAAATAGGTCCCAAAATGAATAAAGAATGAATGAAATAGAATGTATTTTTATTGTATTTTTGCCCTTATCTCCCCTTACTTTATTCCTGGTCGACCTAGTCATCGAGATGCCTAGGTCTCGGGGCTTCGGGTCATAAAATATTTACAATATTTTATCTTTTTCTTTTCTTTCTTTATTCTATAATTTTGTCTTTAAAACTGCATTTTATACAATATTTACACACATATGCATGAATGCTAAAATGCATGAATTAAGCCTATTTACACGCATTTACTAAGGTTTTTAAGGCCAAAATGATAGAATAAAGATGATGAAACGTAGATTCATCAGCAAGTTACTGAATGGATCCATATTCCAGCAATTCATGCTCATTTCGAACTGAATCCTTAGCTGCTGGCACTCCTGCCCATCTTTCAGGGGAAACACAAATAAAGAACCCTACATTCATCTACAATAGTTCGGGCGCATCTGTGGCAAAACACACTACCCTGGCATACATCTTGGGGTAGTGATGATGATGACATTTCCTTTCAACCTTCAGGATAAGGCCCTTCATTGGATCAACCACTTGGGAAAATTTTTCACCACTTGGGAAGAACTGAAGTCGGCCTTCTTGCACAAGTACTATCCTCTTGGGTGACTCATTCAGATGTGTGCCCGCATAGTGAACTTTACCCAAGCCGCACACGAATCCATCCATGAGGCTTGGTATAGGTTCACTGAGCTACAAGAAAAGTGTCCCCATCATGAAATCCCTAGGACTAGCCTAGTCCAACATTTCTTTGGGGGACTTACTATAGAAAGTCATAAATTTATGGATGCAACATGTGGCGGTCCCCATTTCAACAAAGATGAGGACGTCGTCTAGCAGATATTTGAAGAAATGGCTGAAGGAGAGGTCACTTTATCGTCATCCCGTGCCTATCAGTGCCAACAACAATATGTTCAAAAGCCTGTGCATATGGAAGCATCCCATGAACCAGACACGGACATAAGCTCCAATCTGAGCATTATTGGGAGCCACCCGTCCAAAGTGGACATCATCGAGAAGCGATCATAGTTTTTAGAGAAACTGGATGTGATCGAACATAGAATAAAGAACTTGAACAAACTAGATCAAATCACCAAGAAGCTGGAGCTGCTGGTGAGTACAATCAGCTCCTGCAACTCTATATCTGCATCAGCATCAACTCCAGTTGAGACGAAGGAATACGCGCAAACAAAACCTCCTCAGCCAAGTCAGCCTTAGCCAGCGATTCAGGACGTCTATTACATGCAAGCCCCCGAGCCAACAACCCCTCAGCAGTCGCAACAACAGCTGGTCATCTACCAACCGGAGCCCTAGTACATTCCAGAGCAGTTCTCCCCTCCACCACCTCTTATTCAAGAAGTGAATGGTGTATGGTCAAATGATGCACAACCGACCCATCCAGGCGGACCTCAGTAGGATTAGGTTGCTAATTCCCGCCAGTTCCCTCAACAAGGAGGGAGGTTTGTCTAGAACAACCAGCAACAACACCAATAACACCATCAACCTCCACAATTCCATGGCAATTGGAGACAGAACCAATACTAACAACCGCAGTACCGACAGTTTCAGTGGAACCAACAATACACAGTTGTGCCCTATCAACAACACCCTCCTCAACAGTATCATAAGAATCACCCTTCTCCTCAATACCATTCTCAGTATCCCAATCAGCAGTCTCAGTACCATCAACAGTACCAGCATAGCCAACACACCGAGGTATCTGAGGCTGCACCTCCTGTGAACCCAGCCTTGGACTGCTTGGCCCAGCTTGTCAAGGGCCTTGCAGATCTCAACCAGAAGTTAGACGATTTCACTGCCACTAAGACCTCCGTTCCCGTACAAGTGGAGGCGAGCCCCAATAATTTTAAGAAGAAAGAGCAGGTAGTCTGTGAATGTCCCACTGATCTTACAGAGTCAGATGTGCATAATTTGTTTTTATCTAATGTTGTCACTCTCAGGAGCGGTAAGAACTTGCAACCATCGACCACTTGCAAGGGGAAGAATAAAGCAACAACGGGGGAGTCATCATCTTCTTCTGCATCAGCCAGACCAGCAGCCAGATCGGGTGAGGAAGAAGAAGGAGAAGCACCATCAAGAATTCAAAAAAATCAATAAAAGCAAAAAGACTAAAAAGAAAGCACCTGCACCAGCAGCCGAAGCACCAACTCACCCGCCTTGGAGGAGACCACACCCGCAATTGATCCAAAGCCAGCCAATGGAGCTTTACTTGAAGATTTTGGATGCCCGCCTTTCTTGGATGAACCTGCTCATTTTAGTCTTCCACCTATACAGCTTGATGTGGGCATAGATTTAGTTGTAACTAAGAACACTATTTCCACTACTGCTTCTGATTCTGTAGATATTCCATTTCCAGATGCAATGAGCAAATCTGGAAAAATTAAAAATTTTAAAACTGCCTGTTGGATTCTGATGTTGTGGAAATAATTTGGAATCTTATTCTTGATATGATTTTGCTCAAAGCCATCAAGTACATGCCAAATATCAAGAAAGGTCTGAAAGAGGCATGTACCTCAAAAAGACAGACGCGAAAAGCTCATGAAAAAAATGGGAAGCACATCCTCACTACGGCTATAATGAGTGCAATTAGCAATCTCCCAACAAAGAAGAAGGACATTAGAGCTCCTCTAGTCAAATGCCAGATGTTTAACCAAGAGTTCGACCAAACTCTACTTGACAGTGGGTCCTTAATCAACCTAATGCCTACATCACTACTTAAGGAATTTGGATGGGACCGCTCAAATCCACAAGAATGAATCTGTAGTTCACAGATGCATCCATTAAGCAGCTGATGACACGAAAACTGATGCGGTCGAGATGGGATAAATATAACAGTGTCATTGTTCTCAACCAATAGATTCGGTCAATGAGTAAAAGAATTTTAAACCACTTTAAAGAGAAATCAAACAATGAAATGTAAGCGGTCTTCGCTATTCAATTTACCTGGTATAGAGACCATGGTCGAACACAAGGAGCACGATTTAAAAACTAAGTAGTCAAATTTCGAAAATATAATTTTTAGTGGATTTTGATTTTTCAATTTTTTTATTTTCAAATTAAGAACAAAATGCACAAAGGGATAAAAAATACACACACCGCACTCTTTTTCTATTTTTTCGAATATCAAAAAATGCTCAGAAAATTACAAAAAAATATATTTTTGGGTTTTACAGGTTTTAAAATATTTTTGATAATTTTTTCAATTTTTTCTGATGTTTTTATAATTTTATAAAAATTAAATAGTAGAAATAAGGGTGAACAATGCACGACCAAGAGTATTTTGCAACTTAAAATAAATTTTAGTGCCCAAAACTCTTGGAACTTATTTTTATGCTAAAATACAATTAAATATATACTAACAAAGATAAAAATCAGAATTTTGGATTTTTCTAGAGTTTTCTACAATTTTTTTTAAAGTTTTTTAGTTTTTTTTGTATTTTTTTGGCTTTTATAAATGATTAATGCACAAAAATTGGATAGAAATTAAAGTACAGTAAAATACACCTACATATTTTTGGAATTTTTAGGCAAATTTTCGATTTTTTATGATTTTTCTAATTTCATCCAGGTAAAAAACACTATTTTTAATTTTTTAAAAATATCAAATAGTAACAAAATGTGATGAAACTTTTAAACAATATTGAAGGACATAACAGGAGCATTCATCCAAAATTTTTGATAATTTATTGATTACAAATGCTATTTATTTCAATCAAAAGATCAAATGAAATAAATGTTTGGATATGAAGGACTGAAATGTAACTTTTCAAAAGTTTATACAAATAGATCAACGAAAATGAATGCGGGGAAAATGCAAATTACCCAGGTACACGTTCCAGGCACGCGATTGGCCTTGGCCGCGGGGGTCTTTCTACAACTTTTACAATACCAGGGGGATCTACGTAATTTTTCCAATATTTATTTCGAAACCCCTTAGGGCTTCCTGTTGCTTGGACCGTTTCTCTTCAACAAGAAGGGGAGATAGAGGGGGAGTCGCCAATGGGGGGCTGGCCACCGCACGTCCTCGGCAACGATCTGCCGGTGGTGGTGCGTCAGTGTGGGTCTCGGTGGCGCTTCCATGCAGAGATCTACGGGGCTGCTTATCGATGGAGGACACCGCCTTGCACGACATCGAGGCAGGGCTCACGAGGCGCTGCGGGGAGGAGCAACGCGGGGGACTCGGAGGCGACAGGGCTCTAGAGGTGTTGGGCGGAGCGCAGAGGTCTGCGCAAGGCTGGAGCGCGCGGGTGGTCCTGGCGGAGGTGCTCGATGGCAGCGCCGGCTTGGCTGGAGGTGGAGCCGAGCTGGTGCCGAGGAGCGGCAGCTAGGGGGCGGTCGTCGCGGATAAGGCAGCACCGACTCGCTACACGGGAGGCGGAGGGGCAAAGAAGCGATCGCTGGGCTGCGACCATTGCAGACGACCTGCTGATTTTTTTGTTTTTTTCTTTTTATGTGAAAATAGAAAACTGTAAATAATTTTTTTAATTTTTTTGAAGTAGGAACTGTTGAAAGACAGAAGTAATTTTTTTTATTTTTTTATTTTTTTAAAGATGATCCTGCAAAACAATTGTTAGAGAAAAAGAAATACATGTTTTTTATTTATAAATAAATTAGGACGCATGAGTGGTTGTGGATCTTGGCGAAGCGGGAGACAAATCCGAAAATCCGACCACGGTGCATGGTCGGATGTGAAAGGTTGTGCGAGGTAGAATAAGAAATGTGAGGATTGGAAAATGAAATGAAAAATTGGTGTCAGACGCAGATTAAATTGGGATGGATGTTTTTGGGATTTTAATATCTAAAGATTAATCAAATCGAAGCAAAAATTAAATGTAAGAATTATCTAGGAAAAATGAAGGGAAATAAAATTTGATCTCACCTCGGGATCGGATACACCGTGATGGCCTCGACGAGGGCCGACTCGCTATCACCGGACGGTTTGGATGCTGGGCACCCTTCTTCAACAAGATGGCTCTCGGAGATCGGGCTCCTCTCCACCAAAGATTGCTCAACGAATAACGAAGGAGGAGGAGCCCATTAAAAGGAAGACGAAAATCAAAATGGAAAGTATCTACATATAAGGAAGGTTTTTATTGGTTAAATAAATAAAATAAAATTAATTAATTAATTATGAAATTCAGAATAAATAAATGAAATAAAATAATTAATTTATAAAAATTAATTAGCTACCTTAATGTTGGCTATTAATGGTATATAATAATATCTTATATACAAGGCATGTTTTTAAATCAAATAGTGAATTAAATAAATAAATCTAAATACAAAATTCGCAATTAAATTAATTAATTAATTAATGTTAGATATTTAATTTTTTTATGATTTTTATATAAGGAAATTAGTTGTATTCAAATATTATGTACATATAATACAATATACACATGTACAAATAAGGAAATATATTTTAAATCATTATTTATTTATTTTTTTAATTATTTTTTTATTTTGAATGATGAAGATCATATTTACAATTATGTGCAATATGTATAAAAAATAAATATGCATAAATATACAAATATGTAAGGGGTAAAACTGCACAAAACACCCAAAAAAACGGACTTTTCAACTGTAACTTCAAAAATTATGAAATCACATCCATTGAAAGATAATTTAATTTAGAGTATAATGGAAGTGAGTTTGATTCAATTTGATCCCTATGCAGCCGGAATTGGTATTTCAATTATTATTTTATGGCTTTTTCTGAGTGTGATTAGTTGTAATCTGTAGAGTATTTTTTCAGTTATTTTTATTATTTACAAAAAATTTATTTACAACTTTTGTTTACAAAAATATTGAATTTGAGGTCAATTTATATACAAATAAAATATTGTATGTTTTGTACAAATATATAGGGAAAAACATTTACAAATTATTTTTGGATTTTTGAATTAACGACCCTATCTCTCACTACTTTATTCCTTGTTGATCATGTCAAGTCTTGACCTTCTCTCGAGGTTCCGGTCAGTCTACATTTATTCTATAAATACATCCTTCATTTTTCTTTCCTTTTCTTTTCTTCTTTATTCTTTTATTTGAGTAGAAAATGTGTTAAAAATGCATATTTAACAAATGCATGCAAAATTGTAATTTCATGGAATTAGTAGGAATTTACAGGTGTTTGACTAAGGAAATGAAGCTAAAATAAAAGAATAAAAGCAATGAATCGTAGATTCATCATTCCCCTATACTTTACCTTTGCTAGTCCCTTAACAAACACTTATTTGGAAAATAAGTGAAAAAAATAAAGAAAAGAAAAAGGAAAGAATTTAGAATAATATTGACTTTTAAGCTTATCTTCATAAAATTGTAGTATGGAGCTCTGTCGGAACTTTGTATTATTAGTGTGTCGAAACCTTAATGGGAAATGGATTTAAAATCTAACAGCCTCTAAGTTCCACAAGACTCCTATTAATGTCTCCTCAACAGTCAGGTCAGAACAAGTCTATATACACAAATTCTTATAACTATGAATCTTTACTTGTACGGTGTAAGTGAAATATATCTCCTCATCTCAAAAGTAGAAAAGAAACATCCTCTCTCAACAAGGTAACTCTAATCCCCCGGTCTAGCAACTCTTTCATCGAGGAGCGGGGGTATTCCCTTCTAAGTTCAAGTACAACCAGCTCAAGAAGAGGGGATGGAGAAGAGAATGGACGGTAACCATTGTAGCTACCTATCCTTGGATGTATGACCAGTGTAGCCAAGTCATCCGCTGCAAGCTCACAAATATTTGACTTTGAAGCTCTTATTCTTTTTTTTCACTTGTATATACACTCCAGCATGCATTTTACTTTTCAATCAGGCCTGTCCACTTTTGGAGATTATGCATTTCCCTTTTTTTTTGAAAATATATACAAGGTGCATCATGTACATAAGGAGTTTTTCCTCTTGAGCCAGTAGACTATCCCGCTTTTGAAGCATTATTGCAACCCCACAACTTCGTATCTTTAGATCTCAACATCGCCAGAACAGGTTGAGACACACTTCCCTCCCTAAAGAAGGACAAGAGGTTCCGCCTAGATGTATTACCCTCGTATGCTACCCCAAGTCAAAAGATTCTGCCCCCTCACTACCTCCTCCATGAAGAGCTACGTGTAGAGTGCTTGTCCAAGGTAAGCTACAGTCTGAAAGAATCATGCGTGTGTTGTTAAATATTCTACTTAGACTAATCGAGATGACATGTGAACATAGTCTTATGGACTCAAAGAATTAAGTCACTAGGACCTGAAAAGTCTTAACTCCAATTCTTATAAGGTTCCTCTGAAATTAAGTGGATTAAGGTCCAACTAAGCTCCATTCTTCAAATTTATTCCAGACTTAGTTTAAATGTCAATACTATCCTGAAAAATGCACATGCCAATGCAAGAAATATGTACAATGCCAAGAAAAGAAAGCAAAATACTTTTGTGAAAGATTTTCCAATTTTGAACATTTTATGGATTTTTGAAAAATGATGCACATGCAAAGAGTTTTTTGGTTTTTTTAAAACAAAAGGTTAGTAATATATAAAAGTATATACAATAGGGATAAGATACACATATTTATACAGGAGTGAGTCAATTATTTACAAGAATAAGGTGAAAAGATTTACAACTTGAGTAATTTATACAAGTATATACATATTGTTGGATTTTTTTTTGTGTTTGTGATGAATATATTCCTCAAACTTATTTAAAAATAATTTTACAAATAATTTTGAAAATTATAGTCCAAAATAATTTTTCAAACAATTTTACAAACATTTACAAACATTTGAAAATAATTTTACAAACATTATATATATATATATATTCAAAATAATTATTTAATCATTCTTCAAAACATTTGCAAATAGTTTTTATAAAATAATTTTATTTCACACAAAGAAAAATTTTTACAAGCCAAACTATTTTTACAAAGGTTGAAAATATTATTCAAATAGTTTTCAAAAGATTTTTCAAATAGATTTTCAAACTACTTTCAAAATATTTTTCAAAATATTTTAACCTGACTTATTAATCAATATATACAAAAAGAATTTTGAGTAAATATCTACATATTTTTTACTGAATTTTACAAGTATTTATACAGTATTTTAGCCATAGAAAATACGTGTTATGGCTAAAGTATATATACAATATATACGACTAATGAATCCACGATTTATCGTCTTTATTCTTTTATTTTAACTTCATTTCCGTAGTCAAACACCTGTAAATACCCACCAAGTGCATGAATTTACCATTTTGCATGCATTTGTTAAATATGCATTTTAACACTTTTTTGTAAATAAATACAAGAATAAAGAAGAAAAGAAAAAGAAAAGAAAATAAAGGATGTGTTTATACAATAAATACAGACTGACTCGAACCCCGAGAGAAGGTCAAGACTTGACATGATCGATCGGGGATAAAGTATGGGGAGATAGGGTCTGCAATTCAAAAATCCAAAAATATTTTGTAAATATTTTTCCCTGCATATTTGTTTAAAACTTGTACTATTTTATTTGTACATAAATTAACCTCAAATTAATTATTTTTGAAAACAAAAGTTTAAAATAAAAATAATTGCAAAATTAAATAATGTACATATTACAAATAATCACACTCAGAAAAAGCTGCAAAGCGATATATGAAATACCAATTCCAGCTCCATGCGAACTCAAAATGAATCAAACTCACTTCCATTATATTCTAAATTAAATTATCTTTCAAATGGTTATAGTTTTATAATTTTTTAAGTTACGGTTAACAAGTCAGTTTTCCGGGGTATTTTGTGCAGTTTCACGACTTACATATTTGCATAATTATTCATATTTATTTTTAGTATACATAATTATAAATATTATTTTCATTTAAAATAAAATAAAAATATAAATAAAAAATTATATATATACATATAAATTATTTCCATATTTGTACATGTGTATATTATATTATATGTACATAATATTTGTATACAACTAATTTCCTTATATAAAAATTACCAAAAAATAAAATATCTAACATTAATTAATTGATTTAATTTAATTATGAAATTTTTAATTAAATTTAATTATTTAATTTATTATTTGATTTTAAAACTTACCTTGTATATTAGATATTATTCCATACCTTTAATAGCCACCATTAAGGTGGCTAATTAATTTTTGTGAGTTTATTTATTTATTTATTTTATTTAAATCCAAAATTCATAATTAATTAATTAAATAAATAAATATTTTATTAATTCCACAAATAAGTACCTTCCTTAAGTGTATATACCTTCTTTTTTAATTTTTCTTCTCATTTTAATGGGCTCCTCCTCCTTCGTTATTTTTTGATCAATCTTTGTTGAAGAAGGAGCCTCCATCCCAAAATCCCATCGGTCGATAGAGAAGCCTAGCCCCTGAGCCATCTGGTCAAGGTTTTAAAAATGCAGAGGGCAGAGTAGTTAGAGTATTTTTTTGTAAAAGAGAGAGAAAGGGAGAGAAGCTGTAATAAACAATAAACAACCCCCCCCCCATTTTTTCCGGGGCTTGATTCGGCGGATACCGTGTATCCGAGGATCAGGGCACCCACCGCGGTTTTTATCGTTTATCGACTTTCCGCGGTTTTCTAGATGCTTGTTTAGGATTTTTATCTCTATCTGATTGCGCCTACATAGTTAGTCTTAGGACTCGCAACCTAAGTGTATGAATTTAGGGTTTTTATAATAACAGAAAAAAAATCGATAGACGTTGTTTGAAAAAACCAAAAAAAATTACGAAACCGCAAAACTAAAACCGGGACTGCTAATACTATCTGATCTAAAAGCCGTAAAACAATTCAATTGATTTTGGAGAGTAACCTTCGCACACATCTCAGAGTGCGCGAGCTAGAGAGCCGACCCATAAGGTTAGAGGCCAAACCCCGTATTTCTCGCGAAATACTACTGGGTTCATACACCTGATCACTGTTCCTCAGTGGGTAAGCTCGGGTAGCCGGAAATGGTCCGGGTTTCCTTAGCAGAGTGGGAGATTTAGAGGACACTGCGCAAGGCTACATTCTCAAGTAACACGGGTAGCCAGAAACGATCCGTACTTACTCCCATACTGGCTGAGTGCGAGTGGTCGTTTGTAAGGACTCGGGCCAGTGTTTCGGAGAAACCATCGGGCACCTATTGGCTTGCTCAGCCCGCGATAACCGCAAAACTTGTTTGCTAATTACAACCCTAAAACCGAAAAGATAAAAATACCGAACTCTTACGGTCTTCATCAGGTTGAGTTGGTGAACACGGGGTTTGCTTTGTGTTTGCTTGTGGGGCATGAGTTTCCGCGGCTTTCGCATTTCTCTCTCTCACTTGAATCGTAAACGTGCTCTCCTGACTATTGCTCTTGACATCAAAGATGACGTCTCGATGGATTTTCGGCTCAGACTCCGTGAGCTTTCGACCGTCCATCGTCGAGCGTACATCTTCACAGGCTCAGGATGACTCTCTTCTCGAGCTGGTCCCATCAGATCTCGAGGCGAGTCAGACCCAGACTCCCTCGCCTCTTGGCCAGACTATTGAGGCAGACCCTTGCCTCAATACATCATCTAGATCTCCCGCATACTTTTCGCTGAGTTCTTACGAGAGTTTTCATTTCATAAACGATCAGATGGCTCGCAGCAAAGGACCAGCATCAGACGAGAGGCCACCAGCTGGGGAACATCAGGAGGGAAGACCAGAACCAAATGCAGATGTTACATCTGGCATTCTCGACACACTGCAGCAGATGAATATTCAGATTCGAGAATAATTTAGAGTTCAGAATGAACTGCAGGCTGAAATAGCCGCGCTGAGAGCAGGGGCCGGGAACTAGTTACCGCCTGCGGTTCCCGCAACTTTACGGGACGAGTATGACCCGGGCGCACGAACGCTCCATCATTGGATTCAGCTACAGCCGAATCAAGGGTCATACGAGTTGAGACCGTCCTTCATCTCTTTGCTTCCCAAGTACTATGGAAATACTGCAGAGGAGCCGTTCACATTTTTACAGCAGTTTGAGATGATTTGCAGAACGGCTTGCTATCCAGGAGTGACGCAGGAGGCCGTACGCCTCAAGGCCTTCCCCTTTGCCTTAGTCGATAAGGCTCTTTATTGGCTGAGTCATTTGGGGAGGAAAATCTCTACATGGGACGACCTAAAGTCCACCTTACTGTGCAAATATTTTCCTCTGGGAAGGACGAACATGATGAGGAGCCAGATCTCCAACTTCACGCAACTCCCGCACGAATCATTCCATGAGGCATGGGATCGATTCAAGGACCTGAAGGAGAGATGCCCGCATCATGAGATCCTGATGAAGGTGCTCGTGCAAAACTACTTTGGAGGACTCCAGTCGGAGATTCAGGGGCTAGTCAGTGCCGCATGTGGCGACAGTTACTTGAATAAGGATACCGAGTCAATCTGGGCCATCTTCGAAGGGATGGCCGAGAACTCGAGAGTCGTAGACTCTACTCGGGCATTTCAGAAAGCCCCACAGCCACCACATCACCGAGAACATCACAAGGTGGCTAACATATCATACTCTGAATCCAACACCAACATGGGATTTATTAGCGAGATATTGACGTTGGTGGATGTGATTCACAAGCAGGTCCAAGACCTACAATCATTGCAAGAGTTGGAGAAACTCTCATCTCTACCACAGCAGCTGAGTGATCTCTCGAAGAAGGTCGCTGATCTTCAGATCCAGTACCAGTAGAGCCAGACTTCTTTGAATGCGCAACCAGCACGGAGGATCGCACCCGCTCCACCAACCCATCAGATCCACTACGTCCAGAGCGAGTCTGAGATTCTGCAGATCGATTGGCACGAGGATCAGTCTCATGCCAATCCCGGCTAGATCACCAGCACCGCAGAGATGGAGGTGGAGCCGCAAGCCACTCTCGAGATCAACGGGATTTGGTATACTCCAATTCAGTAGCCAAGTATACCGAATCAGCAGCAGCAGTAGCCGTATGGTCATCCGCAGTGTGGACATCCGCAATTCCAGCACCGTCAGACTTTCACGCCACAGCAGTCTCACCCGAATGTATACCATCAGAGACCGCAGCATTCATATCAGCACCCTACTCATTACTCACTGAACTATCCTTATTAGCAGCCGCAACAGTCTTCCTCCACACCTCAGCGATACTCCCAGCTTCCACCTCTCAGCATTACATGCCAAGGTAGGAGAGAGGAGCAAGCCAGGGCCACCACACCGAACCAAAGATGTCTTCACAGGCCCAGGCGCTCACCCAGATCATGGATATGCTGAGTACGCTCAGATTGCGCACAAGACTGAAATGGAGTAGGTTAACCGTCGTCTGGATGAGTTAACCGTGCCGAAGACCACTCTCCCAGCCCAGCCTCAGATGAGCCCGAACAACAAGAGGAGGCATCCAGATCAGGTAGACACTACAGGTAAGATCTCATTTCCTGAATTTTTATCTAACTTCATTCGTCTCAAGAGCGGTAGATCACCACAAGCACCTGCTGGAAAAGAGGAGAGGGCACTAGAGGAGCACGAGAAGAACCATGATTCTGAAGCTGAGGAGGAAAACAGTAAGATGATGAGGACCAATATGCAGAATCAAGAGACGGGAGGGATGCCAACACAACAGATATGGACACTAGCGAATCCGACGATAACATCACGCCAGATCAGGCAGAGAGCCCCGAAAAAAATCTTTCTTCCCCTGTTCTTAGATAGTTTTGTAAATAATTCTGAAACTCTCGACGTACAAGTTGATTCTCATATGAATAAAAATTCTGATTTTTTGACTTCTGATTTTGTTCCTTTTCTCGATGCTTTGTTTGGAAAAAGGAAAGAAAAACACAAAAAAGAATCATGCATCTCCAGAGATCGAAAAATTACTCAAAGATCACATCTTTCTTAAGATCCCGCTTCATGATGCTTAGATCAGTTTCCTACGCTTAAGAGTCAATTGAAAAACCGATGCACCACGCGTAGGAAAAAGAGATCCCGAACAGAGAAAAATGTCTTCACTAAGGCTATTCCCTGTGCGATACAGAATAAGTTACCGAAGAAGAAGAAAGACTCAGGTGCACATTATGTCTGATGCGAGATCGCAAAAGCCCGAGTTCGATCGTACTCTATTAGATAACGGTTCCTCGATCAATCTGATACCGCTTCCTTACTCGATAAGCTCGAGTTAGGTCCTCTTTACAAATCCCCGCACGATCCTTCAGTTTGCTAATAGATCCGTAAAGAGACCTAAGGGTATACTTAGGAACGTTATCATAACCGTGCAGGGTTTGCAATTCCCAGTGGACTTTACGGTCCTGGACATGAATTGCCCTGCACAGTTACACCTTACCCCGACAGTGATGCATCTTCGGATTTTCTGAGTTCTTTAGCCTCCTATGATTACATGGATGAGGTTCGTCTTGACGACCTCGAAAGGTATCAAGTAGAGACCCAAGATTTCCAAACTGAGGACGGGTCTGAGACCACAGGGGGTGATTCTTCTGACGGAACCTTATATTTTAGTATGGATGATGAGAAGAAAAGGGATCCAAATTATGAAAGAGTTTAATGCAGATTTTCAGACTCAGAAGCTTTACACAAGTCCTCCGTCTAAGATGATTCAGAATTTCATTTGCCTGAGTTATTTTCCTCCGATCATTCTGAGGAGTCGGATGATGTCTTGAACATCTTCTGTAGTCTGATCTAGAGCACATTGAGATGGTGGATAACCAAATCGCAGACACATCACCAACCGATACAGATCCCCGTACACATACAGAGGATATTTCGGCAGATACAGATACTACCTTACCCGAATTAAAGACTTTGCACCAAACATGAAATAGCTTTCCTTGCGGGTCCACATCAACGGTTTCCGGTCATTATCAGCTCATCTTTGACCGACGATCAAGAATCTCATCTGATGGAGATTCTAGAAAGAAACCGCAAGGCTATTAGGTGGACTGTATCCGATCTCCGCGGATTAATCCTGCTTTGTGTTCACATCATATCTATCTCGATCACGACAGTAAACCCTCCAGAGAGTTTCAGCGTAGGCCGAATCCGTGCTACGTGAAGTTGTCAAGAAAGAGATCACGAAATGGTGTGACGCAGGGTTCATTTATCCCATATCCAACTTCGAATGGGTTAGCACATTACATGTTGTCCAGAAGAAGTCGGGAATTTAGATGGTTAAGAACGAGAGTGGAGAGGAGATTCCAAAGAGAGTAACCACATCGTGGCGAGTATGTGTTGATTACAGAAGGCTGAACACCGCGATGAAGAAGGACCACATTCCCTTTGCCTTTCATAGACCAAGTCTAGAACGGTTGGCAGGGAAGGGGTACTTCTGTTTCCCTTGACGGTTACTCCCAGATACAACCAGGTTTTAATTGCTCCTGAAGACCAGGAGAACACCACTTTTACATGTCCGTTCGACACGTATGCCTTTAGACGGATGCCCTTTGGATTGTGCAATGCTCCTGCTACTTTCCAGAGGTGCATGCTTGCTATTTTTGCGGACATGGTCGGTGATTTTTTAGAGGTTTTTATGGATGATTTTTTTGGTCTATGGTAAGTCCTTTGACGATTGTTTAGCACACCTAGACCAGGTTCAGAAAAAGTGTTGTGAGGTCGATCTCGTTCTGTCCTGGGAAAAGAGCCATTGGTTACTCACGGGATTGTGTTGGGGGCCACGTTCATCTCCCAGCAAGGCATGGAAGTTGACCCTGTCAAGGTGGATGTCATCAAGAAACTCGAGCCACCATCCAACAACAAACAGTTACGGTCATTTCTGGGGCATGTCGGCTTTTACCGACGGTTTGTCCAAGACTTCTCCAAGATTTCCCGACCGTTAGCAGAATTACTAGGCAAAGACATCGAGTTCGTGTTAAATGATAAATGTCTTAATGCCTTCCTCACGTTGAAAGAAAAGATAATCAGTGCTCCTGTCCTACAGCCGCCTGATTGGTCTCTACCCTTCGAGATCATGACAGATGCTTCAGATTTTGCGGTCGGGGCTGTATTAGGACAGAGGAGGAATGGACTTCCCGTTGCCATTCACTATGCCAACAGAACCCTAGATGATGCTCAGAGAAACTACACAATGACAGAAAAGGAGATGTTGGCAGTAGTGTTTGCTCTAGACAAATTCCGATCATATCTGTTTGGCTCTAAAATCACAATCTACACTGATCACTCAGCTATCCGATTTCTGATGGAAAAGAAGGATGCTAAGGCACGCCTTCTTAGATGGATTCTATTACTTTAGGAATTCGATTTGGATATCAAGGATAAACCTGGGGTAAAGAATGTGGTAGCTGATCACCTCTCTCGATTACAGTCAGATCAGCCTTCAGATGAGTACACGCTAGAGATCGCAGAGAGATTTCCTGACGAGAGCATCTTTGCGGTTACCAAACTTCCGTGGTATGCAGATATAGTGAACTTTCTGGTCACACAGAAAAGTCCTCAGGGTTGGCCAAAGAATCGAGTTGAGAAACTAGTTTCTGAGGCACGATACTACCATTGGGAGGATCCGATTCTTTTCGCAAAGGACCGGATTGCATTTACAGGCGTTGTATTCCTCAGGAGGAATATAATAGTGTCCTCACGTTGTGTCATTCTTTAGAGTCAGGAGGACATCATTCAGGGAAAAGGACAGCGCAGAAGGTACTACAGAGCGGATTATGGTGGCCGACTCTTACTAGAGATGCCTGCACATTCGTGAAGAGTTGTCCAGATTGTCAGAGAGCTATAGGGACAGTCAGTTCCAGAGATGCAATGCCGATGCGACCCGTCATTATTTGTGAGATCTTTGACGCATGGGGCATAGATTTCATGGGACCGTTCCCTTCTAGCAGCAGCTTTGAGTATATTCTTCTCGCTGTAGACTATGTTAGTAGATGGGTGGAGGCTATACCATGTATTCTCATCTCTGATGGGGGTAGCCATTTCACAGACAGTAAGACAGTTTGCAAGTTCCTAGGGGAACATATTATTTCGCAGTTCGGGATTCCATGTATTCTCATCTCTGATGGGGGTAGCCATTTCATTAATAAAGAGGTGAAAAAGCTAGTGAAACAATACAGCATTGATCACAAAGTAGCTTCTCCTTACCACCCACAGACGAACAACATGGCTGAAGTCTCAAATAGGGAGGTGAAATCAATTCTTCAGAAACTAGTACGACCGGATAGGAAGAACTGGTCACTGCTTCTAGATCAGGTTCTTTGGGCATATCGTACTGCATATAAGACTCCCTTAGGTACTTCACCATTCAGACTGGTTTATGGAAAGCCGTGCCACTTGCCCGTAGAGATCATGGATAAATCTGAATGGGCAATTCGATAGATATTGATGGATACACAAAAATCAGGAGCCAAGAGAAAGATAGATCTGAATGAGCTGGTAGAGATTCGAAATCAAGCATATGAGAACATACTCATCTACAAGGACAAAGTGAAGAAATGGCATGACAGACATATTCGGCACAAAAGCTTTGTCCTAGGACAGAAAGTCTGGTTGTTCAATGCGAGGTTAAGAATTTTTCTCGGCAAATTAAAAGCAAGTGGGAAGGACCGTACATAGTCAGAACGGTGCACGACAATGGCAGTATAGCAATATCAGATGTGTCACCTAGTGCAGAACCGTTCGTGGTTAACGGGCAGATGCTGAAGCACTTCATCGAAACTACTGATCATCTGGCCAGCACTGAAGTGATCTATTTTGTACAGGAATCATGATCATTCTTTCACTTCTTCCTGTACAAATTCTTTTGAGCCATTCGTTTCTGGAGATCCACAACACTTGTAAATTCTTCGTAGACCACAATCGTCCCCATTTTTGCTCGTCTTTTATGTTTAGGATACCAGATCCTAAGTATAGTGGGGACCGATTGTTCGCTGATTTACATTTTATTTTTTGTACTGATTATTTTGTATAGCCTTTCTTTTTCACAAATCACTGGTATCCGATTTTTGGCTACACTCTTTTCTATACTTAGGATGCCTTATCCTAAGTATAGGGAGGACCGAGTGATTCCGATGATTTCGTATTCTTTTCCTTTTGAACTTTCGTTATTTATTCTTTTCATTCAGTCATCCCATTTTTGCTCTCCCGTGATACTTATGATGACCTGATCGTAAGTATAGGGAGGTTGACTGACTTGTACGCTCTCTTCTTTTTCACCACTTTTACTTAGCACGAGTTATGTCCTCCTTTTTCTCTTTTGTCGCTATGAGGACATAGCACAAGCTAAGTATAGGGGGGTGCGTATATATTGTATATATACTTTCGTCCATAACTCGTACTTTTATGTATTTTCTATATCTATAAAATCCATAAAAGTGGATAAGGGTTAATTAAAATCCACTTATTTATATATTATTTATAAAATCCTTATAAATAAGTAAAATATGTTTAAAATTTGTATTTAAAATTTGTAATTAAAATATGTATTTAAAATTTGTATAATACTTATTTAAAATCCTCTTTATTAAAACATGTGTAAAAACCATTCAATCCTTGTAAAATTCCCTTGTAAATAAAATCTATAAAATACATTTGATACTTAAACCGAATAAAATATATCTTGTAAAATCTTTGTATAAAAATTTGTTTATAAAAATCATAAAATCCATAAAAAATACAAAGTCCTAAAATTTATAAAAATTACAAAAGCCTTAAAATCCATAAAAATGAGTAAAATTCAGAAAATACACTTCACAAAAACATGGTTGCATTTGCATTCGCATTTTTCAGAATAAGTTTGATTTTTGAAACTAAGGACTGAGTCTAGTCTAAAGGATGGAGCTTGATTACGGCCTTTAACTTTCGTTTTAAGGAGCCTGGTTAGGATCTGGAATTTAGACTCTTCAGGTCTTGTGACTTAAAATCTTTGGGTTCCATAAGACCATATTCAGGAAATCAAGTCATATGTGCTTAAGTAGACCATTTGGAGTCATCCGTACAACTCTACACCAGTGAACCAATCTTGAACACATGCACTCCGCACTTAGCTCGACTCGCATGGAGTTCCGAAGGGCAGTACACCTTGGTAGTGCGTTTCTATCCTTATCTTTGCGGCATTGACGTCTAAAGACGGGAGAGATTGGGGTTGCAATAGTTTCTTCAGATGAGGGAAGGATCTGCTGACACAATTTTTCTATGACCTCAAAAAAGGGACGGAATAAAAAGATGCTATATCCGTCGAGGCACAAAAAGATGAATGCAGTGTAAGCAAATTACAAAGTCAAAGCAAAGCAGAAGCCACCAAATAAGACCACAATGGTCCAAGCTTCCACCAAAAATGCCTGCACATCTTAGTGGACACTCAGCTACACTGGTTGGGCTTCACAAGGAGATGCGTCTACACTGGTCGCGCTCCACTTCTTTTCTCATTCTTCTACCTTCTCCCTATATTCGATTGTGGACATAGCAGAACTCAACTCAGAAGGGAATACCTCCCTCCCCGAAGAAAGAGTAGCGAGATGAGGAAGCCATAGAAGTGCATAGCCGGGATTGACAGTTTCTTCGGTTCTCTAAGCAGGAAGAGCTAAATCAATTCACACACTGTACAAGTTGACATCAAGGATGATAGAGTTTGCGATATGAATAAGTGAGTCTGAACTAGCCGATGAAGTGATCTTGAGTAAGGAATTGTGGAACTTGAGGACTGTTGAGGATAAAATCCTAATCCTAGTTAAGGTTCTGATAAAATGCTTGTTTCAGGCCCGATCGAGATCTGTCCTTTGTCTGTTCTCATGAATTGGTTTAGGAAAACAAATTCATTCTAACTTTCTTTCTTTTTCACTTACATTTTCAAAATAAGTGTTTGCTAAGGGACTAGCAAAGTTTAAGTATAGGGGGTTGATGAATCCATGATTCAATAACTTTTCTGTCGCATTTTGTCTTAAAACCCTTAACAAATGCATGTAAATACTCATTAAATTCCATCTTTTAACAAATCATCCTTTCTGAATAAAAACTCACTTTTAATCATCAAAACCATGTAAATAAATAAAGAACAAGAAAAGAAAGAAAAGGCAGATTGAATATATGTATATATATATACAATATGACTTAAGATATAAATATAACTGAAAGATATATTTATAGCCTAACCCCCGAGACCAAGTCAGCATGGATTGGTCGACAAACCGAAAAGTAGGGGGAGATAAGGAAAGAAAACCTAAAAAAATAAATTAATACACACACCATACACTTCTCATTATTTATACAATAAATACAAAAATTCAAAGATTTTTAATTAATACATATGAATATATTTTTCACCAAACTCTTCTCCTAATTATTTCTAAAAATGTATATAAAAATATAAAAATAAGTTAAAAATATTACCCTGTATATATGCCAAGAAACTCAGCCTGTAAATTGTCAAAATCTCAACTTCCGAACATCATAACTACCTCATACGAACACCAATTTCACTCTACTCACATTTAAAGTTCATAAAATAACATTCTCTAATTAATACAGGTGGTTTCATCGAATTCGGATTCCGTTTGCAAAAAGTCGGTTTTGGGACCAAAAGACAACGGGGTTTCTGGGCTATTTATTTTATGTAACATACATTATTTATAGTTTTATTAATTTTATAATTTTTAAAATATTTCATGATCTTGTATTTTCACCCTAAATTGTTTCATAATTTTTGGAGCATATTTATTATTTTAATAAAATCAAAAACCTTAAAATATAGGTATAAATGAACTAGATAACTTATACTTCTATTTATTAAAATATGTAAATTAACTTATTAAAATCCATAAAAATGTCTACAAGCCTTATTTGATATTATAATAATTAATAAAATATAAAATTAATTTTTGATTATTTATTTATTAAATTAAAAATCTAAAACCTATTTATAAATACATATTTATTAATATAATATTTATATTTTGAATAATAATAATTATTTATAAAAAGTATTTATTTTATAATTAAGATTATTAAATTATTTACATTTCTTGTATTTACACCTAATTAAAATAACTTTATTGACTTATTATTAATGATTTTATAAAGAATTTCAACATTCTGGCCAACAAGGTGCTGACACTTGTCAGCACCTGGGTCTTCTTCTCCAAGATTCAGTTCAACCGCCTGTTCTAACCGGCCACCTTCCATGAATTCTCCCGCGCAACCCATAACACCTTCGAGCTATCTAAACCATTGGATCTACTCCCCTAACAACCCTCTACCTCGCCTACCCTTCGATTTTACTTGGGGAGCACTCCATAGATCTATAAAAGCCCCCAAAGATCACCATTAACGACCTTAACTCTCCTAACCAACTGAAACACCAGTTCCAGTGGTCGACCCCCATCCTTCTCCTCTCGTTTCCGGCCACTCTAGGAGGTGACAGCTCCATTTCGGCGGCTCGCGTGGAGGAAGGAAGATTGGAGGAGGTTCCAAGGCGATCATGCCGCCTTGCATCGCCGCAACTGCAGCGTTCCGCTCCGGCCAAAGGTCAACTGTTGAGCTTCTGTCCAGGTACTACACCTTGACTCCCCAGAACTTTTCCTTCGTTTTCTTTGAATTTTCGCCTCGATATTCGTGTAGACATTAGCATGATTAAGCTGTCATTAGGACACTTAATCTCCTATCTTAGACACCCAATCCAAATTCCTTTCAAATTCGTCTCAATTCATACCTTGATTTGTGTTTTCATTTCGTCATCACTTCATGCAAACCGCTCATTAATTCTGGAAACCATATTATGCACCATGTTTTGATCTTGCATTCTATCAACCATAGGCCGATTGCTCGTGAATCGAGCACGTGTCTCTTTCATTTGTAGAACAAACTTCAATTAGGAGCATCTTCGAAGCATCAGGAAGCCTTCGATCATCATTGAAATCCACCATCAAGAAAGGTCGTCAGTCTGCAATAACCTTCAGAATCCGTGAACCACCATCTTCCTCGCGACTTCACCGCCGATCGGAGCCGCCACCGTCAGCCCCCTACCGCGGGCGAGCTCGAGGGGTGGAGGAGCCACCCCTCTGGCCCCGCCGGAGCGTCCAAATCACCGGCGATCGACCGGGAAAAAGCTGAGAAGACGTGCTCATTACCAGACCTCCAACAGACTCAAGAACTTCCGAAGTACAGGTGCGCGACACGTGTCGCACCCGCAAGCGTTGGATCCGCGTCCTGACGTTCTAATCTGAGCCGTTAAATTCGAACCGGTGGAAATTTTACACCTTAAACCCAGAAGGTTATCCAGAGTTTAATTCCGCTCCCCAGGTTTCCTATATTTGCATTTAGGTCCCTCCGCAGGGACATAAATGTAAGAATTTGTATTTTTGTTTACAATTCAGTCCCTACGAGGACCTTTTTGCAAATCATTTAATATATTTTTTTTACACTTATGCCCCTGGGTTGTAGGGGTTTTTTTGACCTCATTTGACCTCTGTTTTTGACGATTTCTTTAGGGTAGTTACGCAATTACCCCATCTACTTAGTATTAAATTTTCGTGAGTTTTTGTTGCGTTTTCGTCGTGTTTTGATTCTTCGACTTTCACCTTCGTTTTGTTTTGGTTTCTTATGTTGTTCGAGCTCGCTGCTCGACTCGCGTTCACCTATTATATTTTACCATCTATATAATATCCACCTATTATATAATAAATAAATCTTTTTGAAAAATATCCCTTTTTGAAAATTAAATAAAAATTTGAAAAGAATAAAAATTAAAACAAGATAAAAATAAAAATAAAACAAAAAGTGTTTGGTTTCCCTTTGATAACTTTTAGAAGAGATAAAAAAATAAAATTGCAAAGATATTTCTGAAAAAATCAAGAGATTCTATTCTGCCTCCTTGAGTACGACCCAGACACACTTACATGGTTAAATATTTAGTGTAGGTTTTCGACCTGAAAACCAAATTTGTTTGATACAAGCTGAGATCGTATTTTTCACGGCTTTTTTTCTACATCGACCACGTTTCCCTTAAAAAAGCCGCGAAATCGATTTTCAGCTTTATTAGTGCTCCAGGTATGATTCACCAGCATCCGACCGTTAATCCCCTTTTATTTCCATGACATTGCCTTCCCCTCTGCTTCTGCATCGAAACCCCCCTTTTTTCAACCTAGATTCATTGCGGATCTGGGACTCGAGCTCCCTCCGTCGCTACCTCATCGGAGCTCCCCCTCCATTCTATTCTCCCCTTCATTTTATGTAAACCCCAGGTCGAGAAGATAGATCTCGTACCCTTAGTGGCATTTTGCAGGGCATTTGGTGCTCCTGGGACCTCAGCCACCACCCGGATCTACTCCAGGTGGTTCACCTTCACCGGAGCATTTTGTGCTCTCTCTTTACCATCGGACCTTCCAGGAGCACATGAAGGACACCCAGCTACCTGCTGGGCCCATCGGAGAAGACAACGATTGCCGGAGGAGCGAGAATCGAAGAATCGAAGGTCGCCGACGTCGTGTTCTTGAGTGTTCTTCCAAGCCCCTTCACCGTCGTTTCATAAAGAACAATGGTCCAGATCTAATCTGGACCATTGATCACGAATGAAGGGGTATGCAATCAGAGCCGCTCGAGTGGACACGCGTCAACTTCTTGACGCTCGGATCCAGGTACTTAAGTAGTATAATTTCTCCGACACCCTCCGCCTTTTGTATTTACTTAAAGGTCCTGTAAATATTTTATGAAGTTTAAAATGTTTCGATAAATTGCATGTAACTTCCTAGACTTTTCATATATTGCAATGTGGTCCCTGCTAGAGTCACGTGCATGGGCATGTTTATGTTGTAAAATTTGCCTCGAACCCCTTGCGTGTTTTTGTAATTATTGTGACGTACATAAAGGTTTAAAATTAGAGTTAACTTTTGGGTAAAATTGCATAGTAGCCATTGTTTTTTATTTTATTTGCAATTATACTCCTGCTAGGCCAAGTAATTTTATGTGTTATTTTCTATTTATTAAAAATAGTGTCCGTGCTCTAAAAATCACCAAAAATAGGGATATGTATCTGGATGCGTGCTTGATCACATTAAAATTTTATTTTTTGCATTTTATAGCCTTCTTATATTCTAAAAATAGAATAATGGACGGTCAGCTCCTGTTTGCAATATAAAATACATAAAAAATATAAACTTTTTTTGTAAGATTCCACAAAAAATATATTTTGTTTATTTATGAATTTCTAACCTTCTTACCAAAAATCACTAAAAATATAAAAGAAAAATCAAAAAATAGAAAAACCCTAAGAGCACATATAAAAATTTATAAAATTCTCAAAAATCCTAAACATTGTAGATTTTTCTCTATATTATTATCTTTATTTTAAAATTAATTTGGAGCAATTTTGATACCATTTGGTATTTTTCTCCTCCATTTTAATTTCAGGTATTAATTTTATCCCTTTTTTAGTTTGTTTTTGACTTTTAAAATTATATAAAAATTAGAAAAAATTCCTAAAAAATCACAAAAATAGTAAAATATTATTAAAAATCTAAAAATATTTTATTTTCTTATTTTTGATTATATTTGTGAATTTTTATATCAATGCAAGATTATATTGTATATATACCCTATATATAGCTTGAAATATATTTTAAAAGAAAAAGAATTAAAAAAATACAAAAAGAAAATATAAAAATAGGAAATTAAAAATCAAAATACAAAAATAAAAAATCAAAAATAAAATAAAAATTCTATTATTAAAAACCCACTTTATTTTGTAAATATTGAGCTTAGTTATATATGCACATATACTTATGTTATTTATTTAACAATAATATATAGTGTTACACCGTGTGTTCCCCGTGTTCGACACCCTGCTCCACTTATCACTATATGCATTTTATAGTACAGTTCACATTGCCTTTATTTTTTGATATACGATTGTGGGTTGATTGTTGAAACAGACCGGGAATTTGTGAGCGGTCGCTCTAGCGACATGTTTGACAACTTTAGACCCACACGGGATCCCATGCGATGTTTCAGTCGGGCGACCCATCTCCGAGGCAGGATCTTCGAAGGATTGCGATCTTCTTGGGGTGGTTGTCGGTTCTTTCTCATGAATGGCCTTACTCAAAAATTCAGTGGTGGGTGGGGCAGGGCTCTCTTGTCAGGTTTTCGATCGTCCACAAGACCTGGGTGAGTTGGGTTATGCCGTTGTTTCGAGTACACCCGATGACTCCAACAACTCAATGAATATACACCCGTCTTTCCTATCCACATGGGTGTCGTGGGCTCAGATATTGCCCCCTCCCCTCCTGTGCAGGTCACTTGGTTGACTCGTCTGATCTGGGCCCTTGGTGTGGGCATCCAAGCAAGACAAAGGACATGGAGCCTCCTTCACCAACCTTCGGACGTAGCAGCTTCGTTGGAACACTGTGCGGAAACTCATGGCCCAGATACAAGTTCTCGGACGTGGAAGAACTTTTTGGTCCCATGGAGGGACTCCTCAATGGAAAGCAAAGAGCAAATGTGTCTGGTAGATTCATAAAAGGGTCGTCCGGAGTTGGAGCGCAATCAGAAGTTGGTGAGGAAGAATGAATGGACTTTGCGGTTGGGGACTGCACCTGAGATGGAGAAGGAGAACCTTTTAGGTGATGACTTGTCGAGAGGCAGGGTCCTGAATGCTAGTGAGGTTCCTCGCCACAACAAGATCAAGGGTGGAATTGAGAGAAGCAGAGCAGGAAGGTCCTGGAAGGTTTCAGCCAGGAGCGTAGGATGCCAAAAGGAATTGAGAACGCATTTGAGTGGCTTCTTAATGAAGCATCATCGGGCGGATTCACTGTAGTGGGAGATCTCGAGGCTGGAATGTGTGAGAGAGGAAGATGGAGACCAAGCTCATGAGATTTTAGGGGAAGATAGCGGACCTGGGCCACAAGGGTGGTGGTCTCGGAGGATGTGAAGAGACAGGGGGAGGTTCCACAATAAGATGGTGATAGGCAGTAGATATCCAATGTTGAGACGGGGTCGATCGATTCTGAAGAGTCTTTCGAGAGGAGTGTGGTCAACGCAGTGTAATTTTGGCGGGGAATACCCCCAACCTTTCTCCATGAAGATATTGTCTTGGAACGTGAGGGGATGGGGAAACCTGACAAGAGGTTTGTGGTCGGCTCCCTGTTGGTGGCATGGAAGGTTGATGTAGCTTGCATGCAGGAGATGAAGATTTCATCATGGGATTAGCTGAAGTGGAACTCCACTTCATCTCATTCTCTCTTGGAGTTTTGTGCAGTTGAGGCGGTAGGGAGTTCGGGGGGTATTATGGTTGCATGGAATGGGTCTAGCTTCGAAGTAGCTAAGGAGAAGCTGGCTCGATCGATCTCGATACTCTTGCACTACAGGGAGGACCGGTCTTGCCTCCTTGTCTCCTCGGTCTACGACATATTCCGCTCTTCCTTAAATGATGAGCTATGGGTAGAGCTGCAGACCATCAGAGAGAGGTTCCTAGTCGATGCTTGGGTTGTGGGTGTACTTTACTATCACTTTGTGCCTAGCTGACAGACCTAGAGGGAGAGGCGCGCAGGATCTAGGCTCTCAGCGGTTTGTGGCGATGTGGAGGAGTAAGTCTGGCGATTATCGATGCATCAAACTGCAAATATACCTAGAGAAACTCATCCTTGAGATCGTGTATAGACAGATTCCCGCTTTCGATGGAGGCTTTCGAGAGATTTGCTTCGACAGAGGTAACCTCACTTCTGAGATTGAGGTCGGACCACACTCTGATATGCTTTGACACTAGCAAGGGATTTTCTGATTCATCCTATTTCCAGTTTGAAAGAAGTTGGTCGTGAAGGATATGGAGAGATCCTTAAGGGCAACACAAAAGCGTGAAAATCACATCATATGCTATCCGAGCGACTTCCCGCAGTAGTTGCTCAATACGACAGAATTTAAAAAATTTAAAAAGATGAAACCACATGATCCTAGAACACTTCTCGAATCGTTTCATCTAACCACAAGTAAGATATAAGATGACCGCTTAAAGCGTAGTTGCGATGAAGTCTCTAAAGCAAGAGACAATCTATCTCAAGTCCGATCCGAGTACGCGTTGATGAGACACGTACTCCTTGCAATCCGAGTTGATGATGAAAGTGACAAATCTCCTGATCTCTTCACATGAGTTCCGATGTCTTTTTCATGAGTGAGGTGCACCGAAGGAGATGGAGATTCATGAGAGGTCAAAGCAGCAGCACGACGGCGTGGCAACGACGATTATTCTCTCTAGAGCACAAAGTGGACGACCAATAAGAGAGGGAGAGATGGGTCGTGTAGTATGAGAATGAAAGAAAGAGAGAGATCATTCAATTTTTATGCCTAAATAAGAGCTAGGGTTACCTCTTCTTTTATAGTATTTTGGGAGTCCATGGATTCCAATCCTTGTGAATCACAAAATCAATGGTTGAGATTAATTTGTGTTTCTATTCAATGCCCATAATTTTATTGTAAAAATACAATCATAATTATTTAGATTAGATTGAATACATAAAATAATCAATATAATTTAATTTGAACTAAATCAATTAGGATAGAAGGAATAGGAAGGAAGCCACCAATCTTCCTAAAATAGGGGGGATGACCACCCTTGAGAATGAGTGAAAGGGTGACCGTCCACCATCCATAAAAGGAAAGTGTTGACCTTCTAATTTTATGAGATATAAAATCTAACATATTACTTCATATATTTACAACAACTTTTATTGTAAATTAATTCACAAAAATAATTCCAAATTAATTTTGTGAATATTGCAATCATGCCACAAAATAATTGTGAATCATATTCACAACCCAAAATAAAATTAAATTGTATTTCCAATTAATTCTCAGTGTGAATCGAATTCACATCAACAATTTTCTATAGATACAATTTATAATAAGCTCTCTCTTATATATTATAAATCACATTTATAACATACATAAATAATATGTATAGCACTATCTACATTTTTTATATCCTTGATAATTAAATCACATTTAATCATCTTGGATCATCGTTTTCATGTATTTAAACAATGTGGATCTTATTCACCATATTCGTGATAATTAAATCACATTTAATTATTAGTATCTCAGTGCTTAGATACACAATTCAACAATGGAATTATTCTTGAACTCTTTCAAGAACAATGTGCATTCTCTGCGGATACTTGGAGATAAGGATAGGGTTATTACACGTTCCATGTGTAGTGACTTGGATATTGAGATCACATATCAAATCCAGATCTCGGGGACCTCTCGTAGATAATTGATTAAATCAAAGATGTAGATCTAATCTTCTCATTGCATCTGAGTCTCATTCAGATTAATGCCCAACATTTGGACTAAGATCAGATCACTTCTCTAAGAAGAGGAGTCACTAAAATCAAGAACTGTTTCATCACTCCCTCGAAATGGAAACATCATAGTTATGAAATCATTATGATCACACCACCCTTAGGTATTCCTAATACATGTACATCCTGCATACTAGAATATCTAGAATAAATCCAAAGATATAGATCAATTTACATTGTCATCTTTAGGGTTATATCATTAAGTTCCTCATTTGGTTTTGGGAGTTGGTATCAATCATATGCTTTCCAAAAACATATATCATACCTACAAATTCTTGTCATGCTTCCAAATCAAGATGACCATGCATGGAATTTGATCGATCCCAATACCTCATGAGTGACCTCATGTCTTTCAGTTCACAAGTGAACATGTATGATCCCTTAGAGAGATTATATTACTCATATGCCCATGTATGCATACTAGCTCGTAGGTGTATATATCTCGATAGGACATCAACCTATTGGTCTACAAAATATACATACTTAGACATATAGTAATGCATATATCTCCGATCAGAGGATGCATGCCTATATCATTACAATATATGACATAGAACTTGGTTATCTCGATCTCGCTAAGTCAACTCTTTGACCTAACTTTTCTGACACCTCCGAATCTCTATTCCTATGTAGAGGAAATGCATCAAGTGGTTGGCCACATAACAATCAAAAGAGAAAGGATTGCCATATCCTACTCAGGCTGGAGATCATCTCTTAATAATCATTTGACGGTGCTTGATGAGTCCTTAATCTAACTATTTAGATATTCATCCAAGCATCAACCTCTATGATTCAACAATTGAATCAACAGTTGTATGATCTTCAAGATGGCCATGTTATATAACCTTAATTGTACTAAGGGACCTTAGTGCATTCATTCATTTTATCTCAGACATGAAGTGAAAATAAATCAATAACTTTTATTGATATATCAAACATTAAAATAACATTTATTATAGGAATGGTTCGCCTCTGGGTCACATTGCTAACAATCTCCGACTAGCCCTCAAAACTATTTAGGTACAATCTTTAAACCCATACACATTACATGCTGGTCAAAAACCTTTTATGTCAAAGGTTTGGTAAGTGGATCAACAACGTTGTTGGCAGAGGCCACATTGGTGATGGCGATGTCACCACGTTTTTGAATCTCCCGAATGATGTGGTATTTCCTTTCCATGTGCTTGCTCTTTTGATGCCATCTGGGTTCTTTTGCCTGAGCTATGGCTCCCCTATTATTGTAGAGTAGCGGAATGGGAGTATCCGAAGAAACTACGCCAAGCTCCAAGATGAACTTGCACAACCACACCGCCTCCTTTGCAGCATCCGATGCGACAATATATTCAGCTTCTGTTGTTGAATTTATCGTAGTGTACTGATTATTGCTTCTATAGATCATAGCACCATCGGTTAACAGTAATACAAACCATGATATCGTCTTTCAAAAAACAATAACAGACTAGAAGTCAGAATCTGTGTATCCCAAGACTTGGAGATCACCAACTCCATAGACCAAGATCTAATCTTATGTCTGCCTTAGATACTTGAAGATGTTCTTCACTACATTCCAGTGTTGTTCTACATAGCAGGATTGGTAACGTCTTACCACTCCCACTGCAGGGCAGATATCTATCCTTGTGCACATCATGGTGTACATTAAGCTTCCTACAATTGATGCATAGAGGCATCCAACCATGGCTTTCTTTTACTCAACACTTTGAGAGTCCTTTAGACAGGTGGATACCATGTCTTAAGGGAAGGAAGCTTCTAAAAATCGAGTTTCGCGGCTTTCTTTTTATTAAAAGAAGATGTCGGTTGTAGTCGAAAGCCGCGAAACAAAATTTCAATCCTTGAACCTATCAAACAAATACGGTTTTCTGTCGGAAAACCGTTCACTAATATTTAACCAGGCAAGTGTTCCTGGGTCGAACTCAAGGAGGCAGAAGAAATTCCCTAGATTTTCCTATTCGTAATCTTATTTTTAATTCTTCTCTTAAGTAAAAACGCTTCTTTTTATGGATTTTTATTTTTCTTATTTTTATTTGATTTTATTATTTTCAATTTTTTATTTCATTTTCAAAAATTGATATTTTTCAAGAGATATATTTATTATATAATAAGCGGATAATATGTAGGTGATACTATATAATAGGGTAAACGGGGTTCGAGCCGCGAACTCGAACTACACAAGAAAACAAAGCAAAATGAGGCGGCTTTCGATAAAATCAAAACACGTCAAAAACTCGTCAAAAAGCCACGAAAATTTTATACTAAGTAGCTGGGGTAGTTATGTAACTACCCTCAAGAAATCGTCGAAATCCGAGGTCACAAGAACAAGAAACAGCCCCTACAGCCCAGGGGCATAAGCGCAATAAAAACTATCAAAAATATTTGCAAAATGGTCCTGGAGGACTGTTCTGAAGAAAAAGTACAAGAATCTTTACATTTAGGTCCCTGCAGAGGGACCTAAATGCAACAAAAGAAAAGTCTGGAGGCGGGATGCAATTCTGGAAGTCGGCTGGGTTTAAGATGATATTTTTCCACCGGTTCGCTTTTGACGGCCGAGATTAGAACATCTGGGCGCGGATTTGACGCTCACGCTTATGCCACGTGGCGCAAGACTGTAAGTTGGCGTTCTTGAAGTTGTTGCAGTCCTGACGAGGAGTTTCTCTTCTCCGAATTACGCCGGCCGACTGGCGATCACTCTGGCGCACCTGCGGGGCCAGAGGGGTGGCTCCTCCACCCCTCGAGCTCGCCCGCGGTAGGGTGACGGCTGAGGGTGCTCCGGTCGGCGGTGGAGTCTTGACAAAGATGGGGGTTCGGTCCTCCTGGAGATGGATCAGTTCTAGCGGGCCATCTATGGAATTGAAATTGGTTAGCGATTGATGATCTCCAGGTCTTGGCGTCGTCTCGCGGTGAAGATGGATCTGCAAACAAGAGATGTATGTGCTCGATTCGTGTCGAATCGGCCAACAAATTAAGATCACCAACCCCAAAGTTGTTCAAAATGCTTAAATTTCCAGTCAAACTCCAGAATGCATGAAGAAGACAATGGTTTGATGATTAATTTGAAACGAAACTGAAAGCGATTTGAGATGGATTTTGACTGCGCGTTTAAGATGGATGATTAAGCTATTGAAATCACGGGTTAGCGTCGCTAATCGACGCACGCGGATCGAGAAATAAAACGGAAGAGATGGAGGAAAAAGTCTGGGAATGCCAAGGTATATTACCTTAACGAGCTGCTCGACGGTCGACTTTTGAGCCGGAGCTGGACGCGCAATGGCGGCGATGCAAGGCCATGCTTGGCCTTGGAACCTCCTCCGTCGACTCCTCTTCCTCGCGGGCTACGCCTTGGTGCTGTCACCACCGTGGGTTGGCTGGATTCAAGCTAGGAAGGTGGGGGGTCGGTAGTCTGGAGCTGGGGCTTCAGGCAGTTGGGAAAAGTTGTTTGGCTATGGCGTCTTGGAGCCTCTTTATAAGAGAATTAGCGTGGGCTCCAAGTAGAGATGGAGGGTGGCGATGGAGAGGGTAGTTGGGGGAAGAAGACGAAGGGTTCAGATCGGCCAGAAGCTTCGAGAATCGCGCAGGGTAATTAGTTGAAATAGGCCCGTCGAGCAGCTGGGGCGCAACCTCTTCTTGAAGGAGATGACTCCAGGTGCTGACACGTGTCAGCACCTGGTTTGTCCAGAACCTTTAATTACTTATAAATTAAATATAAATTAGTAAATTACATTATTTTAAATAGGTATAAATACAAGAAAGTTAAATAAATTAATTTTCTAAATTATGGTATAAATACTTTTAATAAATAATAAATATTATGTAAAATATAAATTTTATATTAATAAATATGTATTAACAATTAGGTTTTAGATTTTTAATTTAATAAATAATTAAGCAAAAATTAATTTTATATTTTCTTAATTATTAAGGTTTTAAATAAGACTTGTACGAATTTTTATTGATTTTTACGAATTAATTTACATATTTTAATAAATAGAGTTAGTATCTATATAGGTCATTTACACCTAAGTTTTGGGGTTTTTTATTTTATAAAAATAATAACTAGTCTCCAAAAATTATGAAATAATTTATGTAGAAACTACAAGATCATGAAATATTTTAAAAATTATAAAATTAAGAAAATAATAAACAGTGTGTGTTACATAAAATAAATAACCCAGAAACCCCTTTGTCTTTTGGTCCCAAAACCGACTTTTTGCAAACGGACTCCTAATTCGATGAAACGACCTTTATTAAATAAAGAATATTATTTTATGAACTTTAAAGGTGAGTAGAGTGAAATTGGAGTTCGTTTGAGGAAGTTATGATGTTCAGAGGTTGAGATTTTGACAATTTGTAGGCTGGATTTCTTGGCATATATACAAGGTAATATTTTTACTTATTTTTATATTTTTATATACATTTTTAGAAATAATTAGGAGAAAGATTTGATGAAAAATATGTTAATCTGAAATAATTAAATTTCTTTGAAATTTTGTATTTATTTTATAAATAGTGAAAAGTGTATACACATGTGTTAGTTTAATTTTCTTTGATTTTCTTTCCTTATCTCCCCCTACTTATTGGTTTGTCGACCAATCCATGCTGACTTGGTCTCGGGGGTTGGGCTATAAATATATCTTACAGCTATATTTATCTTTAAGTCATATTGTATATATATACATATATTCAATCTGCCTTTTTCTTTCTTTTTTCTGGTTCTTTATTTATTTACATGAATTTAGTGGTTAAAAGTGAATATTTACACATGAATAGTGTTTTGTTAAAGTATGAGAATTAATGGGTATTTACATGTATTTGTTAAGGGTTTTAAGACAAAATGCGACAGAAAAGTTAATGAATCATGGATTCATCAACCCCCTATACTTAAACTTTGCTAGTCCCTTAGCAAACACTTATTTTGAAAAAGTAAGTGAAGAAGAAAGAAAGTTAGAATGAATTTGTTTTCCTAAACCAATTCATGAGAACAGACAAAGGACAGAGCTCGATCGGGCCTGAAACAAGCATTTTGTCGGAACCTTAACTAGGATTAGGATTTTATCCTCAACAGTCTTCAAGTTCCATAATATTTACTCAAGATCAATTCATCGGCTAGTTCATACTCACTTATTCATATCGCAAACTCTATCATCCTTGAAGTCAACTTGTACAGTGTGTGAATTGATTTAGCTCTTCCTGCTTAGAGAACCGAAGAAACCGTCAATCCCGGCTATACACTCCTATGGCTTCCTCATCGCGCTACTCTTTCCTCGGGGAGGGAGGTATTCCCTTCTGAGTTCAGTTCTGCTATGTCCACAATCGAATATAGGGAGAAGTTAGAAGAATGAGAAAAGAAGTGGAGTGCGACCAGTGTAGACGCATCTCCTTGTGAAGCCCAACAGGTGTAGCTGAGTCTCCACTAAGATGTGCATGCATATTTGGTGGAAGCTTTGACCGGTCTGGTCTTATTTGGTGGCTTCTGATTTGCTTTGACTTTGTAATTTGCTTGCACTGCATTCATCTTTTGTGCCTCGACGGATATAGCATCTTTTTAATCCGTCCATTTTTTGAGGTCTTAGAAAAATTGTGTCAGCAGATCCTTCCCTCATCCAAAGCAACTATCGCAACCCCAATCTCTCCCGTCTTTAGACGTCAATGCCGCAAAGATAAGGATAGGAACGCACTACCAAGGTGTACTGCCCTTCGGAACTTTATGCAAGTTGAGCTAAGTGCATAGTGCATGTGTTCAAGATTGGTTCACTGATGTAGAGTTGTACGGATGACTCCAAATGGTCTACTTAAGCTCAGATGACTTGATTTCCTGAATATGGTCTTACGGAACCCAAAGATTTTAAGTCACCAGACCTGAAGAGTCTAAATTCCAGATCCTAGTCAGGCTCCTTACAATGAGAGTTAAAAGCCGTAATCAAGATCCATCCTTTAGACTAGACTCAGTCCGTAGTTCCAGAAATCAAACTTATTTTGAAAAATGCGAATGCAAATGCAACCTTGTTTTTGTGAAGTATATTTTCTGAATTTTACTCATTTTTATGGATTTTAAGGATTTTGTAATTTTTACGAATTTTAGGACTTTGTATTTTTTATGGATTTTTATGATTTTTATAAACAAGGTTTTATTCACAAATTTTACAAAATATATTTTATTCAAGTTAAATATCTAATGTATTTTACAAATTTTATCTACAAAGTATTTTACAAGGGTTGAATGGCTTTTATATAGGTTTTAATAAATAGGATTTTAAATAAGTATTATATATGTTTTAAGTACATATTTTAAGTATAAAATTTAATTACAAGTTTTAATTATAAATTTTTAAGAAAGTTTTTACTTATTTACCAGGATTTTATAAATAAGAGAGTGAATTTTAAATTAACTCGTACCCACTTTTTTATGGATTTTATAGATATAGAAAATACATAAAAGTACGAGTTATGGCTGAAAGTATATATACAATGTATACGCACCCCCCTATACTTAGCTTGAGCTATGTCCTCTTAGCGTCAAAAGAGAAAAAGGACATAACTCGTGCTAAATAAAAGTGGGTGAAAAAGGATATCGATTACAAGTCAGTCAACCCCCCCATACTTACGATCAGGTCATCGTAAGTATCACGGGAGAGCAAAAACGGGATGACTGAGTGAAAAGGATAAATAACGAAAAGTTCAAAAGGAAAAGAATACGAAATCATCGAAATCACTCGGTCCCCCCTATACTTAGGATAAGGCATCCTAAGTATAGAAAAGAGTGTAGCCAAAAATTGGGGACCAGTGATTCGTGAAAAAGAATGGCTATACAAAAGAATCAATACGAAAATAAAATGTAAATCAGCGGGCAATCGGTCCCCCTATACTTAGGATCTGGTATCCTAAGCATAGAAGACGAGCAAAAACGGGGACGATTGTGGTCTACGAAGAATATACAAGTGTGGTGAATCTCCAGAATGGCTCAAAAGAATTTGTACAGGAAGAGGTGAAGGAATGATCATGATTCCTGTGCAAAGTAGATCACTTCAATGCGGGCCGGATGATCAGTAGTTTCTACGAAGCGCTTCAGCATCTGCCCGTTGACTATGAACGGCTCTGTACCAGGTGACACATCTGATATCGTAATACTGCCATTGTCGTGCACCGTTCTGACTATGTACGGTCCTTCCCACTTGCTTTTCAATTTGCCGGGAAAAATTCTCAACCTTGCATTGAACAACCAGACTTTCTGCCCAGGGACAAAGCTCTTGTGCCGAATATGTCTGTCATGCCATTTATTCACTTTGTCCTTATAGATAAGTGTGTTCTCGTATGCTTGATTTCGAATTTCTACCAGCTCATTCAGATCTATCTTTCTCTTGGCTCCTGCTTTCTGCGTTTCCATCAGTATCTCTCGGATTGCCCACTCAGATTTGTGCATGATCTCTATGGGCAAGTGGCACGGCTTTCCATAAACTAGCCTGAATGGTGAAGTACCCAAGGGATTTTTATATGCAGTATGATATGCCCAAAGAACTTGGTCTAGAAGAAGTGACCAGTTCTTCCTATCCGGTCGTACTAGTTTCTGGAGAATTGATTTCACCTCCCTATTCGAGACTTCGGCCATGCCATTCGTCTGCGGGTGGTAAGGAGAAGCTACTCTGTGATCGATGATGTACTGTTTCACTAGCTTCTTCACCTCCTTATTAATGAAATGGATACCCCCATCAGAGATAAGAATACGAGGGATCCCGAACCGCGAAATGATGTGTTCCCTTAGGAACTTGCAAACGGTCTTGCTGTCTGCGGTTCGTGCGGGTATAGCCTCCACCCATCTGCTAACATAGTCTACAGCGAGAAGAATGTACTCAAAGCCGCTGCTAGAAGGGAACGGTCCCATAAAATCTATGCCCCATGCGTCAAAGATCTCGCAGATAATGACGGGTCGCATCGGCATTGCATCTCTGGCACTGACTGTCCCTACAGCTCTCTGACAATCTGGACAACTCTTTACGAATGTGCAAGCATCTCTGGTGAGAGTCGGCCACCATAATCCGCTTTGTAGTACCTTCTGCGCTATCCGCTTCCCTGAATGATGTCCTCCTGATTCTAAAGAATGACACAAAGTGAGGACACTATTATATTCCTCCTGAGGAAAACATCGCCTGTAAACACAATCCAGTCCTTCACGAAAAAGAAGCGGATCCTCCCAATGGTAGTATCGTGCCTCGGAAACTAGTTTCTCAACTCTGTTCTTCGGACAACCTTGAGGACTTTTCTGTGTGACCAGAAAGTTCACTATGTCTGCATACCACGGAAGTTCTGTAACCGCAAAGATGCTCTCGTCTGGAAATCTCTCTGCGATCTCTGGCATGTACTCATCTGAAGGTTGTTCTGTCTGCAATCGGGAGAGGTGATCAGCTACCACGTTCTTTACTCCAGGTTTATCTTTGATATCCAAATCGAATTCCTGAAGTAAGAGAATCCATCTAAGAAGGCGTGTCTTGGCATCCTTCTTTTCCATTAAAAATCTGATAGCTGAGTGATCGGTGTAAACTGTGATTTTCGAGCCAAGCAGATATGATCTAAACTTATCTAATGCAAATACTACTGACAACATCTCCTTTTCTGTCACTGTGTAATTTCTCTGAGCATCATCTAATGTCTTGCTGGCATAGTGAATAGCGATGGGAAGTCCATTCCTCCTATGCCCTAATACAGCCCCGACCACAGAATCTGATGCATCCGTCATGATCTCGAAGGGTAGAGACCAATCAGGCGGCTGTAGGACAGGAGCACTGATTATTTTCTCTTTCAATGTGAGGAAGGCATTAAGACATTTGTCATTTAAAATGAACTCGATGTCTTTGCCTAGCAATTTAGTTAACGGTCGTGCGATCTTGGAGAAGTCTTGAATAAACCGTCGATAAAAGCCAACGTGCCCCAGAAATGACCGTAACTGTTTGATGTTGGATGGTGGCTCGAGTTTCTTGATGACGTCTACCTTGGCAGGGTCAACCTCCATGCCTCGCTAGGAGATGACGTGCCCCAACACGATCCCGTGAGTAACCATAAAATGGCTCTTTTCCCAGGACAGAACGAGATCTACCTCACAACACTTTTTCAGAACCTGGTCTAGGTGTGCTAAACAATCGTCAAAGGACTCACCATAGACCGAAAAATCATCCATAAAAACCTCTAGAAAATCACCGACCATGTCCGCAAAAATAGCAAGCATGCACCTCTGGAAGGTCGCGGGAGCATTGCACAATCCAAAGGGCATCCGTCTAAAGGCATACGTGCCAAACGGACAAGTGAAGGTGGTTTTCTCCTGGTCTTCAGGAGCAATTGATACCTGGTTGTATTCGGAGTAATCGTCAAGGAAATAGAAGTACCCCTTCCCTGCCAACCGTTCTATGACCTGGTCTATGAAAGGCAAAGGGAAGTGGTCCTTCATCGTCGCGGTGTTCAGCTTTCTGTAATCAACACATACTCGCCACGACGTGGTTACTCTCTTTGGAATCTCCTCTCCACTCTCGTTTTTCACCATCTGAATTCCCGACTTCTTCGGGACAACATGTAATGGGCTAACCCATTCGGAGTTGGAGATGGGATATATGAACCCTGCATCGCACCATTTCGTGATCTCTTTCTTGACAACTTCTCGTAAAACCGGATTCAGCCTACGCTGAAACTCTCTGTAGGGTTTGCTATCATGATCGAGATAGATATGATGTGAACACAAAGCAGGATTAATCCCACGGAGATCGGATTCAGTCCACCCAATGGCCTTGCGGTTTCTTTCTAGAATCTCCATCAGACGAGATTCTTGATCATCGGTCAAAGTTGAGCTGATAATGACCGAAAACTGTTGATGTAGACCCGCAAGGAAAGCATATTTCATGTTTGGTGGCAAAGTCTTAAGTTCTGGCAAGGTAGTCTCTGGATCTGCCGAAACATCGTCTGTAACTGTATGGGGATCTGTATCGGTAGGTGATGTGTCTGCATTCTGCTTATCCACCATCTCTATGTGCTCTAGAGTCGGACTACAGAAGATGTTCAAGACATCATCCGACTCCTCAGAATGATCAGAAAATAAGTCATCAAGATTAAATTCTGATTTATCTGAGATGGAGGAATTGTGTAGAGTCTCTGAATCTGAAAGATCTTCATTAATTTCATCAAAAGTCTGATCCCTTTGCTCATTATCATCCAAACTGAAATATAAAGTTCCATCAGAAGAATTACCTCCTAAAGTCTCGAACCCGTCTTCTATCAAACATTCTTGGGTCTCTACCTGATATCTTTCGAGGTCGTCAAGACGGACCTCATCCATGTAATCGCATGAGGCTAAAGAACTCAGAAAATCTGAAGATGCATCACTGAAAGTGTTTGATTCTCTCACCATCTCTATATGTACCTTTTCGCCCTCGGCACGAAAGGATACCTTCCCTGTATCATAATCAAAGAGAGCCTTTGCGGTCTCTAGAAAAGGCCTCCAGAGAATGATCGGGGTAAGGTGTAACTGTGCAGGGAATTCATATTTAGGACCGTGAAGTCCACGGGAAATTGCAGACCCTGCACGGTTACGATAACGTTCCTAAGTATACCCTTAGGTCTCTTTACAGATCTATCAGCAAACTGAAGGATCGCGCGTGATTTATAAAGAGGACCTAACTCGAGCTTCTCGAGTAAGGAAGCGGGTATCAGATTGATCGAGGAACCGTTATCTAATAGAGTGCGATCGAATTCGGCTTTTGTGATCTCGCATCTGACATAATGTGCACCTGAGTCTTTCTTCTTCTTTGGAAGCTTATTCTGTATCGCACAGGATGTAGCCTTAGTCAACACATACTTTTATGTTCGGGATCTCTTTTTCCTACGCGTGGTGCATCTGTTTTTCAATTGATTCTTAAGCGTAGGAAATTATTCCAAGGCATCATGGAGAGGGATCTTCAGAATGATGCGATCTTTGAGTAACTTTTCGATCTGTGGAGATTCGGAATTATTTTTGGTCTTTTTCTTTCCTTTTCCAAACAAAGCATCGGGAAAAGGGATAAAATCAGGAGTCAGAAAATCAACATTTTTATTCAACTTGGAATCAGCATTGACATCGAGAGTCTCAGAATTATTTACAAAACTCTCTAAAACAGGGGAAGAAATGTTTTTGTCTGGGGTCTCTGCCTGATTTGGCGGGGTATCATCGTCTGAGTCGCCAGTATCCATATCTGATGAATTGGCATTACTCCCGTCTCTTGATTCTGCGTCCACATCCTCTTGCGGATTCTCCTCCTTGGCATTAGGATCATGCTCGTGCTCCTCTGGTACCCTCTCCTCTTCTCCATCAGGTGTTTGCGGTGATCTACCGCTCCTGAGACGAATGAAGTTAGACAAAAAATCAGGAAACGTGATCTTACCTATATGATCTACCTGGTCTGGATGCCTCCTCTTGTTGTTCGGGTTCATCTGAGGCTGGGCTGGGAGAGTGGTCTTCGGCACGGTTAACTCGTCCAGACGACGGTTAACCTGCTCCATCTCTGTCTTGTGCGCGATCTGGAGTGTACTGAGCATGTCCATAATCTGATTGAGCGCCTGGACCTGTGAAGACATCTCCGGTTCGGTGTGGTGGCCCTGGCTTGCTCCTCTCTCCTGCTTTGGCATGAACTGCTGAGAGGTGGAAGGCTGGGAGTAGCGCTGAGGTGTAGAAGAAGACTGTTACGGCTGCTGAAAAGGATAATTCGGTGAAAACTAGGTAGGGTGCTGATATGATGGCTGCGGTCTCTGATGGTAGACATTCGGATGAGATTGCTGCGGCGTGAATTGCTGGCGGTGCTGGAATTGCGGACGTCCATGCTGCGGATGACCGTACGGCTGCTGCTGCTGATGATTCAGTATACTCGGCTGCTGCACCGGAGTATACCAAATCCCGTTAATCTCGAAAGTGGACTGCGGCTCTACCTCCATCTCGGTAGTGCTGATGATCTGGCCGGAATTGGCATGAGACTGATCCTCAAGCCAATAAATCTGCAGAATCTCGGGCTCGCTCTGAACGTAGTGTATCTGACGGGTGGGTGGAGCGGGTGCGATCCTCCGTGCTGGCTGTGTGTTCGAAGAAGTCTGGTTCTGCTGGTACTGGCTCTGAAGATCAGCAACCTTCTTCGAAAGATCACTCAGCTGCTGAGGTAGAGATGAGAGTTTCTCCAACTCTCGCAGCGGCTGTAGGTCTTGGACCTGCTTGTGAATCACGTCCACCAACGTCAACTTCTCGCTAATAAAGCCCATGTTGGTGTTGGATTCAGAGTCTGATATATTTGCCACCTTGTAATGCTCTCGGTGATGTGGTGGCTGTGGGGCTTTCTGAAATGACCGAGTAGAGTCTACAACTCTTGAGTTCTCGACCAACCCTTCGAAGATGGCCCAGACTGACTCGACGTCTTTGTTCAAGTAGCTGCCGCCACATGCGGTACTTACGAGCCCCTGTACTTCCGGTTGGAGTCCTCCGAAATAGTTCTGCACTAGCACCTTCATCGGGATCTCATGGTGCGGGCATCTCTCCGTCAGGTCCTTGAATCGATCCCATGCCTCATGGAATGATTCGTTCGGCAATTGCGTAAAGTTGGAGATCTGACTCCTCATCATGTTCGTCCTTCCTAGAGGAAAATATTTGCGCAGTAAGGTGGACTTCAGGTCGTCTCAAGTGGAGATTTCTCTTCCTAGATGGCTCAGCCAATAAAGGGCCTTATCGGCTAAGGCAAAGGGGAAGGCTTTGAGGCGTACGGCTTCTTGCGTCACTCCTGGATAGCAAGCCGTTCCGCAGATCATCTCAAACTGCTGTAAAAACGTGAACGGCTCCTCTGCGGCATTCCCATAATACTTGGGAAGCAAAGAAATGAAGGACGGTCGGAGTTCGTATGGCCCTTGATTCGGCGGTAGCCGAATCCAATGATGGAGCGTTCGAGCGCCCGGGTCATACTCGTCCCGTAAAGTAGCGGGAACCGTAGGCGGTAAATGGTTCCCGGCCCCTGCTCTCAGTGCGGCTAACTCAGCCTGCAGTTCGTTCTGAACTCTATACTGTTCTCGAATCTGTAGATTCATCTGCTGAAGTGTATCGAGAATGCCGATCGTAACATCTGCATTCTGCTCTGGTCTTCCTTCCTGGTGTTCCCCAGTTGGTGGCCTCTCGTCTGCTGCTGGTCCTTTCCCGCGAGCCATATGATCGTCTGTAAAGTGAAAACTCTCGTAAGAACTCAGCGAAAAATACTCAGGAGATCTAGATGATGTATTGAGGCAAGGGTCTGCCTCAATGATCTGGCCAGGAGGCGAGGGAGTCTGGGTCTGACTCGCCTCGAGATCGGATGGGACCGGCTCGGGAAGAGGGTCATCCCGGGCCTGTGAAGACATACGCTCGACGGTGGACGGTAGAAAGCTCACAGTGTCTGAGCCGAAAAGCCGTCGAGACGTCATCTTCGATTGCTAAGAGGAAGTCGGGAGAGCACGTGTACGATTCAAATGAAGGAGAAATGCGAAAGCCGTGGAAACTCACACCCCCGCAAACAAACACAAAGCAAACCCCGATTTCACCAACTCAACCCTAATGAAGACCGTAAGAGTTCGGTCTTTTTATCTTTTTGTTTTTAAGGTTGTAATTAGCAAACGTTGCGGTTACGCGGGCTGAGCAAGCCAATAGGTGCCCGATAGTTTCTCCGAGACACTGGCCCGAATCCTTACGCGAGACCACTCGCACTCAGCCAGTATGGGAGTAAGTACGGACCGTTTCCAGCTACCGGTGTTACTTGAGGACGGAGCCTTGCGCAGTGTCCTCTAAACCTCCCACTCTGCTAAGTAAACCCGGACCGTTTCCGGCTACCCGAGCTTACCCACTGAGGAACAGTGATCAGGTGTATAGACCCAGTAGTATCCCGCAAGAAATACAGGGTTTTATCTCTAACCTTAAGTGTCGGCTCTCGAGCTCGCGCACTCTGAGAAATGTGCGGGGGTTACTCTTCCCAAATCAATTGAATCGATTTACGGTATTTAATCAGATATTTTTAGCAGTCCCGATTTTAGTTTTGCGATTATTATGATTTTTCAGGCAACGTCTATTTTTTTGTTTTTTATTAAAAACCCTAAAGCAAGCACCTAGGTTGCAAGTCCTAAAAATAGCTACGCGGCACAAGCAGATAGAGTAAAAGAAAACCTAAACAAGCATCTAGAAAACCGCGGAAAACCGATGAGCGATGAAAAGCCGCGGTGGGTGCCCTGATCCTCAGATACATGGTATCCGAAGAATCAGGCCCCGAAAAAATAAAGGGTTTTATTACTAAGCACAACTCTCTCCCTTTCTCTCTCTTTTACAAATAAAAGGATACTAACTACTTCGCTCCTCTGCAGTCGACTCGTGAAGAAGAAGCCGACCTCTGCTCTTTCAACTGGCTCGGCTTCCGAAGAAGCCGGTTGATCATGCAGGCCCTGCAAAGAATGTTAGCAAAGAAAAGCCGATCGAGAAAGTCGAGAAAGCCGTAAGAAAACAAAAGAGAAACTCGAAGAAAAAGCCGTACAAAAAACCGTACGGAAAACGAAACAAAGAGAAGAGAAAAAAATAAAACCGCGAAAAATGAAAAATCAAAGGAATCTAACGCCTCCCCGGCAACGGCGCCATTTTGATGAGGTCTAAAAATCGAGTTTCGCGGCTTTCTTTTTATTAAAAGAAGATGTCGGTTGTAGTCGAAAGCCGCGAAACAAAATTTCAATCCTTGAACCTATCAAACAAATACGGTTTTCTGTCGGAAAATCGTTCACTAATATTTAACCAGGCAAGTGTTCCTGGGTCGAACTCAAGGAGGCAGAATAAATTCCCTAGATTTTCCTATTCGTAATCTTATTTTTAATTCTTCTCTTAAGTCAAAACGCTTCTTTTTATGGATTTTTATTTTTCTTATTTTTATTTGATTTTATTCTTTTCAATTTTTTATTTCATTTTCAAAAAGTGATATTTTTCAAGAGATTTATTTATTATATAATAAGCGGATAATATGTATGTGATACTATATAATAGGGTAAACGGGGTTCGAGCCGCGAACTCGAACTACACAAGAAAACAAAGCAAAACGAGGCGGCTTTCGATAAAATCAAAACACGTCAAAAACTCTTCAAAAAGCCACGAAAATTTTATACTAAGTAGTGGGGTAGTACTGTAACTACCCTCAAGAAATCGTCGAAATCCGAGGTCACAAGTACAAGAAACAACCCCTACAGCCTAGGGGCATAAGCGCAAGAAAAACTATCAAAAATATTTGTAAAATGGTCCTGGAGGACTGTTCTGAAGAAAAAGTACAAGAATCTTTACATTTAGGTCCCTGCAGAGGGACCTAAATGCAACAAAAGAAAAGTCTGGAGGCGGGATGCAATTCTGGAAGTCGGCTGGGTTTAAGATGATATTTTTCCACCGGTTCGCTTTTGACGGCCGAGATTAGAACATCTGGGCGCGGATTTGACGCTCACGCTTATGCCACGTGGCGCAAGACTGTAAGTTGGCGTTCTTGACGTTTTTGCAGTCCTGACGAGGAGCTTCTCTTCTCCGAATTACGCCGGCTGACTGGCGATCACTTTGGCGCATCTGCGGGGCCAGAGGGGTGGCTCCTCCACCCCTCGAGCTCGCCCGCGGTAGGGTGACGGCTGAGGGTGCTCGGTCGGCGGTGGAGTCTTGACGAAGATGGGGGTTCGGTCCTCCTGGAGATGGATCAGTTCTGGCGGGCCATCTTTGGAATTTAAATTGGTTAGCGATTGATGATCTCCAGGTCTTGGTGTCGTCTCGCGGTGAAGATGGATATGCAAACAAGAGATGTATGTGCTCGATTCGTGTCGAATCGGCCAACAAATTATGATCACCAACCCCAAAGTTGTTCAAAATGCTTAAATTTCCAGTCAAACTCCAGAATGCATGAAGAAGACGATGGTTTGATGATTAATTTGAAACGAAACTGAAAGCGATTTGAGATGGATTTTGACTACGCGTTTAAGATGGATGATTAAGCTATTGAAATCACGGGTTAGCGTCGCTAATCGACGCATGCGGATCGAGAAATAAAACGAAAGAGATGGAGGAAAAAGTCTGGGAATGCCAAGGTATATTACCTTAACGAGCTGCTCGACGGTCGACTTTTGAGCCGGAGCTGGACGCGCAATGGCGGCGATGCAAGGCCAAGCTTGGCCTTGGAACCTCCTCCGACGACTCCTCTTCCTCACGGGCTATGCCTTGGTGCTGTCACCACCGTGGGTTGGCCGGATTCAAGCTAGGAAGGTGGGGGGTCGGTAGTCTGGAGCTGGGGCTTCAGGCAGTTGGGAAAAGTTGTTTGGCTATGGCGTCTTGGAGCCTCTTTATAAGAGAATTGGCGTGGGCTCCAAGTAGAGATGGAGGGTGGCGATGGAGAGGGTAGTTGGGGGAAGAAGATGGAGGGTTCAGATCGGCTAGAAGCTTCGAGAATCGCGCGGGGTAATTAGTTGAAATAGGCCCGTCGAGCAGCTGGGGCGCAACCTCTTCTTGAAGGAGATGACTCCAGGTGCTGACACGTGTCAGCACCTGGTTTGTCCAGAACCTTTAATTACTTATAAATTAAATATAAATTAGTAAATTACATTATTTTAAATAGGTATAAATACAAGAAAGTTAAATAAATTAATTTTCTAAATTATGGTATAAATACTTTTAATAAATAATAAATATTATGTAAAATATAAATTTTATATTAATAAATATGTATTAACAATTAGGTTTTAGATTTTTAATTTAATAAATAATTAAGTAAAAATTAATTTTATAGTTTCTTAATTATTAGGGTGTTAATAAGACTTGTACGATTTTTTTTTAGATTTTTATGAATTAATTTACATATTTTAATAAATAGAGTTAGTATCTATATAGGTCATTTACACCTAAGTTTTGGGGGTTTTGATTTTATAAAAATAATAAATAGTCTCCAAAAATTATGAAATAATTTATGTAGATACTACAAGATCATAAAATAATTTAAAAATTATAAAATTAAGAAAATAATAAATAGTGTGTGTTACATAAAATAAATAACCCAGAAACCCCTTTGTCTTTTGGTCCCAAAACCGACTTTTTGCAAACGGACTCCTAATTCGATGAAACCACCTTTATTAAATAAAGAATATTATTTTATGAACTTTAAAGGTGAGTAGAGTGAAATTGGTGTTCGTATGAGGAAGTTATGATGTTCGGAGGTTGAGATTTTGACAATTTGTAGGCTGGATTTCTTGGCATATATACAGGGTAATATTTTTACTTATTTTTATATTTTTATATACATTTTTAGAAATAATTAGGAGAAAGATTTGATGAAAAATATGTTAATATGAAATAATTAAAATTCTTTGAAATTTTGTATTTATTTTATAAATAGTGAAAAGTGTATATACATGTGTTAGTTTAATTTTCTTTGATTTTCTTTCCTTATCCCCCCCTACTTATTGGTTTGTCGACCAATCCATGCTGACTTGGTCTCGGGGGTTGGGCTATAAATATATCTTACAGCTATATTTATCTTTAAGTCATATTGTATATATATACATATATTCAATCTGCCTTTTTCTTTCTTTTTTCTGGTTCTTTATTTATTTACATGAATTTAGTGGTTAAAAGTGAATATTTACACATGAATAGTGTTTTGTTAAAGTATGAGAATTAATGGGTATTTACATGTATTTGTTAAGGGTTTTAAGACAAAATGCGACAGAAAAGTTAATGAATCATGGATTCATCAACAGGTGGATACCATGTCTTAAGGGAAGGAAGCTTTTCTTGGAGTTCTCCATATAGAAGCGCTCCAAGATCTTCTTAATGTTTCCATGTTGTGATAAACCCAATGTTCTCTTTTCTCGAATTTCGAACATCTTCAGACCCAAAATGTAAGGGGCTTTTCCAAGATCTTTCATCTCGACGATATAAGATAGCCAAATCTTAACACTGGTCATCATACATGTATCATTCCCAATGATAAGGATGTCATCTACATAAAGCACGATGAATACAATGGCGCTCCCACTAAGCTTCGTGTACACACACGATTCATCGGAATCATGCACAAAATCATAACTCCTTATGGTTTTATCAAATTTGATGTTCCAACTACGAGAAACTTGTTTGAGATCATAGATGGATTTCTTAAACTTGCATACTTTTCCTTCCTCGATTATGAAGCCTTGGGCTGGTCCACAAAAAAATCTCTTCGAGGTATCCATTGAGGAAAGCCATCTTGACATCCATCTACCAGATATCATAGTCAAGATATACAACTATATCTAGTAGTGCCCTGATGGACTTAAGCATACATACATGAGAGAATATCTCATCGTAGTTGATGCCTTTTCTCTATTTGTAGCCTTTGGCTACGAGCCGTGATTTGAAAGTCTCTACTTTCCCATCAGGTTCCCTCTTTCTCTTGAAGATCTATTTGCACCCAATGGGTTTTACCCCTTTAGGCGGATCCTCTAGGGTCCATACAACATTTTATGTGTGGAGTCTATTTCAGACTTCATTGCTAGCATCCATCTATCCATGTCATGATCTGTCATCAAATGAAGATGGATCATTGTCAATTTCACCTGACACATGGAATACGTACCTTTTAGGTGATGCAACAACCCTCGAACTCCTTCGAAGAGGTACGAGTGCTACATCTTCTTTTACTTCCTTAGTTTCTGATTCAAGAAACTCAGTGTCCTTAGAGGATACTATGAGTTTCTTTACTATATTGTTATATTGACTCTTAGGGAAGTAATCCTATAGAGGTTCTGCATCCAATGACTGATAAGTAATCTGGAGCGATGACAAGATCAAACGGCAGGGAGGAGATCTAGAAGAACATGGTAAGAACTCACCGATGGTGAGTTTCTATCCACTCTCCTGAGCTCCTCCGGCCATTTGGAACACTCAGGAAAGAGGAAAAATAGAACTTGGGCTCCTCCACTCCCAATGGTTGCTTCAGAAGGTCCATGGAGCTACGACGAAGGCTGACAAGGTTGAGCAAGCAACTCAAGGAACCTTTAAATTCTTTAAAAATCCCTGCAATGGTGATTTATTTCTCTGTATCCTATAGGGAAGTGGTTAGCACCAAAAATGTGAAGCTCTGGGGAGATTCTAGAGGTGGAATGGATTGGGATGATGTGATGCTGCGAAGATCTCCAACGAGCGACGGAGAGAGGAGTTTCGATCTCCAGATCTGTGCATTAACTTTTTGTTTAAAGAGAATCATATATACACCACATACAAAAATGACCCAATTATGAAAATGCAACCTACAAAAATGATCAAAGATTCCAAATTACAGATATTGTAAATATAAATTATATTTTTTTACATCGACTAAATAAATATTGCAATGCTTTGTTGTATTGCAAGTGCATTTCAGAGTCAAAATTTCTCTTTATATTTCTAAACTTAATAATTATTTTAATAATTGAACTTCATAAAATAGACATTAATATATTGGGATTTTTTATACCAAGACCCCTGAAATCTTATCTATTTAGTCCATAACCTCTTTAATATTTGCAATCACCTTGATCTCTACAATTTTTTCTATTTTTTTGCATGTGTAATGAATCTGCGATTCGTCATCTTTATTCATTTTTTAGCTTAAAATCCTTATAAAATACCTATAAATAACACTAACTCCATATTCTTACTAACTTGCATTTATATGTAAATATTGTATACTTCTTACCATTTTAATGTAAAATAAATTAAGAAAGAAAGAAAGGAAACATAAAGAAAAGAAAAGAAAAGAGAAAAAGAGAGGAAGACTGCATATATGTCATAGATACATGCTGACCCGAACCCCCAAGAGAAGGTCAAGTCTTGACTTGATCGACCAGGATTAAAATAGGAGGAGATAGGGTCCTTAATCAGAAAATCCAATATTGTGTGCTGTGTATATTTCTATGCTACACTTTTTTATTTGTACATAAATTGACCTCAAATAAAATAATTTTCAAAACAAAGGTTGTAAAGAAAAATGTGTCCTAAATAATAAAAATAATTGCCCAATCAAATCTTGTATAGAATAAAAGCAACCACACTTGGAAAAAGCCACTAAACGATAATTGAAATATCAATTCCGACTCCATATGAACTCAAATTGAGCCAAACTCACTACCATTGTATTCTAAATTAAATTATCTTTAAAATGGTAGTGATTTCATAATTTTTTGAATTATGGGTGAAAAGTTGGTTTTCTGGGGTGGTTTGTGCAATTTTCCCATTTATTTGTACATATTGTACTTTGTAAAGGTTTGTAGATATTTTTACAAATTATTTAAAATAAAAAATTAAAAAAATAAAAATTTTAAACAAAAAAAACTAATTTGATTATTTACCCATGTATATAATGTCATATATGTATATAGCATATGTATATAGTTAAATTTCTTAACTAACTATCACAAAAAAATAAAACAAATTCACATTTAATTATCAAATAAATAAAGTGACGAAAATGCAAAAAAATATAGTTAATTTTTGTAAATATTTTTTGAAACACTAATTGCTTTTATCTTTATCTCATTTTAAATTTCTTTTTTCTTATCTCCTATCCTCATACAAAAATTTAAAAATTCAAATTTCATTGTATCTATTAATATAGCACCTCGTCCCTTTTTTCAACTTGATCAGTCTTTGGTGAGAGGAGCCTGATATCTGAGAGTCTTCTTGTCACATAAGGGTACCTAGTCTCTAAGCCGTCTGGTGACAGCGAGTCGGCCTTTGTCGAGGTGATCAAGGTCTTTTCCGCTCCTAAGGTGAGATCCATCATTTTCTTCTTCTTATTTTCATCTAAGTTAACCTTAGTTTTATTTTCTCGCATTTTTCTTCGTTGTCATTTTTTTAGATCCTAAAATCCATCACGTTTTGATCTGCCACCGACTCGATTTTTCATCTCACATCTCGTTCTCTCCACGTTCAAGTTCTATCTCCCACGATCTCTCAACTCCGGCTACGCACGGTGACCGGAGAATCAGATTCAAATCTTCAATTTCATCAGATCCCTGTTCACGTATTAAGTTTGATATTGGGATCGAACCATCGTGTTCGCATCCTAATTGTTAATAAATAAAAAAACAAAAAATATATATTTTTTCTCTAACATTTGTTTTGCATGAAATAAAAAATATAGAATTTTTTTAAAAGTATTTACAGTTTCTATTCTAAAAAACTTTTTATTTATTGTTTCTGTTTTTATAAATTTGATAAAAAAATAAGAAAGAAAAACATCGCACGCCAGATGCAGGCGGCGGAGCCGTACTCCAGCGCCTCCAACGAACCACCGCCCAGCCATCACATCTCCAATTGTACTCCAGTGGCAAGGTGGCATCACTGCTCGTCAATGCCACCACGCGCTCACCTCTCCTCCTGGAGCGACGTCCTTCATGAGGGCTGAGACGTGCCCTTCACCACTGCATCATCCGCCAAGCATCTTCGCCTGTAGCGGAGAACCGCCGACCGTCATCAGCTAGTCGCTGACATTCGCGTGAGTAGTACACGCCACCGCCCTATCGTCAAGCTACGCTCCAACGTCATCCACCGCGTGGACCCTCCAACTGATCTGACTCAAAGACATGTGTAGCCCTCGGCCTGCCGACCGCTGCCCTCAGCATGACATCACTGCCGCACGCGCCGACGCGCGCTGCTCACCGCCATCTTGCCGCACGTTCACCCGCCGACGTTCCCCTCTCCACCTTCAGAAGCTAAGCTCCAGAGAGGGGCGTAACTCCCATCTGTGAAGAACAAAAGGGCAGCCGCCAATGGCCCTTGACATACACCCCCTTACTTGAGAAGAAAGAAAACAGAACCCTAGGGCATTAAAATATTAGAGAAATTACAATTCTACCCTGAAGGTTTCTGAAATTTCAAAAGGCCATTAGAGACGCAAGTCACGTGCAGAGCTTGTTTTAACTGGGTAAATTGCAACATTTCATTTGCATTTTATCCCTATTATTTCTTTTGCGAAAACTATACACTATTTACATACTCGTCCTGCATTTCCACACCATTTATCTTGGATGTTCTCTTCTTATTGAAATAAATATTTTCTTTAGTCAATAAAATTCTCAAAAATCATGTTATGCTCCTGATGTGCTTATCTTTTAGCAAAAAATTTTCATTGCTTTTTATCATTATTTATTTTTATTAACAAAATTAAAAACAATGTCTTTTTCTCCTCCTAAAATTCAAAAATTCATAAAAAATTTGAATATTCCAAAAATTTTAAAAAAATTAGAGTAGTTTTATTTCATTGCCTTTTAATTTCAATCCAATTTTCACGCATTAATTCTTTTCAAAACCCAAAAAATTGAAAAAACATCAAAAATCTTATAAAAATCATAGAAAATTCCACAAAATTACAAAAATCATGATTTCAGTTACTATTTGTAGATATTTGCATATATTTCATCATAAAAATAATTTTCAGGAGTTTTGGATCTTAAAATATTTTTAAGTTGCAAATATTCCACGTTGTGCACTGTTTATCATTTTTATCACTATTTGATTTTAAAAAATACAAAAACATCTGAAAATTTTACAAAAATTTCCAACAACATTTTAAAGTCTTTAAAACCCAAAAATATTTTCTCTGGATTTTTTTGATCATTTTTATATAATTTAAAAATACAAAAATAGTTTGGTGTGCAGTTCTTATCTTGTGCATATTGTTCTTTATTAGAAATTAAAAGAATTGCAAAATTAAAATCGCTAAAAAATCAAAAATCAGAAAAAAAATTAATAAAAAAATAAAAAAAATTAAAAAAATTAAAAAGATAAAAACTCCACGAAAACCGAGGATAGTTTGCCTTTGAGATTCCTACTTTTTCTCTTAACTATTTTTTGTCCATTAATTGAATAACCTCGGGAATTGTAGCCTCCCTGAGTTCGATCCTATCTGCTATACAGGTGAATAAGTAGCAAAATATTTCTCTTGCTTGCATTATTTTGTAATTATTTTGCAGTGAGAAAAAAAGTTGTTTGTTTGTTGAAGCTTGATTGGGTTGCAACGACTTATTTATAATTCAAATAATTAAAACCCTAAAAAAGCGTAGCAATAAAATGGTGCCGTTGCTGGGGAGACACGACGAGGTAGTTAGGTTTCTCCTTTGACCTGCTATTCTTGGTTGTAAATATCTCTTTATATTTAGCCATATTCACTGTTTCATTTCATTTTTTTGCTTATACTTGATAATTGTGTTTCTTACACATTCTCTTTTTTTTGCAAGGA